>CM060962.1:154419732-154874732 GCA_030765045.1 Tenodera sinensis
ATGGAGTTGATGAGCTTTGGGGAGAAAATTGTTTCCTCTTTGGCATGAAACTCTGTCCCAAACCTGACCTTGAGGTAGTTCAATCTGGAAACGTTAGAACCCATCTGGAATTTGCTATATAATCGTATATTCTTTTGCAAATACAGGTATTATACATAAAAACAAACAATAGTGACGTCTGTACTACCTGGTAAAGCCATGAGGGTATCGGAAAGAATGTGAAACTGCCCAGTTGTTTATGCGAGCTTATCGCACATACACGGCGAGACGGGTATGTACACTCTGTTCAGAAGGAATCATATTTCCAGGACAGCAACGTCTCGCATATCGGCAGGCGCGATGGATCGTCTATTTGTGTTTTGTCACTGACTATACTCCAAGTTACTGATATTTCGCTCTTATAATAAACAAGATAAGAAGCGATCGCAGCGCTCGACCACCAAGATCAATACGCCTCAACGCTTTGCCAAGTAATAATGAAACATTGCCAGTACGATGGTATTCTTTAAATTAGAATACAAATAAACATTGAAGGTGATTAATAAACAGTGTTAACGCTTAGTTATGTAACGCTATACCAATTTAATTATTTTTCCCGTCTCATTTTAAAGCAAAAATAGATGCTCTTACTCTTACATGTTGAACTTGATATTCTGCTGCAGGAAAGTAACGCAGTGTGGGGGAAACATCGGACTATTTCTCGTAGGTGGGAGAGCGTACATATGATATACTGTTGCCATAGCCCTGAATATCGATTTTAGACCGTTCTATGCCAGTTATATGTAACGAAACTGCTTTATTGAAATGCAAAGCATGGATTACAGTTGATTTCGTTAGTAAACGGCGTGTTCGTTTATTGGATTTTATATTACACTCCGAGCTTCAGAAGCTCTCCCAAGAAACTATGAGTACAATCTGAAGGTGCACTGCATTAAATGAATGTCTGAAAGGCCAGATTCAGTGTTAATGGAGAGGGGGTAATGATATAACATCTCTACACATCTAAAACTGTAATAGAAATTTTCGTTGTAATTTTCAGTTTTGTGTGAATAATTAATACCAAGAATATAATGGACAAACATGAACTCATAAATAGCATTTTTTAGATTCTCTGCTACTTACCTATAGCAAGTAAACGAAATATTTTATTCCAACCAACAATTGTTTATAGAGATTTAACTGTAAATACGCGTTTTGAGGTCCTCACAACATTAAAAAGCACTCTTATAACGATGATCATGTATGTGTGAAAATTATTACTAAAAAGGAAATGTTGAATATTTATTAAGTTAACCATCTTCCAAGGATGCAACACGAAGATTTTTACGAAAATCCGCATCCCAAACTACCCTTTAAATAGAAAATGTTTCCCTAATTTTTATTTTCTTAAAAATGGCTGAAATAATTAGGATTAAAATATCAAAAATTCAAAAAGATATGTAGATATTCCTGAAACACACGATTTGTGTCACATTTTACTGCAGCATTACCATTTCCAAGATTTTCTCTGGTTTAAATTTTCCAATACTTTTTGAAATGTCATTCGTTTGCTTTTCGTGCTCATGGAAAGTGTAGAATTTCGAAGCCAGCATATAGCAACGCGCATTTTAAAAACTGACTATCGTTTCCTGTTGTACCCTGGGTTCCATATATGTATGCTGTCCCGATTGTTTCACGGAACATTTTACGGGCCTTCTAAGCCTGCGCCTACCTAAGCAGGGTGCGTGTGCGTGGAGTGGTCCGCCTTTGTTGTTCGACCAAGCAGTGATGTATGCTAGGAACCCTAGGAGTGGTGAAAATTACGTTTAGATTCACAATTTTGACCCTATAGAACATGTTCTTTACCATTAATTAATTAATTCATGTGTTGTGGACCTTTGGATGGTTTAGGTTCACAATTGGATCCGTCAATCAGCGCTGTGATCGCATTTTAGACTTTCCGGTATTTTATTCCGCTATAGGATTCTAGGACGTTTTTGTCGCAGCTTAACATTGCTATTATATTAAAAGTGCGCGCTTATTGAGCAAAAGTAATTAAACGTGTACTTAAATATTATACATTGTGCAAATTTGTAAGGTTCAGTATTGAAGTGAGCATTCTACATGATTTGTCATGAATTCCAATGATGTATACACATGCCTTCTATAACAATCATCTTAACCTTAAAATTTAATATATATTCCTCTGCGATCGCATTTTAGAATTTCCGGTAGTTAGTGCTGCCATCGGATTATACTGTCCTGCAAAATATAATTTTTTTCGCCGGTTTGCGATCTGAAAAGTGATAGCGACAAATTTCAATGTGATAAATTGAATGGCGCTTTCCATTTTTCTCCATCACGTAAGGTTTTCTCACAAATCACAAAATAATATTTTGAAAATAGTGTTTTTGATGTAAAAAAATGTTCATTATAAAGTAAATACAGAATGCAATATTTCTCAGCAATAAACACATACAAATACCTATATATGTGCAAAAAGAGTTGTAAAATTACTTTTTTCTTGTCCTGAAGGATGGCTGTGCTGATTTGCTTTGTGTCGTGGTTTAGGAACTTCCCTTTTCAAGCATCAACAGTAGTCCGCTAACATCGCAATGTTCCACCCACCCTGATATCTCGTCTCCATCTCCTTGGTGAAACCTTTCACCTTGTTCATTACTGAGCGATACCAAACTATCAGGAAATGGTCTAGATGAGAGTACCATGTGAGAGTACAAGAAGTGAAGCTTTAAAATATGTTACGCCCAATTCATGGTGTCCAAAATGCACCATGCTACATTAGCCGTCTTATTTGAGGTCCATCAAATATACCCTATCTTATCTTAGCTTCAGACATCACAGAAAATTTACTGCTCAGGTACTTGAAACACGAACCATTCTTGTCTAATGCTTTCACAATTGTTTCATAATACCTAATTCGATATGCAAAGGAGGCAATAACACTTTCTTTAGATCAACTAGACTGGCACGAATGACTTTTCTTTCTCTCGGCGTTTATTTTTCTCTTAGGCCATTCGCTCACTGTCCAGTGTTTAACCCTGTTGCACCGTCCCACTCGCATAAAAAGCATGGGTCTTTTGCTGCCCTAGTAAGATACTGTATACCTTTAGGTCTCCGCACAACAGCCATTGATGTTCCTTGTAATTAATTCTATTTAACTTTTGTTTCAAGATTTTAATATAATTATTTTAAAAAACACTGAAGGTGCAACTGGTAGTGAGGAAAATTCGCATCCATTATGCAATAAAACTGGTTTTAGACTTATTGTCGAAGCGTCAATAAATAAACGCCTGTCGTTACTATCGTATGTCGATCTTCCCAGTCGTTGAATTAAACCTGGTACATCACAACAATAAACCAGTTGGTCTTCCATCTTAAAGAACTCGGTAAATTCTTTGTTTCTATTCCTATATCAGGAAAATGAGGTGTCTGGAGCTAATTCACTCTGGTCTTTAGTAAGACTTAAGTCTCTAACAAGGTCTTTAGTCTTCTTGACTAAAATGCTGTGACTTATCTTCAGATGTGTGTGCTGAAAAATCCTCCTTTGTATTGGAATTTTCTCTTGACCCAGAGACTAGACTCTCAGTATTCTCTAGTTGAGCTGGTAGAATAGGAATAAGGACATCTACTCCGTGTGGTACATGTCTTACAGCTGAAGCAGGGCCATCTGGATATTTAATTTTTGTTTTATTTGTCGTATTGTGCCCTGATACTTTACACATGCAGAAGTAGCAATCATAGTGATTTTTTTAATTCTCGCCGTATCATAGGAACTTCATTGTACCACTGTCTAGCCCTTCATTGCATGTTTTGCAAACAGTATGCGGAGCCCATGTTTGATTTTGATGTCCTAGCTTAACTTTAAAATACGAGGGGTGTTCAATAAAGACTGACACTAATGCTCATACAAGATTTGATTGTAAAAAATCACTCATACAGAATTTTGTCCCCCTCAAAATACTTCCCTCCCATGCACTTGTTCAACCTCCTTTGCCATTCCTGGAAGATGTGCAGGAAGGCATTCTTTGACATCCTCTTCAGGATCCCTCTAAAGGGTTCACTGCTTTGGTCTCATTGTCGAACCGACGTGCCTTAAGTTCCTTTTTGGCTGTTGGGTTAAGAAAAAGTCACACGGAACTAGGTCAGGGCTTTAAGGTGGATGAGGTACTGTAGAGATGTGATTTTGTACCAGGAACTCGATAACAGCATTAGCAACATGTGGCCAGGCCTCATCATGATGAAACTTCCACTGCCCAATCAGATTCCTTCACTTTTTGGGGGATGCGGATCTTCACCAACTGCTTCAGGACATTCTTATAATAATCTGTAGTGACTTTAGTATATCTTGGAACTGTTTTTGTGTACACCATTCCCTGGTAATAAAACAATGTGTTGACCATGGCCTTATTGGCTGACTTCTGCACTCGTGCCTTTTATGGTAGGGGTTGACCATGTTGCACCTATTCTGAGCTGCTCTGCTTCATCTCTGGGGCATAACAATACACTCATGTTTCATGAGCAGTAATGATGTTTTACCACGAAGCATCATCCTCGTCCTCAACACATTGTTTCCAACAGCGGCACACATCGACGCGAGCCTGCATTTGCTGTGGAGTAAGTAGTCACGGTATCCATCGTGCACACACCCTACACATTTGCAAGTGCTCTTTCAAAATTGTGTGAGTGCTCCCAACTGATATCCCACGGATGTGTACAAACTGTCACACAGTGAGAAGTAATGACACATTCTGTGTTGATTGTTGTTTCTGTTATGACAATAACAGGTGCACCTGCTCCTCCCTGCAATTCAGGATTTTCCCCAACCATTTTTGAAAGTATGGTGCCAACGGAAACATGCTGGGTGAAATATTGCAGTTTCCATTAGCTCTCTTTAGATCGTCGTAGGTTTCGGTAGCATTTTCTTCAAGAGAACACAGAAGTTTATTGCATAATGCTGTTCAAGAAAATCAGCCATGACAATGTTTGGAGGCGATTATGAAACACTTTCACTCTCACAGGCTGCCAACAATCAACTGACAGAGCTAGCTCTGAGAAATTTTCGGTAATAGTGATTGGATTACCTAGTTCAATGACACGTGGATAAATGTCGCAAGCAGACCCTGAACGGAAGGGAAAAAATTCAGTGCCAGTATTTATTGAGCATACTTTGTATGTAAAATATGTAAAACATATCGGCCTTCATAAAGACGGTAGGTACGTGTTATGTGAAAACTGTTATCATTTTCGAAATCAGCGCATTTGCTTCCATATAAGTAGGTTATTTTCATCAAAACCGAGAAAGTGTCGCAGGACAGTGATTATAGGACTATTTCTCGCAGCTCAGCGTTAATAGTACATTAAAGTGCGCGCTTATTGAGAAAAAGTATTTAAAGACGTAATTAACAAATGTACATTGTGCAACTGCGTAAGGTGCAGTACCGAAGTGAGTATTTTACATGATGTCATGAATTCCAATGATGTATACACGTCATTTTATAACAATCCGCTTAACCTACAAATTTATAATATAATTTTATTATTCATTGAACTACGCTTTTAAAGTGTTATTAAACAATATACATTGTGCAAATTGTGCTAGAGAGCCACAACCATTGGGACATTATACAACAAATGATACTAACCATTATAAAAGCGAAAGAGATAGATGACAAAGGTAGATAAATAAGTAGTTTTCCTGCATAATGTAGCATTTCCCATCCAAGAAAGCACAACCACCTCTGGACATGGCTCCCTTGAGTTTAATTAGCACATACTGATCATAACAAATCACTTAAGCGAATCGAGCGTGCGTTCTTAAGATGCTTATGACTCACTGTTTATAATATAAGCTGAAGTATGCTGTTCAGATTAAAGAGAATGAAGTATATTATTTAGGGGTGTTGTGATGTGCATACAGGCTGGAAACCACACACCCACCCTGTTTGCTACGTTTTCTTATACAGTCATATAATCACGTAACTACAACGAACATGGCCATCTTCCCGCTACAGAGAATGCGCAAAGGCGACTTCTAACCCACAGCAGAAGCGAAATTCGCTGTATTAGTGATGTTTTGATTTTTATTTCTTTCACAGAGACATGTTAGTTTATTCACACAATTGTATAATTTTTGGATACACAACGTTTGAACAGGACGTCTTTCAGGTCCGCTGGTATCATGTAAATGTTCCATAGACACCTGCGAATCATTTTGGCCAAACGCTTTTCCCGACCCGCATTTTTGAAAGTTCAGCGACATATTTAAGTCACCCGTGCGCTTCATTTCAACACAGTGGGGTGCAACACACTGGTGTACCTTCCCCCCCCCCCCATTCCCAGTTTTGCATTTTGTATGACATTTATTCCTTACATTTAGTTTTGCTCTGATTTATATGTAAATTTACATACATATTCACAAACGTGTTATCTAAGGATTCAACTATGCGTTTCATGATTGCTTTATTCATTCGCTTACAAATAATAATCTATGCTGACTTTTAACAGCAGCAACTTAATAGAAACGAAAATGTACATCTCTGCAAGTAATAACATCAATTTCACTCAAATACTACAACTTATCTTAAGTTTACTTAATTATCAAGAAATGCCACTAGTGAACTTGTATGCAAAATGTGAATGCATGTTTTTAGCTACTTAATTAAAAGTACTTAATTCTGTTATCTGAATAACTGTTCGAACTAGAACATTGAGCTCTTGCAGTCCTTTTTTATTACTTTCTCTACAAGTAAGTAGATGAAGTACCTATTGTATTCCACCCAAAAATTCATATCGAGATTTCACCAGAAATATAGGTATGTTTTGAGGTATGTATGCAAATATTAGGGAGATGCATCAGGGTAGAGTTGTGGGTTTGTGGGAATCAAATTTGTCATTTGAAGACATTGCTCAAAGTTATATATTCGAATGTGAATATTCTAGAACTGTGCAAGTAGAACATAACGCCACTGTCACTGCATGCGCGAAAAGGTAAACACATTTCCTCCTTCCTATACATACTCCACCTGTCAAGTTTAGTAGAATGCCTCCCAAAGCTGCTGAGACCGCATTAATGAAAGTGAGTATACCCACAACGAAATGTGTCATGAAATCATTTTTGCAAACGTTTACATATGTCATGAAGTAAAAATTAAGACTTGATCCTTCTATGAACATTGTGGAAGCATGGGTACAGAAAGTCACGCGATTTGTATACCTTTTCAAGCAAAAATCATCGAACAGATTGCTATGAAACTTAGCATGTAATAGGGCTTAGGTCCTACTTAGAAAATAGATCATACCAGGACCTCCTAAATACCGGACCTGACACTGTGATTCAAGATGGCGGCCTATGTGGTGGGAACTACTTATAAACAACTCGTCTACAGGCTAAGATTTCAACGCAGTAAAATAAAAGTATTGTGTAATAACACGCCTATTTTGTGAATATGGGCTGTGTTAAACACAAAAACACTGTCTTAAACATAACCTCAAGTAAACAAAAAAGGATGACATTTAATATTAAACGATAACCTATGGGCAATGAAATGTATAACCTTAAATATCATTCATGCAATCTACAGGTCTACATGACATTATGTAACTGCATTACACACTCAAATTACAAAGAAGATAGAAAAAACTGCAAGCAGCATGTTACTTAAATAAAACAGAAGTGTTGACATTGAGTTGACTCAATTATTAATCATTGTTTACACTGTTTTTCACATTTTTACAATGTACATAATGTTATATACCTACACAAAACATACTATACTGGATGGCTGATATACAAATGCTGCCATTTAGGATAATTAACTACCTACTAAATTCAAAAGCTTTAGGGTGGAAATTTGCTTTTACTATTACTGAAAACTTTTGATTACTCAGTTTGCAACAACACATTACTCAGCACTTCATGACACTTTTACAGGGGGAATCCACAAAAGCAGATGAAATATTAAAAATAATAACCGTAAAACAGCACTGTAAATGAAATATATGAAATACGTAATCTTAAATCAGCATTGTAAAGCAACATTGTGTTAGGTTAGGTTAGGTTAGGTAAGTGTATTATATGAGTGGAGTGACAGGGTCCTGTTATCGAAATATTTACAATTTGGGCAGTGTTTATGCAATCATTTCAACGTAAATGCATTAATCAATCATTGTAGCATATATTACACTCGTTTATACACATTTATTAGCTACATATCCGCCGCATAAGCGAAATGAAACCACTTCATCGCACGTACGAAATTTTCTCATAAATAAAACAATAAAACAATAAATAAAAGCTTGAGCGTAAAATAAAACTTACAAGATCGTAATCAGCAATAAAAACTGCATCTATTGCATTATGCTTCATTCGTTTTCTCGAGCGGCCGATTTTGTAAATATTTACCAAACTTTGCTATAGTCTACAGTTTTACATGCAGCAACATAACACATTTCTTCTAAACTACAGCTACACGCTTAAATTACAAAGACAAACGATAATGTATAAATACAAGCAGCATACTACTTACATGAAACAAACTGTTGGTGTTGCAGATGCCACTAATTGAGTTCACTCGAAATTATTGTCTTTCACTATTCACCATGTTATATATACACCGGCAACTAACACATAACGCTGCAATTTATAGTAATTAAATACTGAATTTAGAAGCTTTACGTTGTAATTTACCTTTTGTTTTAACTGTAAGTTTCTGATTTTTAATTTGCATCCCGGAATGCAACAGTTACGGTGCATTGTGATGTTTGAGGTTAGGTTGTAGTATGGCAACAATAACATACACTACTGGAACAGTTTTTCTTCAACAACCACTCACCACTGTAATCGTGACACAAATTGTACTTGCAAACAGATAAATTAACCACAATATACGGCTAATGTAGCCATAGTCCTAGATGGAACACAATAAACATGAACACGTGGTTAAACACACGGCACAGTCAACACGTTATTAGATTTATTCCCGTTCCCTATACTGCCCAAATAAAACTTTTGAAACACTCGCTTTGCTAATATGAAGACAAACTTACATAGGAATTTGTATAACAAACAATAACTCGAAGACATAGAAAATAATACGAAAAACAGCGTGTGGAAACACCTCAGAAATCACTCCCACCAGCCGACGCCATTTTTGTACAACTGGGATGCCAGGGTCAGGTCCGTTAATCTAGAATTCTAGAGGGTCCTGATCATACGCATCTTAATTGCTTTGTCCAAAGGTGGGGGAGCTTGTCAGGTCACAAAATAAAGAAATACAATATCTCTATTTTTATTATTATTATTATTATTATTATTATTATTATTATTATTATTATTATTATTATTATTATTATTATTATTATTATTATTATTATTATTATTATTATTATTATTACCTATCATCATTATTATTATTTTATTGTGCATAACCGAAGTTTCTAGGCATAATGTTTCGGAAAATTTGCAACTTAACAACATTTCGATTGCATGTACATTTAAAAGTTAAATATAATAAGTTGTTATTAGTATTCTTCTTATATCGTTATCACTTATCAGAAGAAACTACATAGTTGGAAACGCGCTGCAAGCATAAAGAAGAGACACACGTTTGTATTCCGTAAATCCTTTAAATAATGTTTTCATCTTTATTAACACTCACGAAAACACAGTGCTATATTTTGTTTTCAGAACGCCACGTAACAAGTAAATTGCACAGAGAGGAGATAGAAGGAGATGGCGATGGAGGGAGAGGGGAAGAATAGGAGAAAGTGGAAAGCAAGAGAAAAGAGAGAGAAAAGGGGATGGAGCGGGGGCAACAGGATTTTAGGCGAAAATTTAGAATGAAAGTTGGAGAGGAGAGAGGAGAGAGGAGCAAAGCGGAGAAAACCAGAAAAATACATAGAAGAATCTCCTAAGTATTACAATTAAAGCATTCTTAGAAGCGAAAAATGCATACATTTCACAGAATATAAATAATATGAGGGATTATTAAAAATACAGGTGTACCTTTGTGGATGTCATTTTATGGGGACGCCCTCCCAACATCAGAACAGTAAAAAAAGTTACCATAATATTACCAAGATAATTTGAAATATTAGGTTTTAAAACATGCAAATTGAATTTTATGTCCTGCAAATCTCAAAAATCCTACTCGCCTTGATTTAGAATATGGCGTCTCTAGTAATAACTATAATTTGCAAGGGAGAATGAAGCAGATACCTTCAACTAGACATTGCAAGTGCTACGAGGGCTCATCAGCCTTCGAGTTGATAGGGTTTCCCATACATGTGCAAAACAATATCCACGTCGGGGCACATGGCTGCACGAACGAATTATGTAATTCTGCCACTTTCTTCCCTAAGGAAGCATAAGCATCATCCATAATAAACGTCGTACACTTGGCCAAAGAGAACGAGCACTCTGCTGGCTTCCAGCAAGCAGCGCTAAGGCTTCAATACACAGAATGTTAGAGGTCAGGGTTCTCAAAAATTGCTGTTGCAGTAACAGGATCTCATGGGCTAGGTCCAATTTTTGGAGGTAACACCATTGAAACGAACTGACACATTTTAGCATGTGCACTAAAACCACTAGATGAAACATTTCCTCGGAAAAACAGCTAAACGCTTAACATTATCATAAACAATGCCACGAGTGATTGTCAAATTATCGATAGATTGTAGAGTCAGGAAGTGACGAGAGAATTTATCTAGGGAATTTGACTATCACGAGTTCATTTATCAAGAATATTTTACGAATTAAAGGATGATATAGCCTATGAAATGTTATTTAAATGCCATGTTGTAATTATTAACCTCTTAAAAGAAACATCTAGCATAAATACATGCATCAGCGTCCACTGGCACGGCCTACAAAGTTCTCATATTGATGCTCCAATTTTTTAAGACGTTGAAAACGTAAGAAGTTGGAATATCTGCTGTTAATTTATAATTTCGTTCAATACAAAATTTGTTAAACTGATTCGAAAAATATTTCCTGTTGTATTCTGTGTTCTGAGGTTTCCCTCTTCGAATTATTTCATCTACTTCTGCGTCAGATGTTTGAAGAGACAGTCAGCCATTTTTGACATTTGAATAGCGACTCTGTTGCGTCAAATTACATAGCACGGTGCAGCTAAGTAGATTCTCAAACCTCCTCATAAAATAAGATAAGCAGAGGAGGTGATAATTAAATGCGATAAATTCTTCACGAATGAAGGCTGTCATTGATTCCAATTTGAAATTGTTATGCACATGATTGGTTGATTTCAATCAAGTCACATAAGAGTTAAATAGTCTAATTAATTAACAAAATCTGGAACTTCTTTTATCTTTCTTAGCTGCTGAGACGTATGTGCATTTCCTTCTTTTCCCTTCTTTTTACCTCTACCACTTACCTATAAGAGGTAAGCTTCACCAAAAATCCAAATTTAATGCTTAAGTTCGACACTGCTTAAGCAAGTCAGGTGAAAATGTTCAACAAAATTCTCCACGCCAAACTGCTTTACTTGCAATAATTTCCACTATTTTTATTTTCTGAAAAAGTTTTTAACCATATTGATTAAAATATACTGGAGATATTATTGTGATGAATAAAAGGCATATTTTGAATATCTGTGAATAACAACTCATTGAATTTTGTATAATTGCCAATTTTACTACAAGAAACACGCAGAAGTCTTTATAATTTACAGTTTGGGTTAAAAAGGCTCTATTTTTAATATTCCACATTTCCCCCTATTTCGATTAATATATATATATATTATATGGGGTGAGTATACTATGTAAATATATAAAATGCTATCGTTTACTTAAACCTTTATTTACTGCCATTCATTCTACAGCAAAAGAACCTTGTTGCCAAGATACAACTTTTTTTTTTTTTTTTTTTTTTTTTTTTTTTTTTTTTTTAACTGTAGTGTATACATCCCACATCACTCCCCTTCCAGTAACCAAGTTACGATACAAAACTCAAATATACTAAATATATATAATAGTATGTAAATAGCGACTAGGAAATTTCACTGATCTGCCACTTCGAGTCTTTTTTATGGTTTTTTTCTTCATCTGATTGACTTTGAGAATTAGAAGTAGACTGTTGTGATTCCTTTGGTGGTTCTTTTAGAGAAGTGTGCTGCTTTTCTGGGAGTATTGTTGAAGTATCATCTGCACTAATGAAATATGCTGGTTTCAGGTGGTCAATTGAGATGTTTACAGGGTTTCCCTTAATTTTGAGTGTGAAATATTTTGCAGTTTTTTTGATGACTTGAAAAGGACCTTCATATGGTGGTTGCAGAGTTTTCTTGACTCTGTCAATTCTCACAAATACATGTGAACATTTGCTCAGATCTTTATACACAAACACAGATTGGGAAGTTTAATGCTTAACTTCTAAAGGTTTGAGTTGTTGCATGTGTTTTTGAAGAGTAGATAAAAAAACTTTCTGGCTCCATTACAGCTTTAGGTTGATCAAAAAATTCACCAGGAAGCCTGATATGTGTGCCATACACCATCTCTGCTATCGAACTGTTTGTGTCGTTCTAAAATGATGCACGTAGACCAAGTAAAACTGTGGGAAGCGTATCTGTCCACTTTATTGAGTTGTGTGCGATTATAGCTGTTTTCATTGTGCGATGCAGACGTTCAACTTTTCCATTGCTTTGCGGATGATAAGGAGTTGTATGTTTAAGTTTCACACCACAAAGTTCTGAAAGTTTGTTGAAAAGTTGACTTTCAAATTGTCTTCCTTGGTCTGTACTTAAAGTGCTTGGAACTCCAAAACGAGCTATCCAGTGATCATAAAATGATTTTGCCACTGTTTCAGCTGTGATGTTTTGCATTTGTATAGCTTCCATCCATTTAGTGTAGCGATCTATATACAAGCGAGGCAGTAGAGATAACCATCTGAAGGTGGAAGTGGACAAATAATATCAACATGAATGGTACTTAATCGCTCACCTGCTTCTTGGAAAGGGCTGATTGGTGATTTGGTGTGTTTTGTTATTTTACTCTTTTGACATGCCAGGCAAGCTTGAATCCATTCTTTTACATCTTTTTTTAATGTTGGGCCAAATAAACTTAGAGGTCATTAGTACTACAGTTGATTTGATTCCAGGATGTGCTAAGTGATGAATTTGAAGGAAGAACTGCTGACGAAATTCTTTTGGAATATATGTTATTGGTTGATACATCACACCATAATGTTTTTCCAGATGGTAATGGATAACTTTTGAACTTTAAATTGGGATTTTCTTCTTGAAGTTGTTTCAGTTCCTTGTCTTGTTGTTGGCCGTCAGCAACTGCATCATAGTCGATGACAGAGACGGACTCTAAACGCGATAAGTTGTCTGCAACTATGTTGTCTTTGCCACTAATGCGCTGAATGTTTGTTGTAAATTGAGAAATATATTGTAAATGCCGCAGTTGTCGTGGGGATGCTTTCTCATTTTTTTGCTTGAATGCAAACATAAGTGGTTTATGATCCGTATATATTATAAAATCTTTTCCTTCCAGAAAATGCTTAAATTGTTTGACAGAGAGATAGATTCCTAGCAATTCTCTATCATAGGTGCTGTACGTTCTCTGTGCCGTGTTTAGTCTCTTTGGATAGAAGGCGATGGGTTTCCATCCATTTTCTTCATATTGTTGTAGAACACTTCCAACTGCAAAGTCACTTGCATCTACCACTAATGCTAGTTGAAATGTTGGATTTGGAATTGTTAATATTGCTGCATTAGCTAAGTCGTGTTTACATTTCTCAAATTGTTGAATAGTTTCAGGAGTCCATTCAATTTTTCGTTTATCTTTCTTTTTTGCGCTTTTCAGGTAGTCGTGTACCACAGCCTGTGTTTCTGCTGCATTTTTAAGGTACCGTCGATAGAAATTAACAGTGCCTAAGAACAAACAAAGATCATGAATTGTTTCTGCTAGCTTGTAGTCAAGAATCACTTTCACTTTATCTGGTAGAGGTCTGGAACCTTCACTGGTGATTAAATGTCCTAAAAATTCCAGTTGTTCTACACTAAATACTGATTTAGAGACGTTTAAGTGGAGTACAAATTTATTAAGTCTTTCAAATACCATCTTGAGATGTTCACGATATATTTCATTGGATTCTGAAGCAATCAGACAATCATCAATATATGGAAAGACAAAGTCTAATCCTCTAAAAACTTCATTAATGAAGCGTTGGAAACTTCTTGGTGCATTTCTAAGTCCAAATGGCATTACGTTAAATTCATACAATCCAAATGGAGTTATTATTGCTGTTTTTGGCTTATCTTCTTCGGCTACTGGAACCTGGAAGTATGCCTTGAAGAGATCAGTTTTAATAAATACCTTTTTTCCTCTTTATATATGTTGAAAATCTTCAATCCGAGGTATTGGATATCGATCAGGGATAGTTTGAGCATTCAGCCGTCTATAGTCACCACATGGTCGGAAAGTTCCATCTTTCTTTGGGACTATATGCGGGGGACTAGCCCATTGAGATTTTGATGGCCGAATAATTCCATTATCTTCCATGAACTGGAATTCCTGTTTGGCAATGTGAAGCTTCTGAGCATCCAGCTGTCTTGGTCTGCAATGTGTTGGTGTTCCTTCTGTTGGAATGAAATGCTGGATACCATGCTCAATTTTTGTGGGTACCAATTGAGGTTTGGTTAAATTTGGGTAATTGGATAGTAAATCAGCAAATTTTTGAGTTTTTGACATAGTGATAATTATATTATTAGCTATAACAGCTGTTATTTCACCCTTGATGCAGAGTTTTGTTTCACCGTCAATTAGTTGTCATTTATTTAGGTCAATTAATAAATTGAATTTTAAGAAAATCAGCTCCTAAAATGCCCTTGCTAGTTTTTGCTACTATAAAAGGCCATTGGAATTGTCTGCGGAGTCCTAAATCAATATTCATGGTTTTAAACCCATAAGTTGGAATCTCAGTATCATTTGCTGCATACAGTTTAAAATTTGAATGTGAATTTTTGTTATTGGCATTTGCCGGAATTATGGAGACATCAGCCCCACTGTCCACAAGGAATCGTAAACCCGTTTTTTTGTCACACACAAATAAGCGGGATTTGCAGCAATTATTAATAGTTTCAGTAGCAGAGTTCGCTGCCCACTCGACTACTTTTTCAAGTTTTCCGGATCATTCCATGAGCATGGAGGTTGAAATTTTTCAGGAAAGCATTTGTTTCCGAACTTAAAATGATAATAACAATATTTTCCATTGTGATTATATCTTCTGCTACGTCGATTTCGACTGGAATTTCGACTTCTAGGTCTAACAGGCTGTAATGAGGCTATACGCTGTTCTAAAGCAAGTATACATATGTGCAGAAAGTTTGGTTATGGCGTCGCAGTTGCTTTCGGATACTTCATTATCGTACTAGCTGTTTTATTTATGCTGTAAAGCTCATTATGGTGGTTAATTTCAATACTTTATCTGCCATAATAGCAATCTTCTCCAAACCCTCATCAGACACTATCAAAACATTCTTAATGGAGTTCGGTAACTTTTCTAACCAGAGAGTGCGAAGTACTTTCTCGGATATGTTAATATCATCTAAAGATTGCATTTTCCGTAAAAGTTGGCTTGGTTTCATGTCTCCGAGCTCCACACCCGTTAATAAGCGTTTTATTTGCTTTTCTTCGCTTTCTTTGAACGTATTCAAAAGACGTTCCTTGGCAGTAGAATATTAAACCAAATTTCTGGTTTTTCTACCCAGAATGGCGGGATCTTCACGCTTACCTGATTAGCTTCATCAAGCGGATTTTCGCTTTCATTCATGTTGTAGTCTTGCGATGCACTCGTAAATTATTTATCACGTCGGATTCATCAATTATATGGGGTGAGTATACTATGTAAATATATAAAATGCTATCGTTTACTTAAACCTTTATTTACTGTCATTCATTCTACAACAAAAGAACCTTGTTGCCATGATACAACTCTTTTTTTTACTGTAGTGTATACATCCCACAGTACCATAATGTGGCGAATTAAATGTATATTTTGAATTTTCTGTGAATAACCAGTGGTCTCATACTGGTTGAATTTTGTATAACTTTACGTGATCACGAAATCATAAGATCCTGAAAGAAAAAACTTGAAAGACATTACAATAAACAGTTTAGATAAGAAACCTTTTCCTAATGTTTAATACTGTCGAAAATTTCATGTTGCTTGCTTGCTTGCTTGCTCTTTCCCAAATGCGTCTGATGGACATGCTTGAAAGTTCGCGATTCTTTTTTCTTTCTACTGAACGATTCGTTGTTACCACAATGAAACACTGTACTGTTTTGGTGGCCTCCGTGGTCTGGAAGTTCCCATACTAACTTCCAGATCCAGAGGTCCTGGGTTCAATTTCCGGCAAGAGGATGGGAATGTTTCTTTAGCCAGGACTATTCCCCATCCTCCTAAGAGTCTGAAGTATGACTGAGGAGTAAATGTGTGTGTGAACTTCATAGAAATATGACATTCTGACGTCTAATTAGTCCTTGATGACCAAAGAGAGAGAGAGAGTGAGTGAGCGAGTGAGTGGGCGAGTGAGTGAGTGGATGGGTGGGTGAGTGAGTGAGCGAGTGAGTGGGTAAGTGAGCGAGTGGGTGGGTGAGTGGGTGGGTGGGTGAGTGGGTGGGTGGGTGACTGGGTGGGTGAGTGGGTGGGTGGGTGAGTGAGTGGGTGGGTGAGTGGGTGGGTGAGTGAGTGAGTGAGTGAGTGAGTGGGTGGGTGGGTGGGTGGGTGAGTGAGTGAGTGAGTGAGTGAGTGGGTGGGTGGGTGGGCGGGTGAGTGGGTAGGTGGGTGAGTGAGCGAGTGAGTGAGTGAGTGGGTGGGTGAGTGAGTGAGCGAGTGAGTGGGTGGGTGAGTGAGTGGGTGGGTGAGTGAGTGAGTGGGTGGGTGGGTGGGTGGGCGGGTGAGTGGGTAGGTGGGTGAGTGAGCGAGTGAGTGAGTGGGTGGGTGAGTGAGTGAGCGAGTGAGTGGGCGAGTGAGTGAGTGAGTGGGTGGGTGGGTGGGTGGATGAGTGTGTGGGTGAGTGAGCGAGTGAGTGGGTGAGTGAGTGGTTGAGTGAGTGAGTGAGCGAGCGAGTGAGTGAGCGAGTGGGTGAGTGGGTGGGTGAGTGAGTGAGTGGGTGGGTGAGTGAGTGAGTGAGTGGGTGAGTGAGTGAGTGGGTGGGTGAGTGAGCGAGTGAGTGTTTGAGTGAGTGGGTGAGTGAGCGAGTGGGTGAGTGAGCGAGTGGGTGAGTGAGCGAGTGGGTGAGTGAGCGAGTGGGTGAGTGAGTGAGCGAGTGAGTGGGTGGGTGAGTGGGTGGGTGGGTGAGTGGGTGAGTGAGTGAGTGGGTGAGTGAGCAAGTGGGTGAGTGAGCGAGTGAGTGGGTGAGTGAGCAAGTGAGTGGGTGAGTGAGCGAGTGGGTGGGTGAGCGAGTGAGTGGGTGAGTGACCGAGTGAGTGGGTGAGTGAGTGGGTGAGTGAGCGAGTGAGCGGGTGAGTGGGTGGGTGGGTGGGTGAGTGGGTGGGTGGGTGAGTGAGTGAGTAAGTGGGTGGTTGAATGAGTGAGCGAGTGAGTGGGTGAGTGAGCGAGTGGGTGAGCGAGTGAGTGAGTGGACGAGTGGGTGAGTGATTAGGCGAGTGAGTGGACGAGTGAGTGCGTGTGTGAGTGGGTGGGTGAGTGAGTGAGTGAGTGAGAGAGTGGACGAGTGGGTGAGTGAGTGAGTGAGTGAGTGAGTGAGAGAGTGGGTGGGTGAGTGAGCGAGTGAGTGGGTGAGTGAGCGAGTGAGTGGGTGAGTGAGCGAGTGAGTGGGTGGGTGAGTGGGAGGGTGAGTGAGTGAGTGAGTGAGCGAGCGTGTGAGTGGACGAGTGGGTGAGTGATTAGGCGAGTGGGTGAGTGGGTGGGCGAGTGGGTGAGTAGGTGAAAGAGTGAGCGAGTGGCATGGCATACTAATTAAAACTTTTTGATTTGATACATATTGTGGCAGTTTCGAGCTTCCGTGTACAAAGCATCTTAGTTGTTCCTTGGCTGACGTCAGGCAGGAGGCAGAGGCAGAGTGAGTAACTTTCAGGATTTCAAAGGCTAATTGAGAAAGCTTGTGTAAAAAGTTTAAATAAGTGGGATTTGGTGAATTTGTATAAGTACGGCTATAGCTGTAAAGAAATTAGAGAAAATAAATAATCGAGAAAAGTAAATACGGTTACATTATTATTAAATTAAGTAAATACAGAGAAGAAAGGAAACAGGAAGAGTAGCTTTTGTACATGTTTTTTTAAAGGTACTGATCATTTATTATATAGTAAATACAAACTGGCTGGTCTAAATTAAAATAAACAGCACTTATTATTTATTTATGCCAACAAACTTACTATTGATGTATCTCAAATAGCACATATCTTCAGATTATTCCATTCCCAAGCTAGTACGAGGTGAATGCCTTTAGACGAAATAATATCTACAGAAAATATATCACATTGCTTGTGTCAAAATCTTACACTTGTGATATTTTAATCAAAATCACTAAAACAACTTTTAAGGAAAAAAAAAAATATATTGCTAGGATGGCTGAATTCCAATACAACTTCGCTCAGTATAGGAGTTTATCGCTCGCAGTTTAAAAGATACCCAACTTAAGAATGACGCATGATATTTGTCCATCTGCTTGTCTTTGAGTATTGCTGCGCCTTCTTTCCCTCCCTCTCTCTCACGCTTTCTCTCCACCGACACACCTTTATTATAAATCGATGCTTTTTATTTTCAAGATGATGCAAAACACATTTATTTTGCAAAACCTTAATGTAAAATGTTTGGTTGAAACGCAAATGTTCTACTTTAAATAATTGAGAATAAAATTTGAAGATTAGATGATATATTTCCATTTTAGCTATAATTCTGTATTTAAAATATATAAACAAGATATCAAGTGGGTATAATCCATATTACAGTTCAATTAAGACAACTAGTTCACTCTGACAGCTAGGTGCACAAGTGCGTTTGAAAGAGCTTCCATGTCAACGAACGCTTCCGCCAATCGGCGGTCCGCTGTTGCACTGCAACCCTCAAATTCTCTGCCATGCTTTGAAGCCTTTTTTAGTCGCCATACTGATCTGTCATATGGGTTTCCCTAGTCTTTGTGAGCGTTGTAGTAGTCGATTACTTATCCATTGGAAAACGACAGGACTTAACGTTTTGCGGCATTTGGAATATACTGTGACATTGGGTCGTTCAACAATATACGGACGAGAGGAGGACGGATGACCTTGGATATGGTGAGCGACTGTTTGTACGTGACCATAAACAAGGATGCCGGTAAAACACAAAAGAAAGTTCCGAGGCACAGGGCAACTAGCGACTGTGTGCATGTGATCAAAGAGCGATAACACCAGCAAGATGTAGAAGCTTTCAGTTGATTCTGCTGAGTAATCGTTGCACTTGTGTATGCAGAGTTCTCGAAGGTCACGTGACATCGGCTCCAGTATAAGTAGGACAGACACAGTCAGTTTCAGTTTGAGTTACGGGAGAAGTTAGAGTTAGTGTGAGTCGTCGTGTACAGTTAGTTTTAGTTACGTGAGTGAGTCGGCTAGCTTGTCAGCAAGTGTGTATGTGTCATCCAGTGATTGTATTGTAATGTAAAGATACAAGAGGCAGTGAAACTGGAGAAAGACATTGAAAGTCTGGGATAGATTATCGGAAGAACAATTGTGAATTGTAATACGAGAGAAGACTATAAATTGGTTATTAACGAGAAGGAAATAGTGCATTTGTGGTCAAATCTAGAGGACAATAAAGTGATAGAAAAGTAACCGGAGTTCGCATTTTTGCCGTTTTGTTACTGGTGTCAGAATTGGGGTTCATCGAATTTTGCCGTCTTTGTTGCAATACGTTTTGCAGTGCATTTTATAAGGTGCTTGTAGCAATCCTCTATCTACGGCTCTACGCGGTATACATGTCAGCTGAGGGAGGAGCTGGCAACCCAGCGCATGTGCGTTGCAGCTAGGTAGTAGCTGTCCGGATGGAACCGTTATATTGGAACCGTACACATCACATTTCTTGATATGATAAAAATCTCTGCAAGCATCATTTATTTGCAGTTTACTATAAATACGGCTACATTGTGCCATTTCAATGTACAAGGATGGATAAAACTCATTTTCCCAAACGTCGTATTTTACTGCATGTTTGTCATAAGAATTACCGAAACAGCGATAATCCAACGTAAAAAAAAAAAAAAAAAAAAAAAAAAAAAAAAAAAAAAAAATAAAAATAATAAAGCGCGAAACTTGAACTAGTTGCTAACTCCGGTCATTTAAACTTCCTGAAGTAACACATACACGCACTAACACACAAACACACGTACACACGCACACACGCGCACGCGCACACGCACACGCACACGCACACGCACACGCACACACACACACACACACACACACACACACACACACACACACACAGGGCTTTGTAACCGGTTCTTCACCGCTGCACGGCCTTTTGCCTGTGCGAGTTTGAAGCTGCCGCAGCCGGGTTTGCCGCTACTAACAAGCCGTACGTAAAACGTGTATAAAAATCTTACCTTATACAAAATGCTGGAAATCCCGTCCCTCCTCCGCTATACGGGCATTATATCGGGAAAACACATTCTGATTCACACGATTAAGTTGGGAAACTGTAATTTCTGTGATTTCATTTCTAATATTTTGTTTTAGTTTTTCCAATGTATGAGGATTTTTCTCGTAAACTTTGTCTTTCAGGTTACCCCACAAGTAAAAAACACACACTGATAGATCAGGAGAGCGAGAGGGCCATACACCAACACTAATCACTCTGTCTTCAAACACTTCCCTTATTTTATTCATGGTCTGTACGGTCAGTAGCAGAATCAGTTGAAACCACCCATATGATTTCTCTTCTTCTGCCAGTTCACGAAAAAATGGGGTCAAATGGCATTTCGGTACCTCTCTTTATTTAGTCTGGTCCTAAAATATTGGACCAATTATGGGTCTAGCACTAACAGCACACCAAACTCCAACTCTTCGATCATAATGAGGGATTTCTTGAACGCAATGTGTATTTTGAGATGCCCAATACCGACTGTTATGAGTGTTCACGCGACCATTTAGATGAAACCACGCCTCATCTGAAAAGAACAGAAGCTGTGGATCGATTAAACCATCGTTCAAGACATTTCCAGCATTTTCTATAAGGTAAGATTTTTATACATGTTTTACGTGCGGCTTGTTAGTAGCGACAAACCCGGCTTACTTAACTCAAGGCCAAGGGAACAGCCAAATAGGGCCCCCCGTCCCCAACCTCAGAGACAGCAAAACACTACTCAGGCTGTTCCCACTAATAACGAAGGGTGGTTCATCCAGGACCGTCGCGGCCGCAACAGGCCAGCCCCCGAAACCCGCCCTTCCACTGCCAGGGATGACCGAGTCACTGCCGGGCAGACCCTGGCCACACCAGAGCGCACCCCAATCACTAGGGACCGCAACAACACAAAACAACCAACACACACGCAAACACACACACAAGCACCCCCAACACCGCTGGAGGATTCAATTTTCTCTCCAGTAGCGCTCACCACTCGCGAAGCTTTTGTAAATGGAATGGCCTTGAGGGAGCTTCTGGCTTCACTAGGAGTCTCCAGGGAAGTAAGCTACGAAAACTTCCTTAAACACACAAAATGGCTGCTGGAGTTAATCACACACCAAGACGCAGACCCACTTTACCTCTTTAACTATCTTGCCAGATATCTCCTTGTACTTTCATCCCACAACCAGTAATGGATAGTACATCTACACTAAACGTATTATACTGGAACTGCAACAATATCAGACGAAAACGTCAGGAATTAACGGACTTCCTGATAAGAAACTCGATTCAAATTGCGCTTCTAAACGAAACACATTTAGGACCATTGGACCGCTTCTCCATTCCGGGTTACAGTATATACCGCAATGACCGAAATAGAAGAGGCGGAGGCACGGCAGTAATAATACTGAACACTATCAAGCACCACCAGAAACAAGTGCCAGAATTAAACCGGTTGGAGGCCACAGCGGTGAATGTGCAATTGCACCGCGCCGCGGTAACGGTAGTAGCCGTATACAACCCTCCACTGAATATTGATATTGAGGATGTTGACAAAATAATGCGAATGGACACCAAGGTAATTGCGGCTGGCGACTTCAATGCCAAGCATTACCTTTGGAACTGTCGAACAGCGAATCCGCAGGGTACCCAACTGCTAAATTTTATCAACCGGGAAAACATCCTCCTAACGGGCCCAGAAGAGCCAACCTTTATCCCGCGAGCGGCCAATCAAATGCCCGACATCCTCGATATTGCCCTACTAAAGGGAATACCATATGACACCGAAACTACGGTACTAAACGACCTCACATCAGACCATTTACCGGTAATAATGGAGGTTGCGGCGCCCGTAATGTTCAAACCAGAACAGCCTAGGCGCAACTACAAACACGCCAACTGGCCCGAGTTCGAAGCGTTAGTTCAAACGCAACTCGAACAAAACAACCCTGTCATTAGCTCACAAGATACTCAAGAGCAAGCCGTAGAAATAATTACCAGAACTATTCACCATGTGACCGAAAAACATGTTCCCTTAACTAGGCCAACGAATAGGGCAACCACGCAGTTCCCTCGGGCTGTAAGACAGGCAATGCAGGACCGAAATAGGGCCAGGCGCAAATGGCAGCGAACGCGAAACCAAATACATCGCAACGAATATGACAACCTCAAAGTCGCGGCCGATATACTAATGGCCGAACACATAAGGGAGCAATGGAACGCCACACTGGAGGACGTGGATCCTCATAACAGAACAGTGTGGCGAATAGCGAAGTGCCTGACACGTACTCGCACAAACATTCCGCCCCTACATATTGACGGGCAAATAGCCGAAACACCGGCAGAAAAAGCAGAAGCTTTCGCGACCACACTAGAGCAGGTATTCCAACCGAATGCTGAACCATGCGACAGACAGTTCGCAACGGCAACGGAAGACCAAATTGCTGAAATAGGGAATATTCCAACGCACAACAAACTTCGAAAGACCAGTGCAAGCGAAATTAAATGGCTAATAGCACACTTGCCTACTCGCAAGGCTCCAGGACCAGACAACATTCCCAATATAGTCCTGAAACATCTACCGCCCAAAGCCTTAAAAGTGCTGGCGGATATATTCAACTACGCGCTGGAACACGGAAAATTCCCAAAGCGCTGGAAGGAAGCACGAATCCTTATGTTTCCTAAGCAACATAAAGATCGGTCCATTCCTACTAATCACAGGCCAATTAGCCTCTTAAGCACACTAAGTAAACTGCTAGAGAAAATAATACTTAAACGCCTCAACTCATTCCTAATCAAAAACAACGTGATAACTGACGACCAGTACGGCTTCAGGGCCAATCACTCTACAACCCTACAGATACTTAGGCTTACCGAAAGTATCACCAGGGGATTTAACACTAAACGATCGACAGGCGTGGTCCTATTGGACATAGAACGCGCTTTCGATAAAGTGTGGCATGCAGGATTACTCCACAAACTCATTCACATAGGGGTACAAGATTCAATGGTCGCCCTAATAAAAGATTACCTCAGTGGAAGGAGTTTCAGAATCTCAATTGAGAATACCGAACCCTCATTGCACCCCATAAACGCGGGAGTCCCACAAGGAAGTTTACTCGGGCCTACACTATTTAATATATATATATATATATATCAATGATCTACCACCACTAGTACGAGTAGATAAATACATATACGCGGACGACACGGCACTGGCCACGCAATCTACTCAGCCACGCATCATACACCTGCGGCTCCAGAATGCTCTAAACACATTGGAGCCCTGGTTCACCAAATGGCGGTTAAAACTAAATGCAAGAAAAAGCCAAGCAATCATTTTTACCAGGCGAAAATTGCACAGGCAAAGGAGGCGAGCCCTCCCACCCCTCACCCTAAATCAGGAACCTATTGGGTGGGAGACATCCGTCACGTACCTAGGGGTTAAGATGGACGAATATCTCACATGGAGAGAGCATATTAACTCAGCCAGAGCAAAGGCCAATGGCCAACTCAACAGACTGTACCCGCTCATAAATCTTAACAGCAGCCTTAAGCTACGCATGGGACTTACGCTCTATAAGACGCTGATCCGACCCATCTTAACTTACGCCGCCCCGGTATGGGAATATGCGGCAAAAATGCACATAAAACGCCTCCAAACGATGCAAAATAGAATACTGCGAATTATTGCTAAACTACCGCCAGAGGCTCCGACGTACCAGTTACATGAAGAGCTAAAAGTGCTCACAATCGAGCAGTTTATTAAACACCTGGCATGCAACCTATACGCCAAAAAGAATAAGAACCACAACGACCAAATACGAATGCTCGGGGATTATGATATGACTCGCGACAAACACCTCCGCCCTCTATCATTGTTCGATCGCACTATAAGCATAGGCGAACCTGAACTCAACATACAGGAATACCTGAACAATTTAGTACCTTGAAATTACTTGTTAGGGGATGAAGGGAAGCACACAACAAACACACAACACTATAAAAACATACACTTACACTCAAGCCCTCACAAGTCCTTGTGCTACCTAGCCAAGGCGGACCCCGGGAGACGAGGGCCTCCCCGGTAGTGGCACAGGCTCGCTCCTGCACTTCAGGCAGACAGCCCGCCATGTGTGCACTTATACGACCAGGCAAGATCAGGTACACGATTAATGACGAAGCCTCCGGCTTAATCACACCCTAGTAACTAAGATTAAATGACACAGTAGAAGTTATCTCTACAAGTTGTAAATTTTATAAATATCACCATAACTGCACCTAGTTATATAAGCATTTCTTAAAATACTACTAGCATAGATTATAGGACGCAATATAAATTAAAAAAGAATAAAATAAAATAATAATAAAAAAAAATTACGCTAAGGACAAGAAACGAAACCTTCGGGTGGAGTTTAAAACAAAACATGCTCATTCACTCATCCCTCACATCCATCTACACCTAACGATGCCAAATGGCTGAAACACAAAAAGAACACCATCAACTATCATACACATCACCATTATTTACTACCAGGGGGCACTCAGGGCTTATGTCATGTTTGCCCTCCGGCACATCAGTAATACTCGCTGTTACTGCCACTGGCAGGCAGCTTCCATCTCTCACCACAGAATGCGCAGGTGCTTTATGCGGTACTGCAGCATAGAGGCCTTGACCTCAAGACTTCCGGTGGGGTTTTTTAGTGAGTAGGCTGCCCGGGTTCGAAGCCAGGGTAGGAGTCTTACACTCGCATGCATGCATGCGGTTAGGGCGTAAGTAGCCTTTTTCCCCACCATAAAAAAAAAAAAAAAAAAAAAAAAAAAAAAAAAAAAAAAAAACCGGCCGCGGCAGCTTCAAACTTGCACAGGCAAAAGGCCGTGCAGCGGCGAAGCGATTCGAAAGCCCTGTGTGTGTATATATACACATACACATCCAGGTTGAGAGGTGAATAAGTGCAAAATATTTGTATCAGCGTTTCAGGGCGATGTGATGAACCTGTAATGTCCACTTTTTCCACTATTTGTGATAGTGACGCTCGTGGGCAAAATGTTGCGATGTTTTTAGGATGGCTAGTATTTCCCTGATAGGCGTCTGATTACGTAAGAGGTCACACTGCTGGCCTCACTCTGCCCGTTGCCGTGGCCGACCGTGATTCACTTATTTTATTTGCATTATATACAACACAATTAACATCAATAGACATGCATTTGTTCTCCGGTTCCTTAAACTACAAACAACCTTACATTGCTCTTACAACGGTGAAGAATTAAATGTAAGCCATAAAACAAAAACACTCCAGAAAAAAGCAAAAACTAAAACAACACAAAAACAGGTTTACAATATCCTGTAGGTATATTTAATTTAATCTGTATGGATAAATAAAATAAATGAAAACGCCAGTGTGTACCATTAGTTCTACAACAAGCTTCCATGCGTCGACGCCATGATTGTCGCATCCTTTCCCACACATCAGCGTCAGCTCTCACAATTGCCACTGCGTCCCAGATTCGTTTCCTAAGAGACGCTTCATCATTAATTTCGACTGCGTAAACTAGGTCCTTGAGATGCCCCCAAAAATAAAAGTCCACAGGATTCAAATCGGGGGATCTTGGCGGCCAAAACCCAGGACCGTATCGACCAATCCATCGATTTGGGAACTGACGCTGTAGAAATTGGCTTACTTGTTTACTGATATAGGGAGGTGCACCACCGTGCATGAACCACATTTGTTGATGTGTATGCAACGGCACCTCCTCGAGAATTACCGGTAGTTTCGTTTGCAAAAACTGTAGATAGTGAACACCTTTTAGCGTTCTAGGCAGTTCCGTCCGCCCCGGTAGCTGATCTCCGAGGATCCCGACCCAAAGATTTACCGCGAATCTCTGTTGAAAATTCCTATGGCGAATGGCGTGCGGATTCTCTTCCGCCCAGATATGAACATGTGGAAATTGAATATGGCATCACGGGTAAACTTTGCCTCGTCTGTAACCATTATGTTGCGAGGAAACTGTGCATCATTTTCACATTGCTGTAAGAACCAGTTACAGAACTCCGCTCTTCTTGCGTAAGGGGCTTCTTGCAGATGTTGAACTCTTTGGTAATGGTATAGATAAAGCAGATGCTCATGCAATGTGTGGCGAGCACTCCAAGAACTTGTACCTACGTCCCTTGCCAAGCGCTTTACTCACACCAGCTCTCTCTTCTACAATACCTAAGATTTCATCTTCACGCCGTAGTGCTTCAGCATTACGAGTTGGTCCTCTGCCTTCATAACGGGGACGAAGAGAACCTGTATCACGGAGTCTTTGATGCACTGCAGTGAACGTTCGTCTGTTAGGAAGATGACGATTTGCAAATCGCTGCCGATACAAGTCCCTCGCAGCATTGGCCCCAGCAGCGCCGTAAATTAAATGAATGTCTGCTATTTCACCATACGTAAAACCATTCATACTGTATACTTTGTAAACGACAGTCTGCTGTTGAGTATCGGCTCTTATTCCTTCGCTGTAAGTCGCTTGAATGATGGCCGGCCTTGTGTGTGATGTAAACACAGGTGTCGTCGTGTGCGCGCTCTGTGTAAACACAGAAAGCACACAACGCAGGGCCGTTAAAGCATGGTATCCTTTACTTTGTGAATCATTTGTGACATTGCTATTAGCAAGCGGACAAAGCGATATACACATATGTGTTATACGCGTTGTTCTGTACTATATATAAAATTATTTGCACTTATTCACCTCCCACCCTGTAGGTATACAGGATGTTAATGAACTACACCGAAATAACTCGACAGAATGTAGGTGTGACTGAGAAAGCAATTTGAGATAGGCAATGCATGGTTCGCGACTGAACATTACGCATTTATATGGTATTAAATATAATATCAGATGCTGATAAGTCGGTGTTAAAGCAAAGCCGGGTGAAAATTTGGTTTAGAATGTCTTTAAAGCTGCTGCCCGAGTATAAAAGTATAGATTTTCTGCAGCTCGTTATTAGCGTTCTCAAGATTTAATGCTACAAAAATCTCTCAAATCTCGGACTAATTCCCTGACAGTGCGACACTGAACAACGATCAGCTGCCTTCTTGCGTTGTGAAGCCTACTCTAGAGATGTTTGCTTGACTGCTCTTGTGCCTTAATTCGTAACGTCAAAATTGTAGTTCCAAAGGTCGTGGGTTCGTTTCCTACCATGCAATTACTATGCTTGTTTTCTTTTTTATTCCACACGAAGAAGAGCATTCACACTACTATCATTTCCTTATTCGGCTCACACCAGAAACCTTGAATAGGGTATGACAATCGTTCCTTAGCAGTTGTCAATTTTGCCATGAAAATTGAGGTCACAATTTCGAGCAATTCCTATAAAACTGACGTAAAGTCTTAAATGCATTTTTTTGAAGTGCAGTGTATGAACATATTAAGCAGGTTTCACCTTTTGTTAGCAAGAATTGTAATTAATTGTACTGACGTGTTGAAATAAATCTCCATACATTGAAACATAATTTTAAACGTCCATCAAAACATGTTCACACATGAAAACATGTTATTGTGAACATGAATATCGTGTTAGGTTCCTACCATTCAGTACATAAAGTGAATAAGGCAACTAGCTTTTGCTCAGCGTGCATGCGCAGTAAGTAGACATGGACTAAGCGCGTATTCGTTTCATTTCAAGTGAATTTATGTATTTCTGACTGATTAGAGCATATTTAAAGTTTCTTTTTTTATCTTTTTAGCATATTTGTGGCTTCCTAATGGATGCAATACTGCGACGTGTCGGAAGTTAGTAAACAATTTTCGCGGCGTTTAAAAGAAGAATCCGATTCCAAGTGAGGTCGTTATCTCAAATAGAACAGGCCAGAAATTCAGACCTATAAACGTACAAAATAGAATGTTTGTAATTAAGCGAAAATGTAATATTTGAGGTAATGTTTTCATATGGGGAAATCAGCTATAATCTTACTTTTTCACTTACTTTTCTTGTGACTGGCGCAGCGCGACAAAACCTCTGAATTCAATACATGGCTAACGTTACTTAAATGGTTTTTATAGAGCATCAGAATAGTTCATTGATCCTCCGGTAGAAGCTGAGTACCCGATCAACAGGTTGTGCGACGTTGCCACACACTCTCGCCTTTAAACGCGATTATCTACGTGCCTTTAATTTAAAAAAGTTATTGGAATGTTTTGTTAGTTTACATCCACTCTCTCAACTCCTTCAGTATGGCGGATTGTTTCACTCCTATCCTGTATAATCTACCCCAAACCATTTCTGGATAACCTGTATTGTGACTAGCAGGGAGCAGAGAAAGGAACTTTTATATGAATATTTCAAAGAACACAGTTTAAAATAAATGGTAATCCATAAAATCGTGTGATGTCAGTTTATTAACTTTTTCCTTTTAATCTTTTTCTTTTACCATGTAAACAGAATATTTCATGATACTTTTTCCGGTGGATATGTTCAGAAAATCGTTGAATTAAAATACTCGACACAATAACGAGCAACTAGTACATTGGGTTGCACTTCATACAATAATAATTATGTAGTATTCCTATCAGTATGAGAATAAAGATGAGAAAATAAGACATTTTATTTCAAAAGTAAAGAGGAACTTACTACTTTGTCGACATCATCATTTGAACTTTTCTCGCTCTTCAATTAAGAAGCAAGCCACTGCAAATTTCATCCACGACCTTTTATTTATTTATATATATAAAAACAATATATATAACAATATTATATGTATATATACATATAATATAGTTATATATTTGTTAACTTCACATATGGAATAACCCAGTACCCCTAAAATATTTTCCTTGTTTTGGGAAGAATTTGTGGTAATGGCTTTTATTCAGAGTCACACTGTAAAACGTAAATGAAAAATAGTCGTATTTTTCGTACAAAAACACGAACAACTGTAGGCACGTATTTAGCTAGTTTCAAATGTGTGGTTGGGAAGAACTTCCGAATAAAGGCAACACATATAACTTAAGTGTCCTCTACCATTAAATCCTTTGTAGTGTGGGTGTGCTGCTTCAAGGGAATGAAACAAAATCCTATACTTATCCTTGGGAAAATATGGCAATTTGTTAAAGTACTCTGAAACTTCTGGCTGTAGAAACTAGGTCAAGAACGGAGAATAAGTGCAGCTCAACACTTCATGTCGTATTAAGCTACTCGTATTTAATTTTAATCATCATGCAAAAGATAGCTGCCGGCGGACAAATTATGTGTCATTCAGCCTCGAAAACGATAATGGGATGAAACTATAATTTCACCTGTAGAAAGAATAATGAACCACATGGCAAGTCACAAGACCTAAGCAAATATTACTGGCTAAAGTGAGAAACAATGCGGTATATAATATTTTACAATAGTTCAATAATTAATTATGTACTTACTTTTCCTGAATTAATTTATTTTTAACTCATCTACAGTAAAGAAGGTGCAGCGTGCCACTTCTTGAATCGATCATCACTAAAGGGAACTAAAACAATTTTTTAACATTGAGATAGCCATAAAATAATTTTAGAATATGTGGTACAGTTAAAACAACGGTCACTTGCACATAATATAACATTTTTGCTAGTGTTATGCACAATGAAGTTAGATTTTCTTACATTCTCTCCATAATTCAAAACGATAGAACAAGATACAACATGGTTGAGCAATTCCGTCGGACGTTTCTTTCGAAAAGTAGAGACTCGTGGAAACATCTAGAACTTCAAATCCTGAGAATATATAAAAGCTGATTTATATCTTGGAAGCTGCCCTTGGACGCGGAGGGGGCGGGGAGTCCAGAATGAGACTATCACTTCACAATAATTATAGTCATGCTAAAACATGACTAGCTAAATATTTAACTGAACGAAATAATGTTTAAACTACCAGCAACTACCTATCTAGGAAGAAGACTGTTTTTAACCGCCACAGGCCCACCGATCAAACGTTTACAAAATACTTTTACTATGGATACGACATTCGAACATTTTCCTGAAATTCCATAGAATGGGACTGGTGCACTTAGTGATTAATTAATTGAATTTTACGATTTACTGAACTAGAAATTAACTGTAATATGAAAAAATAGTAGGATGTTGTGTTGTAAGTTACATGTCAATAAAACTACAGTCTCCCGTTTTTTTTTTTTTTTTTTTTTTTTTTTTTTGGCGAAAGGCTAACTACCTCTAACTACCTCCTTCGAAGTCACCTCGATGTTGCGGTTAAGAGTTCCTTGATGTCAGGATAGAAGATAGAAGTTATTTCTGGTGTGGATAAGTGTTTCGATAGCAGCTTTCGGTTTATTTTGTTGATTTTTCCAAAATATAAACCATATGTTAAATTCCCCTAGCAGCTCTGAAATGGTGCCGGGCAAGTCTGTCCGTAAATGCCTGCAACTTTTACTATATCGTCAACATTGGAAGTAAGATCACTTGAAAACCAGGAATCTAGCTTTGAAGTTTAAGGATGTGCTTGTGTTTATCATGAGAGAATCTAGTGGATAAGAGGTGGAATCTGGACTGAAAAATTCAATGCCATAGCCGGGATTTGAACCACGGATCTTCCGCTTATTGAGCGGCTGCTTTAACCACTAAGCTACTGTGGCCAACTTGTCAGTACGGCATTAAGTTAAATTCAAGTAAGCTTGTTGGCATAAATAAATACTAATTACCATCTAGTGGATACTTCATTGAATAGGTAATCCAAGAATGGAAGGAAAACATTAATGCGATAATGATCTTTTGGAGAAGCTGTAGGAATGTTACTTCGATGAGCTTGCCTGGATGTTATTCGAGGAACACTAACTTCTACATCAGCATTTTTAGCCAATGTGATAGCATTCTCAAAACAGAATGAAAGGTTTGGTTATCACGACACTCTTTTAGTGTATCTTTAATTGTTTCAATCATTCCGTAACACTGAATTAGATCAAGAGTTGGAGCTGCCGAAAAAGAGGTAGTCATTCCCAATATTTCAGCTAAGTTAACTAGCGAAATTATGAACTAAAGCTTTAGGATAGAGTTGAGTAAAATGTGTGCAGTTTTATTAAAAGACCCTGCCTCTTCTAGGAATGACACTATTGCAGGGAAAATTTCCTTAAACTGTAAAGCAACATCATGTCTTCTATCCATCTAGTTTTTCACAGCGATACCAGTTTAGTTTTCTTATACTGAGAGCACACTTCACTAAGTGTTTGTTTCAAGAGTGAGGATCGCTTATTACATTCCCTAACAAAATTAGAAATTTCGCCAGTTGTGTCTAGAGCTTGTCTAATTGAAGTGACAGAACAAACTTCAGAAAGCGACAGATTCAGGCAATGCGCGGCACAGTGGGAGGTTTAACGGCTAAAATTCCGGATTGAACACCGCGAAACTGTCCTGAAAAATGTACACCACCATCGTAGCCTTGTCCACGAAGGTTCGAAATGTCTCGCAGCTTAATTTATATAGTATTAACTTATATAGCCCTTCACCACTTAAATCGTACGTTACAACAAATCTTTAGGAATTCTTCCCTCACACAACCCGTTTCTAGGTCAACAAAGCGCACGCATAATGTTAACTGCTGATTTGCACTGATGTCTGTAGTTTCATCAACTAGAATAGAAAAATATTTCCCCCTCTTAACGTCGTGTATAATCTTTTTTTTTTCCAATTATAGCAGCACAACAATTTATCAAGTCATTTTGGATGGTTTTGTTTGTTAAGAGTAGAATTTTTAGGTGCATTTACAAGATGGCTGCGTAATATTTGATCCCCTGAATCGACACGAAACTTAAGAAGCTCCCTAAAATTCCCCTTATTTTAACCTTCGAATTCAGGCTCTAAATCTATGGCACCATCATCTCTGTGACCTCCAAGTGGAATGTTCTGGCAACCGCACACTATGATAGTCTTCACAATCGAGATCAGTTTCACACGATTTTCACTAATTGTTTTCATTTCATTGTTCAACTGAAGTTCAACATTCTGTTTTTCCCCCTCATACACATTTCTAAAATTCTCACTTTTAAGCAGGGCTGTTTTATGATAGCTGTTTTGTGAGTGTTCCCTGAGTAGTTGAAGCGCTTTCTTAAATTTCTTCAGAGGCTTAGTTACTAGAGTTTGTAATTGCACTTTACTGCGCGGGCGGGCGGGTGGGTAGGTAGGTATGGTTTTTACCGCTAGGTACATTGTGTGATAAGCGTGTCAAAAATGAAAAGTCAGTTAAAAACCAAAGTTGGTATTTAAGTTTAATATATTTTAAGGATGCGACACTAAGATTTTGAAGAAAATTCCTCCACCCTGAAATACCCCTTACATGGAAAATTTTTCGAAAATTTTTAATGTCTCGAAAATGGCTCTAACGCTATATATCAGGGGAAGACAACTTCGGGCCGTGTGACGTATTTAAACGAAGAGCCAGCTTGTACGTTCGTGTGACGTCAGGCGAGAGCAGTGTATTGCTATGCTGCCTAGATCAGCGGCGCTACTTGCACGAAACTGAATGAATATGAAAAATGTTATTTGTGCATGTTTACAACATGCCCGGGCTGTTTAGAGAGAATCCTCTTCAGCCTAGTCTGAGGCTTTTTATTTGTTGTGTGAGGGATCTTAACGGCGTTAGTGCGAATTTTGTTTTTATTTTGTGTTTTTATTGACGTTGTGTAGTGTTGTGTGTTGTGCTTTTGTGTTTGTGTTCAGTTCCCCGTGTTTCACACCAGTTTGAGACCAGGCTTCAAGATGTAGAAACATTGTCAACTACGTTTCAGGTCTTTGCGACCCCGTATTCATTGGATGTTAACAATGTTTCTAGAAGGTAGCTAACTGAATTGATAAATTTACAGTGCGACGATTTGCTGAAGGACACATATAAACGCAAGGAAGAGTTGGCTGATTTTTATAAGAATGTTCTTCAAACCAGATTTCTGAGGTTATATGCCCTTGTTGCACGGATATTATGTATGTTTGGTTCTACGTATGTGTGCGAACAATTCTTTTCTGTTATGAACCTTTCTAAGTCAAAATCCCGAAGCATATTGTCAGATCACAATCTAACATGCAGTCTTCGGTTACAAATGTGCCGTATATTACACCCTAACATTGACAAGCTAGTTAAAGAAAAGCGAAACGGCAAATGTCGGGAAATGTCCACCTAATTGTTCTGTATAGCTCTCAGGCAAAATAGTTATAATTTCTGTTCTATTTGCGTTATAGCATGACTGTTCACATACACTAGAATTTATATATATATATAATTATGTATAATCTGTGACTATTCCGTAATTGAAACAGTCAGCATTAAAATTACGATGTCCCGCACGCCTTTCCTGTTCCCCGCTGTGACGTCACACGTTCTACTGGCAGTCGGTGGGTGCATTTGAGCTGAGTGAGCTGACGTCACAGCAGCGATACCTGTCTTCCCCTGCTATATATACTAGCAAATACAAATGCGAGTGGTAATTTAAGATAGAGCCTATTTGTGTGTCCGACAGACGATAACATATAGAACAGAGACTATCAATAAACTCAGCTGCATATTGGAAATATCGACTTGTGTAAAGCGCGCTGCAACATGATCTGGGGCTTAGAAATACTCTGCTCTCCTCTTGCGCTCAATCATTTTTCCATGACTGTACCTTTTACGTCAACTTTAAAATATAATTAGGTTACTGCAATTTTTTATGTCCAGGGAACATTAGCAGGAAACAAATACAGAAACAAAAGTAAACGTTCTGAAGGACAGAATAATTTTATGCTGAATATTTCACTGATGTAAACTTTGCTTAGATAATATAAAAATATGCACAACTTTCAAAGTGTAAACGTCAGGCATTTCAATTTTATATTTGTATATGGATGCCCGATTTATTTTTTATTTTTTATATTTTACGTAATGCAGTAAGAAACTAGAATACCTAATTAATTTCAGAACTAAACTAACAGAAAACCAGTTATTTTAGGATATTTCTAACATTACCTAGGAAAGGGAAATGGACAGGTTTAATGGACTCTTGAGAACTGGTACACTGAAAATGTGTCATCCCCATCACTAGACTGTCTGTTCAGATACTTCTGAAGTCTCTTCACTGAAGTACCACGACCCAGTGAGGCGGCGCGTACGAGGGGATTTTAAAAGCCGAGTTCCTTAAACACACTGTAACGCAAGGGTGATTATATTCTGTGAAAAGTACCGGAAAAACACAACTCTTGATACTTTGCTGGAATTGCTTACACGAGTTTTTTTTTTTTTTTTTTTTTTTTTTTGTAGTAATGCGTACACGAATTAATAAAAGTGAAGAGGATTGTTGGTACCCATAAGGCAATCCTGTCCATTTCTCAGCCAATTTTTAGATCTTTCACCGGAGAAAACGTCATTCCTTTCTAGCGATTAAGGAGCATTTGCATTTTAAAAATGTTTTAAATGTCTAGATCAGCGATGTCCAACTTTGTCTCTTTGGAGACGCTTACGTAGTCAGGTGCTATTCCTCACTCCACTCCTTCAGTCAGAGTCAGTATCCAGTGACGGACACAAACAGGTGATTCCATGACCGTTTCTAAGTCATAATTTGAATTTTCTGGGAATGTTCTCAGAAGACCTCTTCATTCTGGATTATTTTTGCATAAATGGTAAACAGTAAGAGGCAGACAAAAACCTACTAAATAAAAACGTGCACCTCGTTAAAACACGTAATTTATGTCAAATACTTCTTTTTTCTTTTGGATGAACCATTTCAGAGATATTATTTATTATTTGTTTGAATTTGCCAAAACTTATACTTATCTCAAACTGGAATATGTTATTCGCTGTTATATCTCTTCGCTTTGTAAAGAAAACGGAATTTCAAAGGCATCGCATAGCAACTAGCTCTTAAAACATTTCACTGTCGCTTCAAGCCTACTGTATTCCTATATTCTCCTTGCACCTACAAGAAAATTAGCAATAATATAATTTCTGAAAATTTGATGTCAGTTAAAATGTAGCAGATAGCGAAATAAACATTTTCAAGAATAGGCGTATAAGAGTGAGTATAGCTCTACATGTATTTGGGTTTCTCCAAATTGAACTATATTAAAAGTCTGTATCGCAATAGGTTACGTGACGATCACTTGGTCTAAGGCTATGCACTTCCACTTTGTCATCAAATATTGATAGACTTCTTAAACATAAGCAGTACCAAAGAAGTTACCAATGAACAGATATTCATCGCATAAAATTTGAAAGTTTTCGTAAGTCAAGCGCGACCTACGTGTAACCAAACTGCCACTGCAACACGATTGTTAAAAGAGTGACACAGTCCGCATAAAGTGTAAGGAGGTAAATCCAACCTCCCCTCTTTCGTAAACACTGGACATCGCTGGTCTGGATAGTCATATTTCAATACTCATAGATTATTTACTTCAATTTACTGATTTGGTGGATTTGTTTTAGTATCTTAATATGAACTTTGGATTTGCGATATTAAGCCCACAGAACCTCAGAGACCTGAAAATTGATTTAACAGAACTGAATAGCTCTTTCTTAAAGATGGTTGTAGGCATGCTGTTACCCTGGGATCGAATCCAGGCCACTTTGGTGAGAAGTGAATGGTCTCACCACTATCCACAGCACGGCCCACATTAGTGGACGGGGGGGGGGGGGGGGGCTTTCGGTTTCCAAGACATACGAGGCTAAGGGCAGGGATTTTACTAAATACCTTCCGAATCTATATCTATACGAATAGTTCCGTAATCAACGAGGAACTTGCTTCTTTCTGGTGATTTGTGTACTACAAATGTATGTGATTTGGAGAAGAACAATCAGAACATTACATTTTCGCAATTTCATTCATGTTCGTTGAATGTTGCATTAAGCTGCACATTGAGGAGAGAGCAAGAGAGAGCGATGTAGGTAGAGAAACTGGAAATGAGAAAGGGAAGACTAGAAAGAGGAAAGAGAGGGAGAGGGAAGGGACAAAAATCACCGCACCTAATAGAACAATGTGAGTAGAGGTGCAAGTTCCTCTAGTGAAGGTAATAAAAATAACTCCGCTCACGTATAGTCGATCAACACAGCCATAGTCTACAGAAGGAAGAAAGGAATGAAGGAAGGAAGGAAGGAAAGAAGGAAGGAAAGAAGGAAGGAAAGAAGGAAGGAAAGAAGAAAGGAAGGAAAGAAGGAAGGAACGAACGAACGAAGGAAGGAAGGAAGGAACGAACGAACGAACGAACGAAGGAAGGAAGGAAGGAAGGAAGGAACGAACGAAACGAACGAACGAACGAACGAACGAACGAACGAAGGAAGGAAGGAAGGAAGGAAGGAAGGAAGGAAAGAAGGAAGGAAGGAAAGAAGGAAGGAAGGAACGAACGAACGAACGAACGAACGAACGAAGGAAGGAAGGAAGGAAGGAAAGAAGGAAGGAAGGAACGAACGAACGAACGAAGGAAGGAAGGAAGGAAGGAAGGAAAGAAGGAAAGAAGGAAGGAAGGAAGGAACGAACGAACGAACGAACGAACGAACGAACGAAGGAAGGAAGGAAGGAAGGAAGGAAGGAAGGAAAGAAGGAAGGAAAGAAGGAAGGAAGGAAAGAAGGAAGGAACGAACGAACGAAGGAAGGAAGGAACGAACGAACGAACGAACGAAGGAAGGAAGGAAGGAAGGAAAGAAGGAAGGAAGGAACGAACGAACGAACGAACGAAGGAAGGAAGGAAAGAAAGAAGGAAGGAAGGAAGGAACGAACGAACGAACGAAGGAAGGAAGGAAGGAAGGAACGAACGAACGAACGAACGAAGGAAGGAAGGAAGGAAAGAAGGAAGGAAGGAAGGAAGGAACGAACGAACGAACGAACGAACGAACGAAGGAAGGAAGGAAGGAAAGAAGGAAGGAAAGAAGGAAGGAAGGAACGAACGAACGAAGGAAGGAAGGAAGGAAAGAAGGAAGGAAGGAAAGAAGGAAGGAAGGAAGGAACGAACGAACGAACGAAGGAAGGAAGGAAGGAAGGAAGGAAGGAAAGAAGGAAGGAAGGAAGGAAGGAAAGAAGGAAGGAAGGAAGGAACGAACGAACGAACGAAGGAAGGAAGGAAGGAAGGAAGGAAAGAAGGAAAGAAGGAAGGAAGGAAAGAAGGAAGGAAGGAAAGAAGGAAGGAAGGAAAGAAGGAAGGAAGGAACGAACGAAGGAAGGAAGGAAGGAAAGAAGGAAGGAAGGAAGGAAAGAAGGAAGGAAGGAAGGAACGAACGAACGAACGAACGAAGGAAGGAAGGAAGGAAGGAGGGTAAGAAAGAAAGAAAGAAAGAAAGAAAGAAAGAAAGAAAGAAAGAAAGAAAGAAAGAAAGAAAGAAAGAAAGAAAGAAGGATAGATAGATAGACAGACAGACAGACAGACAGACAGACAGACAGACAGAAAGAAAGAAAGAAAGAAAGAAAGAAAGAAAGAAAGAAAGAAAGAAAGAAAGAAAGAAAGAAAGAAAGGAAGGAAGGAGTGAGGGAGGGAGGGAAGGAAGGAAGGAAGGAAAGAAGGAAGGAAGGAAGGAAGGTAAGAAAGAAAGAAAGAAAGAAAGAAAGAAAGAAAGAAAGAAAGAAAGAAAGAAAGAAAGAAAGAAAGAAGGAAAGAAGGATAGATAGACAGACAGACAGACAGAAAGAAAGAAAGAAAGAAAGAAAGAAAGAAAGAAAGAAAGAAAGAAAGAAAGAAAGAAAGAAAGAAAGAAAGAAAGAAAGAAAGAAAGAAAGAAAGAAAGAAAGAAAGAAAGAAAGAAAGAAAGAAAGAAGGAAGGAAGGAAGGAGTGAGGGAGGGAGGGAAGGAAGGAAGGAAGGAAAGAAGGAAGGAAGGAAGGAAGGAAGGAAAGAAAGAAACAAACAAACAAGCAAACAAAAACGAAAGCACGTAAATGAAAAGCAGAAATAGAAATGGAACTGGGAAAGAGGGTGTGATAGAAAACCAAGTACAAATAGGTGAGTGGCGACTTGCAAATTCTGTAAACCAGGGATATCCAACGTTTGCGAAAGAGTGGAGGTTGAATTTACCTCTTCCACTATACGCGGACTTTGGCATTCTTTAACACTTGGACGTACATTGTGTTTCAGTGCTGTTTGTTTATATGTACCTTGCGTTTGATTTACGAAACCACTTTTAAATCTCACGCGATAAACATATGTTCATTAGTGACTTGTTTGGTACTGCTTACGTTTAAGAAGTCTATCAATATTTGGGGAAAAGTCGAAGTGCATAGCCTTAGAAGATCTACCAAGTGATCGTCGCCTAACCTATTACGATACAATGTTTTAAAACCTGGTTGCTATTGGATGACCTTGAAATTCCGTTCTCTTTGTAAGACCAAGAGATAAAAAACGAATAGCATATTCCTATTTGAGAAAAATATAAGTATTCGCAAATTGAAACAAATAATAAATAATATCTCGGAAATAGTTCACTCAAGAAAGACGAAGTATTTGACATAAATTGTGTGTTTTAACGAGATTCACATTTTTTATTTAGCAAGCTTTCGTCTACCTCTTCCTGTTCACCATTTATGTAAAAATCATCCAGAATGAAGAGGTCTTCTGAGGACATTCCCAGAAAATTCAAGGTATGACTTAAAAACTGCCATGGAATCGCCTGTTTGTGTCCGTCACTGGATACTGACTGCTTGAGTCTAAACGCTACAGGCGTGAATCACTCTCCGACTGAAAGAGGAGGTTGGGAATGACAGCTAATACGTAAGCGTCTCCAAAGAGACAAGGTTGGACATCACTGCTGTGAATGATAGATACACGCCTCCTAGCGGCATTCGGGAAGAGAATGTATGAGGTAACCTATTTTCTTTTATAGTATACAACTTTACAACTCTGCATATATAGACAAAATGAGTCCATTTCATTATCAACCATTTCTATGTGAGCAGCGAAAAGTAAAATGACGTAAACAAATTCCCAGTGTGTGTATGTGTATGTGTGTGTGCCTCATCCATTATCTGGTTTAATAGTGTTTAGTGCCCGCTGTTACGACATACAGACGGTGGACGACGATGATGCTTGATATTAAACACTTGGGAAATAAACTTTCCAAGCCTAAATTTAGGGTAATTCCCAGTATGTATCTGTTATGAGGACTGAGGAAAACATTCTTAAAAGCCTCAGTCTGGTGAGATTCGAACTGCGGACCTAGCGTTCACGAGTACATGCATTTACCACTTTGACCACCCGTGTCAATGATTCTAGTTCAAAAGGATCTCCATGTTGTACTGCTCAAATTAAAAGGATTTCTTTATCCGGTTTAGTTAATCACGGCAAATATTTGCATAGAAATTGTTCCAAACTAGGCAATTCCAACTTCATTTTAATGTAGGGTATTAAAAGAATTACGCTTGGCTGTTTACATCATTAGTCAATACTGATTCGCAATGAGGTAATGCAAGGTTGCGTTGAGGAGAAACAATCTTTTTTTTTTTTTTTTTTTTTTTTTTTTTTTAAACATATTAAGTACATGGTCACCAAAGTAAATTTCAATCTGAGAAAATATAACGCTCAACAAAGAACATTTCGGGAATAGTAAATGTTGTGTAAAAGCTATTGCAGGCCTCGGCGACTAGCAGGATTCCTTAAGCGAGCTTCATTTTGTTTTACCTGCCAAACATACAGTTATCAGTGCAAGGCGGTGAGTAAGCCAGGCTCAGTGAGCACCAACTGCCCAGCCCTGAGGTAACGTGATCAAATGTTATGCTGTCATGAACTTTAAATTCCACATGAAGTGAGATTGTGTACGTTTATAGTTTCCAAGCTGTACAAAATACGAGAAGGAAGAGAATTTAACAAGCTAAATAAAATTCGAGATATACGCCTCAATCGCTTTGCTAGTATCTCAACGCACAGAATTTTTATGAAAATTGTTCAAGTCATATTTGAGAAAGACGAAAAGTGTTCCGTGTAAAGGATTGTTTGGAGCAGAAAAACATCACTGAAATTGTTTCATCTTGTACGCTTGTTGAATTGTTTGGAAGAATACAGTAGCGTTTCTACCATAGGTAAGCGGCAGAGAAAGTAAATTAAGAAAATAAGCAAACATCGCCAACTAAGGCGCTATCTTCCCTGTAGTAATAAATGAAACAAGGTAGGATTGGACGTACTTTCTATATTTAGATGCACATAGGAATAGGTGAGATACGAAGGGGGTCCGGCAGTGAAGCCAGGCTTATTGTACCTGTGCCCGCAAGGGGACACCCCGGGAACAAGGATGAGATGAGAGGAGACATCGGGAGGCCAGATCCAGACTAACGGCACACACGTTGACAGAGGTCCCTAGGATTCCCAAGTATGACGACACCTGAAGTCTTTAAGTCTTCCAGGGCCAACTCAGGGTGGTCAATGCCCCCAGATGGCACTCCTTTTCCACCCGGATCCTAAGGATAACAGGGATGGAAAGAGTTCCTGTGCACATAACATCCCTGCCAAGCTAACGCCTTCGCTGATACTTGCGAAGGGATGAAGGATGAATGAAATGATTAGTGAATAGGGACAAACTTTTTTGGTGGATCGCGATAACACGAAATGTGTTAATATGCAATAAAAGGGTTTCAGAATTAGTTCTATTGCGATTGTTCGCATAATTACCAACGTTTACTCTCGCGATTAAACGCGAATTTTAGTGGAACTCGCGAAATAAGTGTTTATTTACGATTTACCACGAAATTAACATTTCACTGCGTGGTCCTGGGAAACTGACGTTAGAAGATTTACTTCAGGAATAAAACAAGATCTGTTCCACTTTTTGCAACATGGCAAGCCAGATGAGAGGTCAAGATTAAGAGTTCAAGCTCCGAGTGGCTGAAAAAATGCACCTATATTTACAGTAAGCAGGAAAGGTATATGAGAGCGGCAGGAAACGTAGTTTGACAGAAAATCAGTGGCGCACTTGAGCGTTCAATGAACGCATAGAATAGGTAGTTGTTGTAGTGTTTAACGCCCGCTTTTACTACTACGGCACCGCAGGCGGTGACACTGATGATACATGAAGATGGAGCACCGGTGGAATGAGATGGCGGGGGAAACCGGAGTACCCGGAGAAAACCCGCCCTGACGCCGCTTCGTCCACCACGAATACCACATGCGGGTCCCTGGGATCGAACCCGGGCCGCCTAGGTGGTAGGCGAGCGCGCTAACCGCTCGGCCACGGCGCCGCCATAGAATAGGTAATCTACCATTTTACAGCACCACCACTGGAGCAAAGTGCCGGAGGCAACATCCCTCTGCTGGTTTTCCGGCACTCCGAAACAAACACAACTTAGACTCGAACGATAAGTTCACGCGTATTTCACGGTAGGCTGCGATAGACAGCAGCGAGCGCGAGTTTAATGCAAAAAATTGGGGGAGTTCAACGCTGAGTTCATTTTGTGTATTGTTGCACTGTAGAGTCAAGGCGCGTGATTGTATAGTTAAATTAAAGGTGCACAAGTACGCTTGAAAGAGTTTCCATGGCAACGAACGTCGTCCTCCGTGGTCTAGAGGTAACATGCTAGCCTCTGGTTCCCAAGTTCGAGGGTTCAAACACGGCGGAGGGCGATACATTTTTACGGGCGTAAAATCCTTAGCATGGCTTCCTTCGGAAGGGAAGTAAAGCCGGTGGTCCCGTGTCATAGATTTATGGCATGTAAAAGAACCTCAATCTTGATAGAGAGGCCTAAGAGCATAATTAAGTGGTCTTTCAGCTAAATTTCAATTTCTAATGGTGATAGTGAAAGAGCTCTTTCAGCTTATAGTGGTATGTTGTCAGATAAAAGAACCAATATTGCAGCAGGGAACTTAGAAACCATGCTTACTTGTTATTTCAATCAACATGCTACATATAACATTTGAAATGTAAATTATAACGGTAATATTTGGTATTTTATTTCACCGCTTTTATCCCGCTTTGAGTCTTCTTTTTATACTGAAATTAACAATTTTTACTCACCAGAAAATTGTGTCCCTATTAACGAAACGAAATGGAAGGACTCGGGGGATGTAATTACCAGGAAAACATCCGAAAAACCGCTGCCGTTGTGCGCTCATAAACCATAGGAATGTTTATTTTATCTACATTAGTAAGTATAGTGGATTATTCTACTTCAATAAGTTATTTACTCCCCCTTTATACCTTTCCTATGAATAATAACCCATTTAGATTAATTTTAAGACTTATTCTTCTGTTAGTATGTTCTAAAATACAATGAAATTATTGGAAACATACAGGGTTATTACAAAAGAAGTAGACAACTTTGAAGTCCTATGAAACAAAAATTAAGTGTGATATAAACATAAATTTTGCAGTATTATGCTGGGAAACTGTGGAAGTTTGCATTGGTAATGTTGTAGCTTCTAACCATGTATGTCACCGTTACAGTAGATGCAGAAATGGCAAATCCTCTGGGAAAAAAAAACATTGTATGCTAGAACTTGCTAAAACAAATTTTGTAAGTGTTGTGCAGCGCTATTTTCGAAAAGCGCCACCGATTAGACAATCGATCTATGATTGGCACGGAAAATTTGAGAAAATGGGCTGATCTTGCAAAGGAATGAGAGAAGGCCACGCGTATCAGAAGAGGATGTTGAACGTGTTCATCATATTTTCTCAAGAAGTTGACAGAAATCGAGCACAAGGACAAACTTGGAGTTACAAATTCACAAGGATCGAGATGACATGAAAAGCCGTGGCAAGTGTCGAGGTGCATCGCGCTTGGGATCAACTTCATTTGTCTTGATGTAGGTACGTGGTGTGGCCAAGGGATCTAACATTGAACACTTGGGAGTTCACAAACTAAACCTCAAGGCTTCCTCTATGAGACAGTGGAAACAGATTTGTAACAAATTCAAAGTGTCCATTTCTTCTGTAACAACCCAGTATATCTAGTGGCGTGCATGTAATTAGATCAACATTCATATATACAATTAAATACAATAAATAATATGTTTTTATTGTTTATGAACGACATAGGTAGTTACTTTGTGCACTTCTAAAGCATAACGTCACCACACCACTTCCAAATTGATGCGTGTTTGTATCGCTAACTCTCAAACGTTGGAACAGCCTGTACTGTGGCATTACCCATGTATCAATATTATTGTTAGCGGCAATATTTCAGACATGATAGAAAGAACGAGCGTAATATTATGGTCCATTCCATATTTTGTTAAGAGTTTGTACACCTCTCTGTCCCTGATCATACATAACGTTGAGTTCCGTCCTAGAAATTGGATCTGTTGTCTTAAATACGCTCACTTGATATTGATGGGCAAGAGCACGTCACACAGGTACGCTTATCGGATCCTTATATCTACATCTTAAAAATACAAAGTGATTAAAATTACAAAAAAATGAGAAATTACTGCCAAATTTCTAGAATATCCCCAATTTTGTGCAACCATTCTGTAATTAACAGGTTAGGAAGTTCATGCCCTAAAAACAATTGAAATATGCATGCAAATATGCCCTTAACGTGTGCTAAATATGCACTAAAACATGCACCAAAAATGTCAAAATCAGGCATTGTACCTATGCAAACTTACTATATTGCTGAGAAGTAGATTCTTTTTTCTCCACATCCAAAATAAGGTATGAATTACAATTTAGCATCGTTGTGTGATGGATACTTTCCAAGGAAAATCTTCTCCTGTTGCCTCGTAGGACGCTTTTGTATCTTGAAAAAGTCTTTTCCACATCACACAATGATATTGGCGAGCACTTAAAAGCTGATATTTGTCCCACAGAAAGAGGTAAATGTTCAGGATTACCCCTAAATTTATCTTCAAGAATGTCTCAAATTTTGCAGATTTGTGAGTATCCAGGGTTTTTTGAAAATACAGAATTAATTTTGTCTTTAACTTTCTACCCTACACCATCTGTAATGGACTTGAAATCTAATGTGGTGGTATCAAATACATCTAACGACTTACTTGTGGGAAGACCTGCGGTTTCTAGTGTTTTAATGGTTGCAGGAAGAGCAGAAAAATGTGCTAATATAAAGGTCAGGTTTCCTTTGAGTTCTTCATCTGAGAGAATATTTTGTGCTATTTCAATTGACACAGCATCACCGGCCTCTAACGAATCAATAACTTGTCGAACTGACTAAGTGTTTAGCATTACAATGCAGCTGTAATCCAACTCCCCCAATGCGTTAACACAGGTGCAGGTGGTAATGGAGTATTACATGCTTTTGTTTCGAACTGCTCAACCATATAAGCAAATTTAAGATTTTTTTTCCATTAGAGACAAGCGTGTCTACTTTAGGAAAACAGTCTAATCGTTTCTCCAATTTGATGTAAAACATGAATGAGACAAGTTAAGTGAATGTTTTTAGGAAACTTTTCTTTTAGTAATTCCCTGATTTGATCACATAACTTGCTGCATCAGTTAAAAACAAAAGTACATGGTCGTATTTAATACCACTAGGCCATGCTAATTTCATTGAATCAATCCCCAATTGAGCCATCGATGCACTGTTAGTACGGTCTAACTGACAACAAATTAAGAGGTATGGTACACCCGGTTTGTGTTGATTTAAAGTACCCACTACAATACTTGCAATGAAACGCCCTTCTGCATCAGTAGTCTCATCTACTGACACTCAAACAAACTCATTTGCTAACTGACCTTGCAATTTAGATAATACATTATTGTAACAATGAGTGACGTATGTTTTACATAGAGTACTTTCATCAGGCACATGTTGCTTGGTATATTTATCCAAAAAGCTACGCAGAACTGGATTGTTTATTTTCCACAACGGAATGTCAGCTGCTAGGAATGCTTCACAAAGATCATATGAAAATTGAGTACGTTTGTTTCCCATACACTCCACTCATAGACTTTGAACATATTCACTTCCGTCATGCTTTTTTGCTACAAGTTCCTTACGTTTCGCAGCGTTAATACGAGTATGTTGGACATTCTGAAACCGTTTTTCATTCCCAATAGATTCTCACGCGCTTTGCGCGTCTATACTTATAAGCTCACTAAAAAGTTCACTTTCTAAACTTTTACACCTAATTGCAACCCTTTGTTTAGTTTTTGGCATGTTAGATTCGCACCCTCGCTGGCTATGGCTAACAGGAACGCTGATATATTTCTTGTGAAACTTGTCTTGCAGTTAGGCGGGAAACTCCCTAAGTCAGCTGACCTGTGTGCGTCTTTCAGCTTTCTGCGCATTCGTAATTCACGTGATCAACAGACCTGAGTCACCGACTTAAAACATGACGTAGTCTTTCATTCACTCAAAAATAGAAGAGAATTTTAAAAAGGGTTAAAATGTGTCTGAATAAGCACAAATGCACTAAAATATGGCATAATAATTTATACAGGCACAAATCTTATATATTTAAACGAGCAATTCTTGTGTATATATATTCCGCGCTCCTATTACAAATCTTTAAGTTATGGAACTACAAACTTTGATGGAGAAATTGAAGCAATTCGAATGGCCCTACAAAATCTTTTGTACAGAATTTCACATTTTCAGCAAGCAGTTATTCTCTCAGATTCCAGGGCAGCAATTATAGCAATTACTTCCAAGTTGTCACCAAAAAACCAAACAATTATAGAATGTTGGAAAATCCTTACCCATCTAACAGCACTTCAAAAACACCTAGTCTCCCAATGGATACCAGCTCACTGTGGACTGAGTGGTAATGAGAAAGCTGATTTTCTTGCAAAAAAGGGTACCGGCAATGTGCAGAAATCAATAGTTAATCTACCATTTTATGCAGCTAAAGGATTAGTCAACTCTGAATTCAAAAAAATTATTGAAAAAGATTACTATGAAAAATCAAAAAATAAAAGATGGGAACTACCAAACATTCAAACAGTAATTCCTGAGTATCCTCGAAAAACAGCAGTTGCAACCTTCAGGTTGATTACAGGACATGATTGTCTGGCAGAACATTTAAACAGAATTGGGATATATTCTTCACCACTCTGTCCTCTATGTGATCTGCAAGAGGAAATGGATCGAGACCACCTTCAAATATGCCCGGCCACTTCTAATGCCCCATCCATCAGTGAAAAATATTGGAGAGCAAGAGGATTAATGACTTCATTGTCAGAAATCCAGCATTAGCTAACAACAATATATTCCGCGTAACTTGAAAACGGCTCTAACGATTTCGATCAAATTTTGTGTTCAGACAGGGTTTTGCTTATTAAGTTTATCTATATAGGTGTAATTCCAGAAAAAAAAAAACTCGATTTTACGCGATCCAGTCACAATTAGTCGAAACCTTATTTTGGCCATAATTTCTCTGCCAATGTGTCAACTTCAACAAACAAGCCAGAATATTAAAGGTCTCGTCACGGAAACGGTTCCAACAATTAGGATGAAATTTTATATTTATTTAACATTTTGCATTTAAAGTTAATTTAAATAAGTATCTTCTTCTAAAAAAAGCACGATTAAAGAAAGGAAAAAAAAAAAAAAAAAAAAAAAAAAAAAAGCCGAGCAAAGCTCGGTCGCCCAGGTATAATGCATTTATATACACAATAAAAATCTGACAGAACGCTGCAAAAGTTGTGAAACATATAGATAATATATCTATAGCAATATAAAAAGCATGCAAATGCATCAACTTCCTAACCCTGCTAATTACGTAGATATTCTACAGACACCTGACTCCGTTGTCGTTAAGGTCTATTGAAACAAACTCATGTTATCGTCTTCTTCGTCATCATTTTGCACAGTTTTAAAATAATTTAGAACATTTTGAAAAAGAAAAAAGTATTTAAGTTCTGCTAGTTATACAGAAAATATCATTTGCGTTATTAAAATTTAGAAATTAAGAAGCTTCAGATCTAACTAGAGACTTAAAATACAAATTTGACATCAGTAGAATGTAAATGCTACAGAAGAATGGAAGAGGAGGCGCATTTGCTGTACGCTTTTGACACAATTTGAAAGTGTAACGCAGTGCTGCCTACAGATAGGTTAAACTTCCAGCTGCCTCTCTTTATCACTTGATTGTAATAAGCTCGCTTAATGTTAGCGTTTGACAAATAGCACGCGCTTGTGTTCACTATAGCCACAAGTACTAGAAAATGCACTTTCATTGATGTGCCTACCTCAAATTACAGTTTCCTTTTCGCACATATGGCGATAAGATGCACAAATAAAACTGCTAATGAACTCATAGTGCTTCATTTCAGATACTTTCGTACTATAATGGAAATAAAGTGGAAACATTACTAAAACTTACAGCAGAGGTGGGCAAAAGCGGATTCATGAACCTTTTGGCTTGTAATTATGCAACACAACGGTACACACCCCTTTCTTAGTTGACTTAAGGAGTTCAAAGATCGTTTCGCGACCGGTATAGTTTTCTTGGAGCCAACATTGAATGGCTTATTGTAGATATCGAGCCACATGCAACGAGAACAACTCGTGTTTTCTGATCTGCATTTTTTGTTTTTCTGTCGTCATTCTTATTATTATTATCATTATCATTATCATTATCATTATCATCATCATCATCATCATCATCATCATTATTATTATTATTATTATTATTATTATTATTATCATTGTTGTTGTTGTCGTTGTCGTCGTTGTTGTCGTTGTTGTCGTTGTCGTCGTTGTCGTCGTTGTCGTCGTTGTCGTCGTTGTTATCATTATCATTAACATTATCATTATCATTATTGTTTATTATAATTATTTATTATTATTATTAATTAGTATTTATTATGATTAATTATTAATAATTATTATTAATTATTATTAATTATTATTATTACTATTATTATTACTATTATTATTGTTATTATTAATTATTAATTATTATTATTTATTATTAATTATTATTATTATTACTATTATTATTACTATTATTATTACTATTATTATTATTACTATTATTACTATTATTACTATTATTACTATTATTATTATTATTATTATTATTATTATTATTATTATTATTATTATTATTATTATTATTATTATTATTATTTCTTTGTTATGATTACAGATTTAGAGCGTGCCAAAGTTCTAGAAGGTTTACAATGTAAACATAACAAACATAAGATTTAAAGCTTTCACGGCGCACGTTATTTATTAAAGTTTCACGGGCGATCAGCCGTGTGAGGTTTGAAAATATTGAGCTTTCGGCCATTCTAAACTCCATGGCCTTCGTCAGAATGAAATGACCGTCCAAGAGCCAAGCGCCAAATCAGGTCGCTCGGGTTTACCCGAGCGGGATGTATGCCCACGGTACCTATCCATTTAGTATGGATTTACCCGTGAGGTATGAAAGATGTAGTAAATTTGTACAAGCTATTTTTGTCAGTGTCAGCCAATGGTGATGATTGGTTACTCTCTCTTGCTATAGACTAGGGATATGAGTGCCAGTTAGAATGTCTACCCATCCTGGGGCACCCATGCCCCTCTGCTCACTTAGCAAAGGTCAGCTTGTCTAACCAGCAAGTCAAGCAGTGTCAAATTAGCGAGAAACCGAATGCATTGGAATGTTTGGTGAAATGAGGAAGCAGCGAAGCTAATTAGCCCAAGACATCCTTGGGTAAACGATAGCTTTTGCGCCTCCTGGGAAGATGGTGATCATATTGTCCCAGGGTATTTACCAGCTGGTTAGGGTGTGGCGTAAGTTTCGCATACATAGAGCGGGCTCTATCTCGCACAACATCCACAATATATGGAATGCCAGAATGAGTATGGAGAATATGGGAAGAAAATCTACGGTCAGTATCGTAGATCATCCTAAGGGCCCTGTTCTGCACGACTTGCAGTCTGCGGATGGTGGTTTGAGCCACGAATCCCCATGCCTCGCATCCATACAGGATCAGGGGAGGGATGATCGCACGATAAATGCGTAATTTAAGTCGTGTAGGCATAGTAGACCTAAAGATGGGATAGAGCTTTCCCATAGCTCCGTGACCTTGGGCAGCTTTAGCTGTGACATGTTTGGTGAAGGTAAGTCCTCGGTCTAGTTGTACACCAAGGTACTTGGCTGTGTTGACCCAAGGGATTCTCCTCTGACCAAGTGTCAGGTCCCTTTCTGGTCTCCAGGAATGAATTTTGCCTAACACAAAAGCAGAGCTTTTCTGTGGACTGATTAAAATGACCGTTAGAGAGGCTCCAGAGGCAGTTCGGGTCGAACGGGGGGACAGTGATTGCCCCCCGCCCGAGTGTCTTGTCCGCAGTACCGAGCCGTTGTACGGCTTAATCTGCGCAATGAGTTGGATGTTCTCTCTACAGGGATTTTTATGTCATCTGGGGAACATTATTTGGGATCAGGGGTATTTTTGGTACAGGAAAATGGGTGGGTGGGAATTGTCCACGAGCTGGCAGTGCGCGGCTTCTGGTTGGCAGGCCAATCAGGTGACGCGCTCATTCCCACCAGGGTTCTGGCCATCAGTCACTCACTGAATGACCGTTATTTTCCCGCTCCCCCTATATATACAATGTTAGATGAGAGGGGGTTGCGTTGCCCTGGCCAATGAGCGGGTGATGATTTGTGATTGGGCCTGCTGTTTTGGGCTATGTTTGTCACCGGCCACAGTGTTTTCTTGAGGGTCAGTACTTGGACCAGAATCACTATAGTTGCTGTTGTGAATGTTAATAGCCCAGAGTGGTTTCACAACTTAGAGATGTGCTACATGGCCCTGGACAGACTACAAATCAAGCCTGACGAGACTATGGACACACTCCAGGTCTACTACAACTTCTTCCAACGACTTCTTGATGTGACACATGATGGACGTTAATCCCACGACTAACTTAATGACCTGGAATACACATGGACTGAGACAAAGAAAACATGAACTTCTCGACTTTCTAGATAAACACGACATACCAATAGTCCTTCTGACAGAAACTCACCTAAGCCCTAGTGATAGATGTAACTTACCCGGATATTATCTATATAGAAACGACAGAGATAGGCGTGGTGGCGGCACAGCCATAGCTGTCCGCAGAGACACAGCCCATCATCAAATACCAGTTCCACCCTTGCACAGACTCGAGGCAACTGCTATAGCTACCACAATTAACAACAATCACATAATCATCGTCTCAGCGTACAACCCACCAGGCGACATAGTCACAGCAGACATTAACTCGCTCCTGCAGTTAAACCCAAGTGTTATAATAGCAGGCGATTTAAATGCCAAACACCCACTATGGAACTCAACCAACATGAACGCGGCAGGCCAAACCCTATTACGCCATGAAAACAGATCTGATTATATAATACACGCACCCACAGAACCGACATACGTCCCGTTTCAGGCAAACCAAACGCCTGATATTCTAGACATAGTGCTAGAAAGGCAAGCCGGCGCCCGCGTCTCGCTCAAAGTTTTTAACGAGCTATCGTAAGACCATCTACCGGTCCTTATCAAACTTGAAGGCCCTCTCCGGAGTGTGCCACCCAGACCAAGGCGAAATTATAACAAAGCTAACTGGGACACCTTCTCAGAAACCGTAGATGCCCAAATGTCGGACATTAAAGTTGACTCAATTGAGGATATAGATGCTGCTACTGAAAAGGTGGAAAAAGCAATACAGTATGCCACAATGGTGGCAGTTCCACTACAGCGGCAAAAGAAAACAATTGTACGCCTGCCAACAGACATACAACGTCTTACTAAACAAAGAAATAGAACCAGGCGACAATGGCAACAGCACCGACATCCGACACTTCAGAACCAACTCAAAACACTGAACCAACAACTTCGCGAGCGAACATCCACTGTTATATCCACCCAGTGGAACGATACATTACAGTCACTAAATCCGGGCACCAACACAGTATGGAGAATAGCAAAATGTCTCACCAGAGACAAGATCTCCATTCCCCCTCTTCACGTGGGTCAACATATCGCAACCACGGATGAAGAGAAAGCAGAAGCACTGGCAGATGCACTAGAAATTACACTCAAACCAAACATAACGCCATCACTGCCAGTATTTGTAAACGAAACTGAAGCCGTAGTTCAAAACATACATGAAAGGCAAACGCACGACAGAATTAGAAAAACACATGCCTGCGAAATCAAATGGATCGTCAGACATTTACCAAAAAGAAAAACACCAGGACCAGACAAAATCCCGAACATTGCGCTGCAACACTTACCGGCCAGCGCACTCGAAATACTAACGAAACTATTCAACCTCTGCCTTTTGCACGGCTGCTTCCCAAATAGGTGGAAAACAGCAAATGTGCTACACTTCCCGAAGAAAGGCAAAAATAACGCGAATCCACAAAACTACAGACCTATTAGCCTGCTTAACACGATGAGCAAACTTCTTGAAAAAGTAATACTAAAACGTATTAATGCATTTATTATAAAACATAACATCTTAATTCCCGAACAATTTGGCTTCAGGGCCAACCACTCAACCACACTGCAACTCCTGCGTGCCACCGAATACATTACGAAAGGCTTCAATTTCAATAAGTCAACGGGAGCCGTCCTACTTGACATAGAACGTGCTTTCGACCGCGTGTGGCATGCAGGACTGATACGAAAAATGATAAACACTAAATTCCCGGACACAATGATTAAACTAACAGCGAACTATTTGCGCGGGCGATCTTTCTCCTCGCTAGCGAACGATGCAAAGTCCACACCCCGCCCAATTCTGGCGGGTGTCCCTCAGGGTAGTATACTCGGGCCGCTTTTATTTAATATCTATATAAACGACATCCCGAAAAGCGCGAACACAACATATCTCCTGTATGCTGACGACACGACGATTATGGCTCAGTCAGGTAAACCTGCATTCGTACACAGAAACCTCCAGACATCACTGGATCAGCTGGAGCCCTGGCTCGCCCAATGGCGAATAAAAGTCAATGCCACTAAGAGTAAAGCTATAATGTTCACAAAACGCAGAAAACACTTCCACCCGAGGCATGGACTGCAACCGCTAAAACTTTTTAACAATGATATCACCTGGACCAATAAAGTAACGTACTTAGGTCTAGTGATGGATCCGGGACTCACCTGGCGCCCTCACATAGAGGAAGTGCGCAGAAAAGCCTATGCTCAATTGAGCAACCTGTATCCCTTAATCAACTACAGTAACGCCCTACAGCTCGACATGGGCCTAACACTTTATAAAATGCTTATACGGCCCATACTGACGTACGCGGCGCCGGTCTGGGGCTACGCGGCAAAAACACATATCAAAAGAATTCAACAACTACAAAATAAGATACTGCGTATAGTAGCAAAAGTCCCATACTTAGCACCATCCAAAAAACTGCACGAAGACCTACACATGCATACGATAGAACAATTTATTAAAAAACTAGCCTTCGACTTATACAATAAAATCCCATCACACCACAATACACTCATCACTACACTTGGACAATACGAAACAACCATCGACAAACACATGAGACCACTATCCCTTTTTGACAGAAACTTAACCAACCCAGACATAGACGACGCCATAAACGACTACCTTGACAACCTGATACATTAAGCTAATCCACCGACTTTGCCTTTATGTTACAGACATACCACGTTACGTCCATCTCCCACAGTGCCCTCCAAGACCTTGCGCTACCTAGCCAAGGCGGTCCCAGGGGAGAGGGCCCCCTCGGGAGTGGCACTGGCCCGCACCTGCACTTTAGGCAGACTGCCCGCCAAGTGTGCACTCCAGACGACCAGGCGACACCCGGAAACACAGAGAAAGAAGGGGAAAAAAAAACACAGACGCGGCACCCATCGAGGATGCCAAACACCGACGCGGCTCCCAATGTGGACGCCAAGCACAGACGGGGCTCCCACTAGGGACGCCTAACATAGAATAAGTAAAAGCACTATAAAGTTGTTATAAGTAAAACCACGACGAATTTCATTTTCACTGTCACCTCAATCTCCCCAGGCTGTAGCCAGGACTTGATCATGACTGCAGCCCGGGATTTCATCGTTGACGCGCTCGCATGCACTGCATGCCAGCATGAAACATTGCGTCACTGACCGGGGTGCAAATGCGGGACCCGACTATCATACCCACAATCATTCACCAAATTCTCCCCTGCAAGACAGGGCATCTCTTCTGTAATTACCAGCTGTTACTGCCCCGGCAGGCAGCTCTCATACATCACCATTGAACGCGCAGAAGCCCTAATACAGCTCTGCAATGAAATGTATTCCGGTGGGGTTTTTTAGTGAGTAGGCTGCCCGGGTTCGAAGCCAGGGTAGGAGTCTTACACTCGCATGCACGCATGCGGTAAGGGCGTAAGTAGCCTTTTTCCCCACCACAAAAAAAAAGTGAATGTGTTTCATGGCTATTGTCCAGGCAGGGCTTAGCTGAAGACCGCGGTCCCTGTTGTAATTGTTTGGATGTAGTTTGATTTGAATGGCTTCCTTAATGACTCTGTCCCAGTATTTATCCGTATGCTCCAGAACTTTGATGTCTTCATACATTTGGACATACTCTATACAATACTCGGCCACTGCTGACTTATCTGGTTGTAGGAGCCTGATATTGCGTTGATGTTCTTTACACCAGGGATGGTCCCATGCTACGAGGTGTTTGATTTCCAGTTTCACACATACATTCACAACAGCAACTATAGTGATTCTGGTCCAAGTACTGACCCTCAAGAAAACACTGTGGCCGGTGACAAACATAGCCCAAAACAGCAGCCCCAATCACAAATCGTCACCCGCTCATTGGCCAGGGCAACGCAACCCCCTCTCATCTAACATTGTATATATAGGGGGAGCGGGACCAGAGAGAGCCTCCCCACACATCTAATACACCTGCTACACTCATTCCTAAAACATAGATCCTTTGTGGTCGCAGTTGCGGGAACCAAATCCACACGAAGGCCAATCAGAGGCGGAGTCCCTGAAGGTTCTGTATTGTCCCCTACGCTGTTCAGCGTATATGTGGCCGACATTCCATCCGAGCAGCACGTTAACATAGCCCAGTATGCTGACGACGTGCTGCTATACTGTACAAATAAACACCCTCGCAGAACCTTCCTCCCCATACAGCGACACCTCCGCCTCATCCAAGAGTGGTGTAGGCGTTGGCGATTGTCCATCAACCCGGAGAAAAGCCGCGCCATACTTTTCACCAAACGCCGCTTTCCCGCCAACTTCCCCACATTCACATACCTTCGCCGAAGGATTGAGTGGGTAGATTCCCTTACCTACCTGGGAGTAAAGCTCGACAAGGGCCTAACTTTTCGGGGACACATCAACGACCTATCAGCGCGGACCAGTGGGGCAATTGCCTCATTGTACCCTATGCTGCGGTCGGGGATGCCAATCCCCTTAAAGCTACGTCTCTTTCGGGCTCTCATTATCCCTATCCTCCTGTATGCCTGCGAAATCTGGGGCATGGCTGCAGACACCCACCTCCTGCGTCTGCAACGTATACAGAATAGAGGTCTTCGTGTAATCTATTCTGTATACCGTAGATTCCCCACGAGACTACTGCACGAAGCCTCGTCCCTCCCGTACGTGGAGGACGAAATTAGGCGCCGGGCAACTAAATTCTACGATCAGTTTCCACAACATCGGAGCGCCCTGGTTAGGTCTCTTGGGGACTATATCCCTAGAGAACGCACGCTTGTGCGACACCGGGTTCCCCGCATGGCTTGCGGGCACCCCCGGTAACACAGGAGCTTCCCCATCAACAGCGTAAGCTGAACTCCTGACAGTCCTTCCAAGAGCAGTTTGGAAGTCCAAAACATTTCGCCAAATATCCATATTTGGACCACCCATCAGCAGTGCCCAATGGCAGTTGCATGCTGAAAGTAACATCCGACGAGGAGCATAAAAATGCTACCTCCCAACAATCCTCAATCCTCATTCTTCACCAGCCATCCTATAACTTCCTAATCCCGTCATGCAGTGGTTAAGCCCTAAAAGGGCAGGTACACGGATGACACACCTCGGGCTGTTCTCAGCCTGCCATCTGGTAGTCTAGTCTAGAGAGAGCCTCCGACTACCATCTAAAAAATTGCCGAAGGACATTTTAAGTCCAACGGTCTAATTTTCGCAGATGGGAAAGGCAAAATGAATACCTGTACTTAAAACAGAGTAAATCGCCTAACTCAGATCACCTCTCAGCGTGTGACTGACGGCCAGAACCAGGAGGAGATTAGCGCGTCACCTGATTGACTAACCAGCCAATCAGCATGTATGGGCAGTGCCCGTTCATGGACCAATCCCTACCATCATCCATCTTGTCCCTAAAATACCCCTGATCCCAAACATTCCCAGAGTTTAAATCCCTGTAGACCAAAACACCATACTATCGCGCAGGTAAAGCCGTATAACGGCTAGGTACTGCGGTAAAGACACTTCGGGTGGGGGAATAAGCTTCCCCACTCGACTCGAACTGCCTCTGGAGCCTCTTAACGGTCATTTCATTCTGACGAAGGCCATGGAGTTTAGAATGGCCGAAAGCTCAATATTTTCAAACCTCACACGGCTGATCGCCCGTGAAACTTTAATAAATAACAAACATACCTTGACAGGTGACAACTCTCTTAACCAACAAATCAAATTATGAAATATTTATTTCAAGCGTATAAAATCACTTGATACTGTGCCAGAGGTTAAACTAATGTCCATTCTTGAAGAGTTAAAAACCGAATTTATTTTACATAGATTCCATGATTTCAGGAATCTTGAGAATGACATTCCAATGTTTGTTAAGCGTTTTACTGTAGATGTAGTCAACGTAAGAGTTAACTTGCAATGCGAACTCATAGATCTACAAACAGACCTAGTGAGAAAAAATAAGTGAAGAGATTTAGTTGACACAGACGTGTTTAAAGAACAGTGTAGGTAATATTGTTATGTTGGTTCGAGAGAATGTGCCTGTGACCATTGTTTTCTCTGATTAACATAGAAAAATAAAAACCGGCAGGCATCTCGCGATTCAGATAACCACCTCCCGGCGCAACTGCATGTTGCTGTCGCCACAGCCTCATCTTCTCATACGTTCGGGTGATGACAATTTCACATAGTTAAAGTATGACCGCATCTTTGAAACAAACGTGCTGATCATTAACTGTATCAATCCGCCACTGTGAACAATAGGTATAAGAAGCAAGGAGGTACCACTCTTCCAAACACATCGCGCCATTCATTCTCCATTCATTCATCATTCGCCATCGGATGGTGAATGAGCTCGCGTCGTCTACGCCTCGACTCTACTCTACTGGACCACTGGAAGAACAGGGAAGCCAACTGCGTGACCTCTCGCCAAGGAGCAGCCTCTTCGCACCGCGCCTATTTATAAAGAGCACTTGCTAGGCGGGCGCCACTAGTCCGTCGCGGAGTGTCCTATAAGAGATCTGGTAAGCAGATATTAGGGCACTCCAAACTGAAGAAGAAGGAGAAGACACCACCGAGGCAGCTTTCCCGGAGCTGCCCCGACTCGAGACAGGCAGTGGGCATTGGCCCTCTACACGCCAGTCTACTGGAAGAGGCTCGTAGAGCTCTTCCACACACCAGCCAGGCCGGAGGAGACTCAACGACAGACAGACTGACGTTACCGCAGCCCCACAAGGTTGTAGCCAAGGGTCCGGACTCAGGTCTGGACCCGGGGTTCGTTGGAACCCCAATAGGCGCGCCGCAAGGCGTCCGGCCCTCTGTGGGGAGCCGAATGGCACCTGCACCGACCATGACAGACATTCCCAGTACCAGCAAACAGGTAAGACCTGACATGGTTTCGACACCCTCGACACCCTCTACCTCGAATCCCTCACCCGGTCCCCGAGTGAGTATCGCCAAGGCGAAAGCCAAGGCACTCACTAGGGCCAAGACTAGGCCGAAGGTAAAAAAGGCCGTGGGCCTTGTTAACCAAGGGACAGTAGTCCCCCTCACACCACCAGCTCCCGTCAACCCTACTCCTGCACTGCCGGACGATGGTGGCTTTGTCCTGGTACAGAGCCGTAGGAAAAGGTCCTCTGGTTCAAATCCAGACGGACCCGCTCCTTCACAGGGACCTGCAGCGTCCCCCCAGCACCAAGCCGCACAAAAGGCGGAGAAAATTCCGCCAATTGTGTCTGACCCCTTCCCGAATCACGTCAAAGTGATGAAGGAACTCAGGGGAAAGCTAAGGGCGCAGTTTCAGGCAACGCGGCATCCAGGGCGCGTTGTAATTAGAACCACTACCTCTGGGGACCATGCGGCCACAAAGGAGGTACTGAAAGCGTGTGGAATTAAATTCCACACATACTCGCTTCAGCGACCCCACGTGGTCCGCAGGGTCATCAGAGGTCTTGACTCTGAGACAGAGCCCCTGGACATCCGTGCCGGCCTAAAGGACGAACACAGAATCGAACCGCGGTCCGTGGTGCAACTCACTACAACTAAGGTGAAAGAGGGGAAACCCACCAAGGTGCCCCTACCCCTATTCCTAGTGGCCATTGAGAAACAAGGGGAGGGAACCCCAAAGATAGACCAGGTGACTTGCCTATATCACACGCGAGTCACAGTTGAGCCCTATCACGGCAGGGAGGGGCCGGCCCAGTGCTACAAGTGCCTGGGTTTTCACCACTCCAGCTTTGCCTGTGAGAGGGCTCTGAAGTGTCTGTGGTGTGCGGGCGAGCACTTGGTGAAGGATTGCCCGACACCAATGGAGAATAAACGGTGCGCTAACTGCGATGGATGCCACATAGGCATCTATCGCGGGTGCCCAAAAAGACTTGCTATAATGCAAGGTAAACAGGGCAAGGCTAGTACTGAGGTCAGGCAAGGGGTCTCCTTCGCCACGGCACTAGCAAGGCACGAAAGTGCCCTTGCACAGGCCGAGGTTGCGGAAGGGGCCCCTACAAGTCAGGTTGCCGCTGAAATAACAACGCCAGTCCCAGATAGCGTCACTCCCAAGGTTGTGAGCAAGGAGACAGCTCCAACGACCAGCGTCGCTCCCAAGGAGCAACGTCCCCCTAAAAAGGGGAAGAAAAAGCGCTCTGTGGCCAAAACCACAAAGCAACCCGTCGTCGGGAAGGATCTCAACACAACTGTTGAGAAACTTCCCCCTCCACCAGCATCTACAGCTCCAGCTGCGTCAGCCAACCAGCGACCAGCTGAGCCCGCCAATGCTGGCCCGTCCTCCCGGACCGGCCCAGCCAATCCAGAGGCAGCAGTGCCACAAATAAGTTCGCAACCAACCTTAGGAGACGCATTTGCTTCTGAGGACATGGCAGAGTTCATACAGTTGGCAACTTGGTTCGCCGACTTAGTCCAGCGCTCCCTCCCTATCTTACGACGCTGCAGAGAAACCATCAACAACCCCGGGATTTCCGCTGTGAAGAAGCATCTTGCGGTGCTTCAAACGGCTAAGGACCTCTATTCTAACTCCACGAGCTCTTAATGGCGCATAGAACTGTGCGTTCATTTAGAGCTGCGTTCTGGAACGCAAATGGAGTTAGAGACCAGAGACCTGGCCTGTTAAGAGTTCGTAGACAGCCACGGGATTGATATCCTGATGGTCTGTGAAACGCACTTGCACGCCGGTGTACAGTTTACCCTGCCAAGTTACGCCGCCCATCGGTCTGATCGGGTCGGCCGACAGGGCGGTGGTACTGCCATTTTCATAAAGAACCATCTCACCCACACTCCTGTTACCATTCCTCCGCTACAACACCTGGAAGCAACCGCCATAAGGCTATCCTTGGGCGGGAACGACCTAGTGCTTGTGGCGGTATATGACCCGCCGGATGGACGCTTCCATGAAGCTGACATCACGGCACTCCTGAACCTACACCACAGGGTTTGCATTGCAGGCGACTTCAACGCTAAACACCCAAGCTGGCACAGCCGGACCCAGAACGTTAAGGGTCGGGGACTGTACCGTCTCATTAGCGGGAACCCCGCCCTTCACGCGCACGGGCCGAGAGGTCCAACGCACTACCCGGCACGCGGCGCCGCGGATATCATTGATTTCATAATCACAAAAAACATCCCATTTCACTTGGACCTCTCTGTGATTAACGCTCTGGACTCTGATCACAACCCTGTTGTGGTCGACTCTGACGTTAATCTCACTGCGCTGGGAGTACCGGACTGGGTGGAAGAAGTCGACTGGGACGCAGCCGTCCTTGCCCTTCAAACCTCCGTGGAGGCAAATCCTCGAATAGACTCGATCGAGGCTCTCGAGGAGGCAGCCGCGGAGTTTTCTACCTCTGTCCTAAATGCGGTGCGTGCTCACACACACCGCCTCCCTACCGAAGCACCAAACCCGACATCTATCCCTGTTCCACTTAAACGCCTCATTCAAGCAAAGAATGCTGTCAGACGGCTATGGCAGAGATTCCGACATCCTAGGATAGGAGTAATACACCAGAGGTTCAAATCCCTGGTGAGACGACTCCTAAGAAAACATAGGCAAGCAGCTTGGGACGAAACAATGCGTCACGTAAACCTTCAGGAGAGGAAACCGTGGCGCATCGTCCGAGGCTTGCGGAAAGATAAATCTGTGCACCAGCATCCTGTGCATAGCCCTCGGGGAAGACTTGTCTTTGAACCGAGGGAAAAAGCAGAGGCGCTAGCAGACTATCTGGAAACTCAATTCCAGCCCAGGGATATCCAGAGAACGATGACCATACTGACCTCGTGGAACAGGCCGTAGAAGACTTCTTAGAAGTCGGACCCGCGGGCCACGAGGAGTTTCACATCCCGATAGTTACCCCTCGCGAGGTAACTAACACCATCAAATCCCTAAAAGCCCGAAAATCCCCTGGACAGGACCGTGTAACAGTGGAAATGTTCCAGCACCTTCCCTATAGAGCCGTGATGCACTTGACCCGCATTTATAACGCATGCCTCAGCATGCGTCTTTTTCCGGTTATCTGGAAACAGGCGCGTGTGGTATGCGTTCTGAAGCAGGTCAAAAATCCGGTCTTTCCATCCAGTTATTGATCCATCAGTCTCCTACCAGTTATCTCGAAAGTATTCGAGAAACTGTTCCTGTCCCGCCTCGGACCTCTATTGGAGGAAAAAGGTCTCCTACCTGAACATCAGTTTGGTTTTCGTTCTGGCCACTCCACGACCGAGCAACTACTGCGCGTAGCCGAGAAAGCTTCCCTGGCTTACCAGGAGAGGGCTAAAACGGTGGCAGTGTTGCTTGACGTGGAAAAGGCATTTTCTACCACCTGGCATGAGGGGCTTGTCTACAAGCTCATACAGCACGAAATCCCCCCTCCATACATTTACTTGGTGGCTAGTTTCCTACAGGAACGTAGCTTCCGGGTGAAGGTGGAGGGATCATTCTCTAGAGAGAGGCCCATTGGTGCAGGAGTCCCCGAGGGCAGTGTACTGTCACCGGCGCTCTTTGCAGCTTACATGGCCGATCTCCCCACGCACCCAAACACACTCATCTGTCAGTATGCGGACGATCTTATGATCTTCGCTACTAACAAGAATCCGCGCTACAGTTACCGACAAGTACAAGCCCATCTCTGTGCCATCAGTAGATGGTGCGAGAACTGGCGTATGTCGATTAACCCGGAGAAAAGCTCTGCGATTCTCCTGGCTAATACGAAGGCCAACCGGCTCCCGCGAGACCTCGTGCTTCGGCGCCGTCGGATCCCCTGGGTCACTACGGCGAAGTATCTCGGAGTCACGCTGGACCGGCGGCTGACGTATAGACATCACGTCAGGGGCAAGGTACTACAAGGTCATGCTGCTCTCCGGCAGCTATATCCCATATTCAGATCCCAAACCATGCCCTTACGCCTGAAGCTCCAGCTATATCGAGCGATCATCTCGCCTCTGGTCCTGTACGGATGTGAGATCTGGGGAGTGGTGGCAAAGTCCACCTTCATCAGACTCCAGACGCTGCAGAACCGGGCATTAAGGATGATCTATGATACCGGCTGGAGATTTCCTGCCCATATCCTTCACGAACATTCCGGTATTCCGTACATTGTCGACGTGATTAAAACCCGCGCTCGAACAATGTACAACAAACTCCAGAACCACCCTAACCCACTGGTGAATACTCTGGGCAATACGACCAGAGAGAGCCACGCCGACTACCATCGAAAAGACTACCAAAGGACATTCTAAGTCCGGCGGTTTAACTTTGAAGATGGGAAAGGCGAAAGTACAATCTGTATCCAAAACAGAGAAAACACCTGTTTCAGTTCACCTCTCAGTGAGTGACTGACGGCCAGAACCCTGGTGGGGATTAGCGCGTCACCTGACTGGCCGGAAATGACCAATCAGAAGCCGCGCACAGCCCGCTTGCGGACCAATCCCTTCCAACCACCCCTCCTGCCCCTATAAAAACCCCTGTTTCCACAAATCATTTCCTTCGGCTGAAGAGGGTACACCCCTGAAACAGCCATAGGTTTAATTTTGCCCTGGGTGAGATAAACCCAGGGTAACATTAACCCTTAAATACCCTTAAATAAATAAAAAAAAATCATTTCCTAGTGTAACACACATCCCCGAAGTGACCTCATCGAAACCATTGCGCAGGTTAAGCCGTATAACGGCTAGGTACTGCGGACAAGACACTCGGACGGGGCAACCATCGTCCCCGTTCGACTCGAACTGCCTCTGGTGCCTCTTCCAAACAGCAACAATATTACGAGCGGCTCTTCATAAAAGATACCTACTCTTAGTTTGTTCCGGTTTCAACCAAATCTGAAACAGCACATTTTCTGTAAGCGCATGCACCTAGGTATACAGCATTGCAACTGCATCAAGTAGTAAATTTATAGAACTTTCCCATAGAAAGCATCCTTAATTTTGTAACGATTTCAACCAGATTCTGAACGTGGCTACAAATGCTCTTCAAATTCTTAAACAGACGTATGCACGTACACACACACACACACACACACACACACACACACACACACACACACACACACACACACACACACAGACACACACGCACTAATATCTATGTCAGGTAACATAACTGAATTGTGCACATTATTTGTTACATACATTCATTCATGTTTCATTCGATAAGGAATACTTTCCCAAAATGAAAGATGTAGGTACTTCTTCAAATTACACCCTCTATTCTATGTTCCTGATTACGAAATACGTAACACAATAACAATATTGCAAACCGTGTGAATATACTGCATACTAAATTTTGTAAGAATGTGTAATATACCTCTGATAGTAATGTACTTCCATAAGGAACGAGATAGCTCCGCGGTAACGTGTGAAGCTCGCATTCGAGAGGTAACGGGTTCGACTTCTGTGGACCGCCCATTCTGGCTTTTATGATCAGTAGGCGAAACCTTGTTTGGTTTCTGACCTACTGCCATTTCCTTACCATTATTTCCCTTTCATTTCGTTTCCTCGTCTTTCAGTCCTCTCCGTGGACACTTAAGGGCTGCTTGATCGACGATCGTTCATCGTCTACTCTAGGCTCCTCCAGGAGTGAGACGGATCTGCGAGCTTGGAACTGTTAGGACTTCGGCACATCTCTGTGGCTGGTCTACCTACGGCCTGTAGCCTCTTGTGGTAAAATCCCTCATAAAAGAAACGAGTCACATCTCGAAAAAAGGAGTCACGTACGGTTGTTTGTTCATTCCTAGCCAGAGTTGTGTGGGGTCGGGGCTCTACCACAACAGCAGGCGATCAACTTTTTTTTTTTTTTTTTACTTCTACGTTCTACATTGCTATTTTAACACCATTATTCCATAGGATAATAGTGTGCACTGATAGAAGCTTAATTTAAGAGACGGATGTTTTACCATAAATAAATACTTGTGTACTATAACTTGAAGGAGGATCAAGGAAGAAAGATTTGTGCAGCTTTAGCACAAGGCATTTATGCCATTGAAATATGTCAGACGACAAGTTTCTTAATTTAATTATGGATAATAATTGCTGCTAGAATGTTTTTTAGCAATTATTACAACTAAATTGTATTTAAATAGGTATAAAGTTAAATTACATATTGGTCATGTTGACCGTTTGCTCTTGATAAACAAATGTTGTGAACAAAGATGCTGATGGCAGTAGTAACGGAAGTAGTTTAAGAGCACACTACTCTAGCGTTAAATAGCACCCCAATACATTAATTAATAGCAATAATTATTTTAACTTTCTAAGCTTGCATCAGTGGAAATAATACAAGTATACGACGCAAGTGAAAGCAATGTTTTGTTTACACTTCGTTATAATCAGTTATCCAATTACAAATGAATATTGATTCATACCTATAAAATGAAAGAGCTGCAGTTAACCAAACAAGTAAATCTTGTATTTTTCAAATGTTTTAAAACACTGAAGATATGGAACAAGCTTCCTCGTTTTAGATAAAACCCGGAAAGAAAGAAAAAACAAACATCCATCAGTATTTAAAGCTCTGTACTCCAGTTTGAGAATCCCGCACTCTACCAAAAAGCTACTGTGGTATCTAGCTCTGGTTTTTCACATTAATACATTTGACGCTAGGGAGACCTACTTTCAGGCTATCTCAGATGCTAGAAATTCATGCGCTAGAAACATCCGAGTCAGGGACGGACGCAGGACTTGTTTTCGTGGGGGCGGGGGGGGGGGGGATTTGATGAGGTGCTACAATTAGAAAATCTGGAAATGCCATCGTATGCGCGCGCGCACGCACACGCGCACACACACATGTGCCAACAAAAAGGCAATAAATTGTGGGTTCTTTTAAATTTAATTTACACAAAAACCGTTGAATCTATTGAAATAGGCCAAAGGAAAAAGTTGTCGTTTATTCAATTTTCTATGAATATAGCTATAAATCAAGAACCTTCAATCAATAATAGTTCAGCTAGGTGATGATACATTTTTCTGATAAAAATATTTTTTCTAGAAAACTATACATTTTTCAACATTTTGGTATTGGACTTTCTTGTTATTCACAACATGAGAAATTCGCTGTTAAAGTCTGACGGATCATTTCACTTCCACATTGTATGTACAAGAATTGTTCTGTAGAAGAGGGAATAAAAAAATTATTTTTAATGTAAAATCGCGTTTTTTCAAGAATGACACCTATATAGATAAAATGAAAAAGCAGAACCTTATCTGAATACGAAATTTGATCCAAATCGTTAGAGTCGTTCCAAGATACGCGGAACTTACAGAGTTATACAATTACATTTAACGAAAATGCCGACAAGGCCTTTTACATATTTTATCCAGTACTTCTCGAGTTTTAATTTCCAAATCTGTATTTTTATCTATACATTAATGCTAAGTAGTCCATTCAATCTGGCCCCCATGGTGCTGCTCAAATAGGTCTTCAGATACCGTAATGTTGAGAACGAATGTTCTGGTGTTGCTGTAGTAACGGAATCTTTCGACGTAATTTTCACCAACTTAACAGTTGTCTGATTCACTTGAAAATTTGCACACGTGTCAAGCGTGGGGTATCTGACATCAAATGTTATACATAGTTCATTGGTAGCTATTTATAAAAGTAAAGATATGATAAAAACATCTAAAGAGCACCCCACGCTTTTTTACAATAAAATGTATTATTTTGTTAATATGAATCAATTTTTATTTTAAACTTATTACAAAGTTTTGAACTATAAAGAACTAGTTGACTTTATATCCCGATAGAACAAACTATTCATACTTAAAAATTATTTTCTACCTTTTAGTTCGGTTTGTTATAAAAGCGTGTCTCTTTTTAGTTTTTTTAGAACTATAATTTATTTTTTGCATTTGGTCACCCTCTCTTTCCTTTACCACACTTCCGTCGAGTGAGTGAACGGCCCCCAAATACATTTGAAACACACTGTACATTTACTCCATCCCTTCCCTCTGCACGGTGGTAGCCACAATAGATCAACCCAGGCCTGGGCTACTCAGGGAATAGCTTGAGTGACCTTCATTTTTACACAGTTATCAGTAAGTACAAAGCCGCGCTCAGAGAGCACGTTACCCGGGCCTGTATAACCTATACCTATAGTATACGTGCTCCCATGAATTATAGTGTTTACTGTTATTGCTATTATCATTAGCATCACTTTATTTATTTGAATGTTTGTGAAAAAAAAAAAAGACTAATTTAAACTTTATAATCACAACGTTGCACTCCTTCACTCCTTCCTAACAATATCTACGTTCGTTTCCATGGCGAATTCAAGTCGATTTGAGTTCTTTACCGGATTGAATACCACATGGAAACGAAGCTTAACCACTGGATCCGATCAGCTTATTTAGTGGAATTGAATTGAACATGGAGACGCGGAAATGGGACTGGACTTAAATCGAGTTCAATTCTGCATGGAAACGTACCGTAGTAATAGTTTCTTTTAATATCCTATATAAAAGACATTTGTAGCATTTCCACTTTAAAAGGAGCGAAGTTGTCGTGACATTCTTTATTAAATAAAAAAATTAGAAATAATATTATTAAAAGAAAAATTAAAGAAAGCAATATATAATATTTGTAGTATGATAGTGTCAAATTACGAGAGTGATAAGTGCGTCATAATATTCTTTTTCCATTGATTCACCTACAGATTAATGAACGTAGACTGATTAGTTACCATTTTGTTTAGTTCATTTTTTCTATTCGAAATTGTTAATACTGTATACTTCTTTTTAACCAATATAGTATGATTTGAAAGTGGAGGCAATCGTCACTATGGAAAACCATATAGCATTTCTTCATTATCAAGTATGTATTTACAGATTTTAAAAGTAATTTAAAACAACAGGTTATATAGCAAGAGAGTGAATGAACAATGAAACGAGTTTGCACAAGCTTCGGAACTAAAATGGCATATAATTATTCTAAGAAATGAAGAAAGACTCCAGATCAGGGCCGAGGAACTCGTGGAATAGCTTGAGCGATCATCATTTTTTACCTACCAAACATACGGCTACCAGTGCAAGACCGTGAGCGGGCTGCACTCTGAGAGTACCAGTTCCCACGCCTGCTACAGATGAAAGGTATTTACTTCACGAAGATTTAAACTTGGGAGCCATAACGCGAAAGGCAAGAATGTTAAACCTATGATATTACTCCAGTAGCAGGTTTTATTTTAGTTTCTCTAGCGGGCAGCTGTCGGCAAGTCGTGCATAAACTTGGAACGCAGGAGAAAGCACGAATAGTGATTCCCTCCCCATTAAATTTCGAAGTTCTAAGTTTTCCAATTTCTTGAACAACCAGTAACTTATAACTCATTTAAGAAAACTCCGCAATGAAATTTGCTTAAAATGCGCGCGCGCGTTTGTGTGTGTGTGTGTGTGTGTGTGGGGGGGGGGGGGGGGGGGGGAGGTTACATATATCCTTTATGTATATTCAGCTTTCATCGTTTATTTTAAATTATGACGGTTTGGAGCACCACAGTATATTTATGAAAACCACGATTACAATATTCTGCGTTTTTCATTAGTTGTATGATTTTAAACTGCACTGTTCTGAAAACAAATACTTTCTGTATTGTAAAATAATTCGGAAATATGCTGCACACCGACTTTTAAAGCTAGGTACTAACAAATTGAAACGTTGCATTTTCAAAATACTCGTATACCTACGAGTACTTACTCCTTTAAGAAACCTCAAGATAAAGAGTTTATTGCCTTAATAATGTTTTTGAAACACTGTACCTACTTCACAAAAGCAAGTAGCAGTAAAAGTAACTCGTTCTGCTCTTTGTGCTAATTAAATACCTGTACAAAATATTGTATTAAATGCTGATATTACACTCAAGGCGTTGATCTGTAAAACTTCACTAGCTTTATGTTGCCACAAACCGCAGTAATTAAAGCTATAGTTCATGCTTGTGTTGAAATGTTTTGAAGCTAATCCAAAACGCGCAACAGTCGGTATTAATAAAACGCGTGACGTAACGTCAAAAAGGTCTCATGTATATAGTATGTTGTCTTCCAACGCCAGAATTTCCTTCTAGCAAATACATTTATGTCACTAATCACGAATAAATAAATAAATAATAATAATAATAATAATAATAATAATAATAATAATAATAATAATAATAATAATAATAATAATAATAATAATAATAATAATAATAATAAATAATAAATAATAAATAATAATAATAGTAATAATAGTAATAATAACAATAATAACAATAATAACAATAATAATAATAATAATAATAATAATAATAATAATAATAATAATAATAATAATAATAATAATAATAATAATAATAATAATAATAATAATAATAATAATAATAATAAATAACAAATAACAATAACAATAACAATAACAATAACAATAACAATAACAATAACAATAACAACAACAACAACAACAACAATAATAATAATAATAATAATAATAATAATAATAATAATAATAATAATAATAATAATAATAATAATAATAATAATAATAATAATAATAATAATAATAATAATAATAATAATAATAATAATAATAATAATAATAATAATAATAATAATAATAATAATAATAATAATAATAATAATAATAATAATAATAATAATAATAATAATAATAATAATAATAATAATAATAATAATAATAATAATAATAATAATAATAATAATAATAATAATAATAATAATAATAATAATAATAATAATAGTTGTGGCTCTATATCACAAGTATTGCAAATAATCGAAGATTTTTAGTTGGTGCATATGTTGTGAAGCACGCTCTTATTTGAAAATATTTTTTATATGTTGACATTGACGGACAAAAGAAAACTGAGTAGTAAATGCTTCAGCTATTATTGAAGAAAATTTCTCGTGACTTTAAAATATTTAAGTTCTGTGTAATAGTCACAAAACAATGATTGAAGATACTCACTTTGACTTTATCATAGGTTGTAGATAACTCCAAATGATGAACGAAAGGATTCAGCAAATCCGGTGTTATTGCTAGATCCTCCGAAGTATGCATTTTTCCGTTCATGATGTCTCCTTAGATTCTTAAACAAGTGCTAAAATGTTAAGAGTACATAATATCTCAGTCACAGTTACTTCTCACCGACTTCACTGCTGCACCCTCCCAATCACATCCGACGTCTGTGGGGACACAAGCGCATCTGACAGTTTCTCCTGTTCCAGTTTCCCGCACTGGTTCTGGCAACAACCAGTAGGGACGCGCTACTATTCAATACTGATCAGCTGTGCTTCTTAGAGAATGCCAACATCATGATCTCACACCAACTCAACAGAAAATTCATCAGCTCCTAAATATATATTTAGAAAAATAAAACTAGGGAAAATTCAAGTCTATGTTAACAGCATAGTTTCTAAAATAAAGTATATGAAAGTGAACCAGGCTAACTTTTCGACTGTTCGACCACATACTGTAACTGTCATTTTGTAATGTTACTTTCCTGATTCGCAGCAATGACAAATGGTAAACATTATCACGTGCATACTTTGTAATATAAACAAAATGTATTTATGCTATTTTCACACTGTAAACACTATCCCTAAAGTGCTGGTCCTCGCTATAAAACAAGCATGTAGAGAATTAAGAGAAAGTAATGTCTCCTGAGTTACAATAGGTGTTTATAACATTTGTAATATTGCATATTAACTACTTATTTACAGAAGACATTTTATACCATAAAAATCGAGAGAGGGATCAGAATATCTGAACAGCCCCTTTTGTAGCGCTACAGAATAAATTCTTCATATTTGTCATCCTAGGTTATCCTAATTCCTTCGTAGTATTTAAGTTTAGACTTGGCTAAAAGGTTGGTGTTCTGTGCCTAGCCTTCACACTTAACTCTAGCCACAACACCCATCCCAGCGACGAAGAAATCCGAAGTGGAGTCATGTGACTAGTATGGCTTTGAACCACGTGACTATTTAGCAAGTTCAGCGGGAAAGGAAAGTAATACGCGCGAGCAGTGTTTGGGGCTTTGGGGTGTGCAATATGAATATGAGCTAAAATAAAAAAATTCAGGTGCTCTGAGTGTGGGAGTGCGTATAAGCAGTTATCTAAGTACATTGAAAGAGCTAATATACTTAGCGATTCCCAGTTTGGTTTCCGGAAAGGGAGCTCTACCATAACGCTGTAGAGAGTCTAGTAAAAAAAAAAAAGTACTTACTGCCTTCGAGGACAAACACTTCACTAATGCCTCCTTTTGCGATTTAAGTAAGGCATTCGACTGCATAGACCATACTTACTTGCTAAGTAAATTTAAATATTATGGTGTTGACTGTACAGCCCTGGAATTATTTAAATCCCATAAGCAAATTGCATGTGTAGGCAAGAAGAAATCTGAATGAATTAAAATACGGTGTGCCTCCGGGTTCTGTTCTCGGGCCTCTGTTCTTTGCACTAATGATAAATGATTTACAAAATTTTGTATCTAGCTACACCATATTATATGCAGATGATACCAATTTTCCTGATACTAATCCTGATTTACATACACTTAGTTATTGCGGAAAATACACTGTCCGATGCATATATCTGGTTTCGTACTAATGGGTTTCTACTCAATGAAGCCAAAACTCAACACGTGTTGTTTAGCTTAAGAAATACGCCTACAGGCCTGTACTCAGCAAACGTTAAATTCCTTGACATAGTCGTGGATAATAAACTAAATTGGGAACTGCATATCAAACATCACTGCAAAACTTTCGAGAGTAATATATCTTATTAGGAATCAAAAGAGATGTGTACCAGGTAAATATGTAAGATCAGCATATTTTGCATTCTTTTGGAGCATAATATCTTATGGTATTCTGCTCTGGGGAAATTGTAGTCATATAACAGAAGTTCTATTATTACAGAAGAAAGTTGTTCGAATAATGTCACAGTCACAAATGCTATCACACTGTAACTTATTTATTAAGTTAAAATTAATGACTGTATATATATATATATATATATATATATATATATATATATATATATATATATATATATATATATATACATACAATATACTGCTGTACACAAAAAATAATTTATCCACTCAGCAACATAGGTTTGACATTCATTCATGTAATGCTAGAAAAAATACAATGATCAATGTACCCTATCATAGACTGGCTAAATCTGGCAACAGCTATAAAGTGCTAGGAATAGAACTGTACAATCAGTTATCATCATGAATAACACAATTACCAATGACACTATTCAAATGTAAATTATAGGATTAATTTGTGGCAACACCTTTTTATTCTTTGCAAGAATACCTTGAGTGTAAAAATATTATGTAGTTGTTTTCGTTATATGTAATTGTCCTGTTGTTTGTAAAATATTATATAATTGTTTTGTTGTATGTAATAAGATGTTTCTTGTAACGTCTATCGCTGTATACAGCTCAATGACAATAAAAATCAAGCAATCGGCATAGATACCATTTGTGGCGACACATTTCCAAGGCTTACCCAGGGAGAGTGAATGTCGTTTCAAGAGTTGGAAAGAAGAAACCGTGAGAACACGGTCATCCTTAGTGAAAATTCGTAATTCTAAAATTGCTTCTCAAAATATAAAACATTATTATGCGTGTCATCGCTCAAGGAATTTTGTCTCAAGCAAAGGTATTAGACATTTAAAACTGCAAGGGAGCAATAAAATTGGTGCAGTATGCCCTGCAAAGATGAGGGTTATTCAAGATCAACTAGAACTATGCAAAGTCAAATTTGTTTCAACTCATATTGGTCACCAGCATGAATTAGCTCATTTGGGATTGACAGAAAAAGAAAGAAACAGTAAAGCTGCAGATATTGCTAACAAAATTCCTTTTCAAGCTATACTTGATAAAATACGAGACTCAGTATCTGCTTGTAATCTAGAACGGGTGTACAGCTCATGATAATCTTCAAGTCAATCCAGTATATTTGGTTTTCTAACATTTGAATACAGAATATTTACTTTATTTCCTTCTTGCTTAACACTATTAACCACACAGGAGCACAGAATTCTAGTTTGTTCATTTAAGGCCTATGATTCTTTATGCTTCAATTATTGTTACGTAACACATTTTTTAACCTTTCTTATTCACATTTAAAATTATGTTGTTCCATAGACTTACTAGCAGACAGTGTCTTTATGACAATCCTAAAACAGGACGCTATCCAACTACTGTATTTTTTCTTAGTGTGTCTCAGCCAGTTGGCCATCCAGGTTAACTCACTCATATTAGTATTTGTACATTAAACACCTTTATGATAAATATAATTCCCTTTTTTTATATTCTTCAGTTCTGTTAGCTATCACTACTTCACGCATTTGAAATTACACTATCCTAAGCATGGCTTCCTTCAGAAGGGAAGTAAAGCCGTTGATCCTATGTTGTAGATTTATGTCAGGTAAAGGAACCTCAAGCCTGATAACACTTCTGAGCAAAATTAAGTCGTTTTTATGCCCAATATAGAGGGATGCCAAGAACCATAGCAGTTAGAGCATCCATAAAAAAACCACTCAAACTCTATAGTTAACTACTTTAGATCAATGTTAATTGTTCTTCACACATAACATACATAGGCCAAAGTTGATCACGAGAGTAATTAGATAGTAAACCTGCTACTTTGGGCAGAAAGTTAATTGCTACCTAAATACTTTTTACAACCACTGAAATTGATTATAATCCATTTAAAATTGTCTATATTTTAAGTGAAAATAGATAATGACCTAGCCCCCCTTTACCCAAAGCTCTCTCATTACTTAGGCTACATAGGCACTGCTATTCATTGCATTGTATTACTTTCTCTACTATGTTTAGTAAAGTAGAGGAAGTTTGTATTCTACTCAAAAATTCAATGTCGAGATTTCACCAGAAATATATGTTTTGAGGCCTCCTGAATAAAAACAAGCGGTTTTAGAAAAAGGTCCGTGTTTGTGTGTGTCTCTGTGGTTTAATGTCTTTCAAGGATGTGACACAAGGATTTTGAAGAAAATTCCTCCACCCTAAACTACCCTTTACATACAAAATGTTTCAAAAATTTTAATTTTCTTGGAAATGGCTCTAACGATTTTGATTAAAATGCCATATATTTGAGATATTTTTATGACAAATGAAATGTTTATCTGGAATTTTCTGGCTATAGCCTATGATGTCCTATTTACTCTGGATGACTTTTGCATAGCTGGTAAACCATAAGAGAGACAAATCTTACTATAGAAAAAATGTATATATTGCTAAAGCACACAATTTATGTCTAAATAAATTTTTTGTAGAGTGAGCCATTTCAGAGATATTCCTTGTTTTTTGTGCAAGTTTTGGAGAACTTGTACTTCTGTCAAATGGAACAACACTCTTCATTTTTTATGTTAACCGTGCAAAAGAATGGAATTTGAAAGCTTTAAAAGATTTGACTATTACTCAAAGTAAACTGTATTCCCATATTTCCCTTGTACCTACAAGGAAATAAGTAATAAGATAATTTCTGCAAATGTTTATCTCAACTAACGCAAAGAAGATATAGGAATAACAATTTGTAAGAAAGGTTAGTACAACAGCAGAGAAAGTCATTGTGATTGTGAAACTACTGAGTGTAGAACTTAACAAGCTGTTAGTGTCCAGCACCATATTTCATCGCATACTCACCACACTTTGTCATTCTGGTTATCGCCGTTGCTGATGGTGTTAAATGAGCCAATATTGATAATGAAAATTGAGTCGGACTGAAACACTTAACATTACTTACATGTAATTAATCTTGACCGGTTTCAAGAGCTTAACTTGCTCCCATCATCAGAATCATCTGACTGGTTCTTGCAGATGTTTGATGTGTGGTTGGTTGGGCTGATGAACTTCCATAAAGGGTTTGGTGGCAGAAAATCAAGGTTCATTAAGCAGAGTTTTTTTCATATGAATTTTCTCCCAGGTATCCAACTCTGCAACATGTTTTGTAGCTTTTAAAAGTTCAAACATCTATAAGAACCAATCAGGCAATTCTGATGATGGGAAAAAGTTAAGCTCTTGAAACCAGTCAAGACTAATTACATGTAAGTGATGAGTGTTTCAATCCGACTCAGTTTTCATTACAATTTAGATTCACATCACTGTTACTAGCTTATTCAAAGATATGTAAACTGAGCCTATATTTATTATTTTGTGATGTAAACTTTAAAACTAGAGTATTCAGGAGTTATAGGTGAGCAATTTCTTACGTATTTGTAACTCTTCCCTATCCACACAGCACTTTTCCTGCTCCTGTCCCCTTTTAAACAATATTATGATTGACTTCTTAAAATATACTCTTAAGTGCTATTTCTTGCAAAATACAAGATTTTAAGAACTTGATTGACTTCCAATGGAGGTAGAGGCTATCATCCTGTTCTTCACTATAGGCAGATATAAATACTTCAGTAACGAGTAGTATTTACTCAATTACAATTAACCATGAATAAACCACATTTAATTACAAAGTCACTAATGAGAGTAAATTACTCCATGTGAAATTTGTAGTTACACTACACTTAAGGAACTGTCACTAGAGTAATATGACACCTATAAACGTGACTAGGATTAAATTTTTTGGCCTGATGCTGTATTTAAATGACATTAATGTTCACATGTTCATAATTTTGTGATGTAAAATTTTAAAACTGTTGGTATTCAGAGGGAGTTATATGAGTTCAATACCCAATTATTTTGTAATGTAAACTCAAATAAATTATAGTTTGAAAGAACTAGAAAACATGCTTTTATAACAAACTGAACTAAAAAGTAGAAAATAAATTTTAAATATCAAGAGTTTGTTCTATGGCAATATAAACTCAACTAGTTCATTACATTTCAAAATAAAAACTAATTTATATAAACAAAATAATACATTTTATTGTAAAAAAGTGTGGGGTGCTTTTTAGATATTTTTATCATATCTTTACTTTTATAAATAGCTACCAATGAACCATTTATAACATTTTATGTCAGACCCCCATGCTTTCTAACAATAAAGTTTATTATTTTGTTGATATAAATTAGTTTTTATTTCAAACGTATTACAAAATTTTGAAGTATAATGAACTGGATTTGGATGGAGTTTAGGGGCCCGTCGACAACTAGGTCATTTGGGAGTATAATGAACTGGTTGACTTTAAATCACCATAGAACAAACTCTTCATATTTAAAAACTATTTTCTACCTTTTAGTTCAGTTTGTTATAAAAGCGTGTTTTTTAGTTCTTTTACACTATAATTTATTTTTAAATTTTTAGTCTCAAATTTTTCTATTCATACATTTTTTTTAAATTTTTAGTTTGAAATCCTTTTAAAATTTCTGAATTCAAAATTTCTTCCAAATTTCGTTTTTGAAAATCTTCAAATCACTATTTTTTTTTTGGAACAGTTTTAGATTATAATTACTGTTTTATCTACACTATCAGCTGTTGTGGACTTCCTGGCCCTGGGTAAACTTCGAACTGCAATCCTTCCCCCGAAATCTCAGGTCCTCCCTCTGGGCATCTCTGTCTTTCAAATTTTCAAGCGATTTAATTTCCCTGTCCAATGTAACTTGTGTCAATTTCTAAACTACCAGCTGTTGTGGGTGTCTTGGCATATGTGAACCCCAGTCCCCGATATTTCCCCTGGGTCTCGTGTTTGTTTCAGGTCCTCTCTCTGGGCATCTACATCATCCAATATGTATTTATTTATATTAACTAATTTTCAGGGTGCATGTAGAAATGTTCCCCAGCGACAACTAAGGTGTTACAATTGTACTATTTTCTATACATTTGGCTTAGTCTTCTTCATCCTGACGATCCTGGTCAGGACATTGGAACAAAGTCATGATATTGTATACTCATTGATCCTTAACATGTGTGCAAATTTTCAAGTCAGTCAGAGGACTCTAAGTTGGTGAAAATTACGTTGAAAGATTCCTTTGCATTGATATTTAGCTTAGTTATTTTTTATCCTAATAATGCTGCTCAGGACATTAAGATAAAATCATTATATTATTGTATTCTCATCGGTTCTTGACATATGTGCAAATTTTCAAGTCAATCAGAAAACTCTGAGTGGGTGAAAGTTATATTACATTGATAAATTTAACCAAGTCACTTTTTTATCCTGGTGATCCTAGTCAGGATATCAGGACAAAGTCATAATATTATTGTACTGTCTTTGGTCCTTGACACGCGTGCAGATTTTCAGGTCAATCAGATAACTCAAGTTGGTGAAAATTACTTTACATGGTTAAATTTAGCCAAGTCACTTTTTTATCCTGATAATGCTAGTCAGGACATTTGGACAGTTTTGATGTCACTCTGTTGCCATCAATCCTTGATGCTTCCAAATTTTCAAGTCAATCTGATGTCTCAAGTTGGTGAACATTACATTGATAAATTTAGCCAAGTCACTTTTTTCCTGATTATCCTGATCAGGACATTAGGACAGTTATGATATTCTACTGTCATCCTTGACAGGTGTGCAAATTTTCAAGTTATTAGACGACTGTAAATGATGAAAATTACACCAAAAGATTCCGTTAAATTGATAAATTTAGCTAATTAATTTTTTTATCCTGATGAACCTGCTCAGGACCCTAGAACAAAGTAATGATACTGTCATCAGTCCTTGACATGTATGCAAATTTTCAAGTCAATCAGACAACTGTAAGTTGTTGAAAATTATGACGAAATAGCCCATTACATTGACAAATTTAGCTAAACATTTTTTTTTGTCCTGATGACCTGGTCAGGACCTTAGAACAAAGTTATGATATTATTGCATTGTCATCGATCCTCGACACATGTGCAAATTTTCAAGTCAATCAGACAACTCTAACTTGGTGAAAATTACGTCAAAAGATTCTGTTACATACATACAGGTGAAGCTAATATGTTGTTAGCTAATGCTGGATTTCTGACAATGAAGTCATTAATCCTCTTGCTCTCCCAATATTTTTCACTGATGGATAGGGTGCTAGAAGAGGCCGGGCATATTTGAAGGTGGTCTCGGTCCATTTCCTCTTGCAGATCACATAGAGGACAGGTGAAGCTAATATAAAGCTTGTAAAAAGTGGTATTCAGGAGTTATGTATGTTACATTTTCATAATTTTCTGATGTAAAATTGTAAAACTGTTGGTATTCAGGGAGAGTTATAAGAATTCAATACCCAATTATTTTGCACTGTAAACTCAAAAAAGTGTTGGTATTCAGGAGTTGTGTATGCTCAATATCAATTATTTTGTGATGTAAACTTATAAAAGTGTATATTCAGAAATTTATGATTTGTAAATTACCCATGTAAATAAAGTGTTGTTTATTAAATGGGAAAAAAGGTGCTTATGCTTTCTTCATAAAGTAAAAATATACATTGCGACATTTTGCAAAGAATAAATTATTTAAGAGCAGCTGTGATAACTTTCAGTAGCTGGCGTACAGTAACAGGAATAATTCTGGAATTACAATGAACTTAACGTAACATTACTTAATGTGATGGAGTGTAAGAGAATTTCTAGTTTAGCAACATTTCTTACTTCACCATCTCAGCAGTTGGCAAACTGATGGCATCGACAATGAGGAATAAATTACAATACGCTAGATACTCTACTCTCTCTGGTGAACTTAACAGATCACAGTGGTGGCATGTTATCCTTAATATTCCAGGTGTTGGCTATTGAGAATGTTTAATGTGAAGATTATGCAGTAAAATGTCCTGATTGCTTGTCTATAAATCAAGGTGTGACCATTATGTGATAGCTACAAAAAACTGTCTGTTTTAAGTACATAATTTGACAATCCATCACTGTTACTTCCTACACCAACAAGAATTCTTCTTAAGTGAGAGGGATGAGGTAAACTATAGTCACCACTACGTAACAAAAAATCTATAAGCACCAGGATAAGCAAAAAAACATAGTGCATGAACATTTTTTTTTTTTAATATCGATCAGCAATAATGCTTTTACAGATCTGTGAGAATAACATAAAATAAAGAACATTATAAAGTTGTTGAGGTTGGCTACATCAATGTAGCTCCTCGAACATAATTATAGTTTGTCTCACAAAGGAGGAAGTAACATAATAGATCACAGATACAAGGCAAATGTGCAGGAGAACATTTTAAACATTTTGTGAAAAAACTAAAGGTCGGAGTCTTCTGAGCTTGAGGTCGAACTGAGCAGGATATCTTGAGCCAAGCGTTTACGAAGGCGTGTTGGCCGGCGTGTTCTGACGCCGAGATGGTATTTTACAGCTCCAGGAACCTCTTGTAGGCGTATGAAAAAACGGCGTGCTGTTTGGCGTATGAACTGTGATATGGGGAGAAGGCCTAGTTCTTGATGTAGCTGTTGGTTGCGCACGAACCAGGGAGCATTAGTAGCGAGCCGTATGACCTTGTTTTGAATTACCTGTAACCGATGTAGGTGTGATTTACAAGCACCACCCCAGATAGGAGCAGCATAAGTGAGAATAGGGCGAATAAGGGAACGATAGAGTAATAAACTGGAATCAAGTCCAAGAGAACTGCGTTTATTGAGTAGTGGATAAAGTTGAGAAAGCCGGGCTGAAGCAAGGTTAACAGTACGATTGATATGCGGACGCCAGGTAAGGCTAGTGTCAAATAACACCCCAAGATACTTCACTGGAACATTAGAAGGTAACCAAAGAATACAGGTGTTATGAATATACAAGGGTGGGGGTGTACGAATAATACGAAGAGAGAAAATTTTTGCCTCTGCTTTATTAGGGTTCAAAGAAAGGCGCCAGGTGGAACACCACTGTATAAGAGAGTTCAAGGATTCTTGTAAGGTAGCAATAGCAATATGAAGGTCATGATTGGAGTAATAAAGAACTGTGTCGTCAGCATATAAAGCCACTTCAGTATGTTCGAAGATTGGAAGATCCGAAGTAAAAACGTTAAATAGAAGTGGAGCTAAGATGGAGCCCTGAGGGACACCAGCCTGAATGGATTTCAGTGAAGAAGAGGCGCTACCTATGCGGACCATAAACTTTCGATTTGAAAGATAGCTAGAAACAATATTTAGCAAGTATTGTGGAAGACCTATACGAAACAGTTTCAGTATAAGTCCATCATGCCACACTTTATCGAAAGCCTGAGCGATATCTAAAAACACAGACGGTGTGTATTGTCGATTTTCAAAGCCATTAGCAATAGCTTGAGTGAATCGAAGCAGTTGGTGGGTAACAGAGTGATGTGGTCTAAAGCCAAATTAAAATGGAGGTATAACATTATTACTAAAGATAAATTTAGATAAACGACGATGAAGAACCTTCTCAAAAAGCTTTGAAAGAGTTGGTAGTAAACTAATTGGATGGTAACTTGATGGTAAATGCTGAGGCTTATTGGGTTTGTGAAAGACAATAATTTGAGCAAGTTTCCAAGAGGTGGGAAAATGGCCAAGGCGTAATGCAGAGTTCATAATAGAAGAAAGGTAAGCTAGGGCCTTTTTTGTGAGTTTCTTTAATACAATGTTTGGTACCAAATCGTGTCCAGGAGATTTTTTATTCCGAAGGCGAGAAATAAAAAACGATAACTCTCCAGGACTGGTAAAAGATGGTCGAATAGGAACAGTGCATTGTGATTGGAATGCATCAAGTACTTTCCGAAGAGATTGCGAAATAAGAACATCGAAATTAGGATGAGAAGTAAATGTTTGTTCGAAATGAGAGGCCAGAATATCACATTTATTAGAAGTAGACGTTACAACTGTATTATTATAATGTAGACTAGGAACAACAGTAGGTCTCCGAAGAACACGTTTAGTCGTGTGCCATAACATGTGGTCATCTGATGAAATGCTGGCTAACTGTTGTTGAAAGGTTTGAAATCGATGTTGCTCTAGTTCAAGTTTTACACGACGTATCAGCTCATTTAATCTTCGGCGCAGCCAAGGTCTCCTTTCTCGTTGCCAGAGACGTCGAATATAATTCTTCTTTTGGATGAGAGCAGAAATAAAGAGAGGTAGATGGTAAGTAAACGGATGGTTAGAAGAAACCGTGGACTGGCGAACACAGGAGCAGATGGTGTCCGTAAAATGGTGAACTGCTGCATCTAGATCTTCTTTAGTAACTATGTGATACGAAGTTGTTAGAGCCGAATCCAACCGTTCTTGAAAAACGTTCCACTGTACGAAGCCATTAATAAGTCTTGGTGGTGGAGGAACGAAATCGAGAGCATGGGAGAAAGTAGCCATGACTGGACAGTGTACAGAATCTAGTTCAGCTAAAGAAGTCATAAAAATTGGCAAATTTAAGTTTCTAGAAATGCCAATATCAAGAATATCTGGAGATACTCTACGATTATTTGAATAATAAGTGGGGTCAGGAGGAGCCAGAATATTGCAAAGAGAATTGCTGAGAAAGTGTTGAAGACGACGACCATTGGGGTTAGTAGTTCTACAGCCCCAGGACCTGTGTTTACTGTTCAGATCACCTAATAAAAGAGTGTGACCATGATTGGGAAAAAGTAACGAAAGAAAAGTGGTGTTTAGCTGATAGTTAGGGGGTTTATAGGCACTGATGAGAACAAGATCATTACCATCAGGAGAATGAATTTTGATACCAACAACTTCCAGGGCTGGTGAATCAGGGAGAAATATGGCACTATGTTTGATACAACCTCGCACAGCAATTGCAACACCCCCTGAGGCCGTTAAAGATGCCCTATCTCGCCTATAAACACAATAACCAGGAAGGGTAAATCTTTCACTGGGAAGAAAGTGTGTTTCCGTGATAAAGGCAATATCAATGTTATGAAGTGTGAGGAAAGATATAAAAGAAGCACGTTTACATTGGAGGCCATTAGCGTTCCAGTTGAGGAGAGTGATGGTACTAAGAGAACGATGATTAGGGAGCACCATTGTTATTAATACTTGTTATGTATGTATGTATGAAAAAGTTAAGAAACTGTGGTAAATGGGGTAAAAGAAAAGAACGAAGGACACCAAAGAGTTGTGTTATCAGATCTGTAAACCAGTACCAGGAAGACGTATTATCTGTACTCTCCGTAGTAGGTACAGAGGCGTTAGAATTTGAAGCAGCAGAACGTACAACATCAGCCAAAGATCAACTTGTAATAGGAGTTGAAGTCTGATCAGGATGCAATGATGTTTGTTGTTGTTGCTGCTGCTGTTGTGCTTGTGGTGAAGAGAGCTGACTCAACGAAGTAGATACAACACGAGGTTGACGAGTCGTTGCTAATGATGTAGTTTGCGGCAGACATTGTGATTGAAGAGCACCTTGAGTGGTACGCTGCTTGAGTTTTAAATAGTGAGGACAACCACGAAAATTTGCTGGGTGATCTTGATGACAATTGACGCATTACGCTGGTGTAGTTTTAGGTATGGTGCATTGAGAGTAGTGATGTTCACCCAGGCAACGAACACAGCGAGGTCCTAGCTTGCAATAGTTTTTAGTGTGACCATAATTTTGGCATCGAGTGCACTGCGGCAAGTCTGCATTACGGCGACGAGGCTCTACGGTTACTACACTATAAAGTAAACGAGTGAGGTTGAGAATACCTCTGCCCGAATCATCGTTCAATAACTCAATAGCACAAAGAGGAATAGGCTGTTTTAATTTATTTAGTAAACGTGTGACTTTTTGAACGGGGTATTGTAAAGCAGTGAGTTCAGCATACATTTCTTGGTCGGTGAGAGAACAAGGTATATTTCTAATGATCACTGAGAAAAGTTTATCAGTCGAGTTTCTGTATGTAAAGTATTACTGGTTAATGCTTGTAAAATACCTGGTGAGATTACGAAAGTCAGAAGAGGTGGAAGAATATAATTTTATAATAGGCCCATGCAACTCAGTACGAAACTCAGATGTAACATGTTGCTTGATATCATGTAAAAGCAATTGATAATTCTGAACATCTTTTAGACAAATGGGTGGAATGCGCTCTTTGGAGGCGGAACTAATCGGGTTAGCAGTTTCCATTCCAGCGTTATCTTCTAACGGCTGAAAGCGATTATGCGTAGGAATAGCATAACGTGGGGCTATTGGAATATTTGATGGAGGTGCTGCAACACAAACACGCTTGTGTTGTTCTTCCGATGCTGAAGAGGGTGGAGAATGCACCAGGCTAGTAGATGTGGTAGATGCTAGTAGATTGTGTTCAGTAGATGAACCGTCTTCAACCATTGTAGCAGCTCTTGATAACACTTCAAGTGCTGATTCTGTTGGTTCCATTATATATAAAATATAATTCAGTCAAAAACGGTGTCCACTCTGTACTCAATGGTTTACACCAAACACTATTGTGGCACACGAAGTAATGACTATAATACACTAATGAATTCGAATGTTATATATATATATATATATATATATATATATATATATACTCTTAAGCCTATAAAGAACAAATATTAAATATATTAACAGCTAAATAACTTAATTTTGTGGAGTACTTATCAAAACAAAACTTTCGTATTGTTGATCATGGCCTCCTATGTGCATGAACATATAAGTTAATCACTGGGGTATATTTTTTGTTTCATTAACAGAAGCTGCAGTTGATAAACACAGATGTTTATCTTCCTCCTGTTACACAGTGGGTTGTATTCTGCGTTACATGTGCAATGTACTCTATCTAATCACAAACTGATAGTTCACACTGACCTAAATGACTTACCAGATTTTCAAATTTATTACAATCATTACTGAGATTTCCTTCACCTAACCATTTGAAAGACACTGTTGTTATACACACACCTTTATAAAATACTTAACTTCTAAAGAAAAACTGACAGTTTGAAACCTACATGGTGCTCAGGTACTGCACAAACAGTAAGTAGGTTTCACTTTCAAGCATAACAAATGGAGTGAACACCATTTTTAAAAATTCCCAAATGACAAAATCTTATTGTTTTCACACCATTCTCTGAAAGCTGCCTCTTCCCGCAGTCTTTGCTGTCATCTTTCACGAGGATCCTTCCGAACTGATGTAATGCTGTGCTTAAATATTTAGGTTGGTTCTCAGATAGTTGGTGTGCATCTTCTTTGAGCCATTAACTTTATAATTTGACTTGCAGCCACATACACAACAGCTCTGTGGCTCTGAAACAACAGAAATAGGTCACCTGATTACAGTATTTGTAACAAAAACAGGTTATTTCAAATCTCAAAAAATTATATTTGCGTTACCCAAGAGCTAATGAAAATATTAAAAGACCAAGATATAGATGTCTTCACAGTACAAGAAGCCAATATATCAAAAGAACAGGAAATATACTTTGAAATGGATCAGTACACTACACATATACTTCCAAAAGCTCGTCAAATAGCAAGTGGTATTCTTACAGAAATTAAAAGAAATATGAAAGCTACTATTCAAATCCAAAAAACAATGGAAGAACAAGATAAATCAGAAATAGTTAAAATTGAAGCATGGAAAAGTAACTACCACTATAGAATTTACAGTATCTACAATCCTCCAGACAATACACTAGATCTAAATTCTATTCCCATAGAACCCAAAAGTATTTTAATAGGTGATTTTAATGCACACTCTCCTAGGTGGGGCTACAGAGATATAAATTCTGCAGGAAGAGTCATAGAAGACCTATTAAACTCATCAACAATGGAATTAATATTTAATCCAAATGATCCACCCACTTACCTTCATTATAATGGTTCGGGTACAAATCCTGATCTTCTGATGGTGTCATCTGACATAATTGACAATACAAAAAGAGAAATAATAGAAGACCCAGGTTTAGGTCACAGAATCACCATAAACTCCATAAGAGGTCTAATAAATCAAAGTAACAAACCAAAAATTAAAACTTCTTGGAATTTTAAAAAAGCAGATTGGTCCAGTTTCCAAAATGAGATAGAAGGGAAGTGTAATATACTGTTAGAATCAGAGTTCAAGTCAACAGATGAAATGAATAAAAAAATTTGTGAAATATTATTGACAGCAGCCAAAACACATATCCCCAAAGGAAAGTTAAAGAAATATAGCTACTTTTGGTCTCCATCTTTATCTAAGTTAAAACACGAAAGAAATATAGCAAGAGCCAAAGCCGAAAGAACCAAGTGTCCAGAAGATGTACAAAACTGGAGAAGAAAAGCAGCCGTTTTTAAGAAAGAATTAATTACAGCAAAGAGGGCCAGTTTCACAAATTTTGTAGAACATATGGACTATAGGAAAGATGGAAATAAAATATACAAATTCCTTAATAAAACAAAATTATCAAAAAATACAACTGAACCATTAAAACATAATAACAAAAGCTTAACTACAGATAGGGAAATAGCAGAGTCCCTTAATAAGTTTTATGCTCAGTCACAAAGAATACCCCAAGCATATAAAAAGCAAGATAAAGCTATCCAAAAAACTATCAGAGAAACTAATAAGCCAAAAGATATACGAAATTATATTTTTATTCAGGATTTTAACGAAACAGAACTGGATTTAGCAATAGCACAATTACAGAACAAAAAATCTCCAGGACCTGACAAGATCCACCCAGAGTTTATTAAACACCTTAGCAGGAAAGGAAAAGAAATCCTACTTAAACTGTATAACACGTGTTGGACAATGACTGTACCTTCCGACTGGAAAAAAGCCATTATCATCCCAATTTTAAAGAAAAACAAACCCTCAAACAATATTAATAGTTTCAGGTGAATATCTTTTTTGTATTGTATTGTATTACATCTTGTTCTTTGGATCCTAGAATGAGCCAGGCTCAAGGATATAGAACACGTCATACAACCATGCAATTTCATACAAATTTTTTTTTTCCAACACCTAAACACAATCATTATAATAGGGTTAAACTAGTGGTTGAAAGAACTTATAGTATAGTATTCCTTTATGCTGTAAATAGAATGTGCTAGCAAAAACTTTCTCAATTCCTTTTTAAATCTTAAACAGTCTCTTGAGTTACACAGTAATTTTAAAGCTAAAGGAAGACCATTATATATTTGTATGGCGGAGTAGCAGGGACCTTTCTGATAAATGTACATGGAGTTACATGGCCTGTTCAAGTCATTTCTGTGTCTAGTGCTGTGGCTATGTACAAGAGAATTGAATTTAAAGGTATTGTAGTTATCAACCACATAACACATAAGTGAAAAAATGTATTGACTTGTGAGTGTTAGAATACCCATCTTCTTAAATAAGGGTCTGCATGAATGCCGGGCTCCAGCACCACTTAAAATTCGTAGTGCTCTCTTCTGTAGGACAAAGATCCTCCCACTTTGTGCCGAATTACCCCAGAACATAATACCGTAGCTCATGATGGAATGGAAATAAGCAAAGTATAATGCTCTCAGAGCATTTTGATGTAGCAAGTCATACATGGACCTCAAGGCAAAACAAGCTGAGCTGAGTTTAGGACATAAATTGAGTATATGCTTCTTCCAGCTCATTTGCTCATCTATTTCTAGCCCTAGAAACTTTGTACAATCTACTTTGTTTATGGTCAAGCTGTGATAAGTAATATTCAACTCTGGAATAATTTTATTCTTAGTTCTAAATTGAATGTATGATGTTTTGTCATAATTTAGAAGTAATTTGTTGGCTTCGAACCAAATGTTCAACTCCCTAAATGCAGTTGCAGTTATGTTTAAGAGTTCTTCTGATGACTTCTGAGATATGAGTACACTAGTGTCATCTGCAAAAAGTATTATTTTAGAATGTTCATTGAGATTAAAAGGTAAATCATTTATGAAAACAAGAAAGAGCAATGGACCCAATATTGAGCCCTGCGGAACTCCGAGTTTAATTATACCTGGATCTGATTCTTTATTGTTGACAATAGTTTTTTGTGTTCTATTTGTTAAATAGGACCTAAACCAAGTAATCGAGATGTTATCCAGGCCATAAAAGTGTAATTTCTCCAGCATCAGCTCATGATTAATACTATCAAAGGCCTTAGCCAGATCACAGAAAATACCTATGATGAAGTTCTTGTTGTTCACTGCATTTAATATTTCATTGGTAAGTCTATATGTGGCATTGTTGGTAGACAACCCCTTCCTAAAGCCAAACTGATATGATGTTAGAATGCTATTTTGATCAAGATGTTTCATAATACGATTATACATTGCTTTTTCAAAAATCTTTGACAGTGAGGTAAGCAGTGAGATTGGTCTGTAATTAGAGGGCAGTTGTCTATCACCCTTTTTAAACAATGGCTTAACTGTTGCTAGCTTTAATTTCTCTGGAAATATTCCTGACAAGAAGGAACAATTACAGATGTGGCTCAGTGGCTTACTTATCTCACTCGAGCAGCATTTTAACAGCCTAGTACTTATTCCATCCCACCCATGTGAGGTTTTACTCTTCAGAGACTTAATAATTTTTTCAATTTCTGAGGGTGTTGTAGGCATTATTCTGAATGTATTTTGAATATTGATATTTATATTCTTTAGTAAATTTAGTGCTGCTATATTTTGATCACTTTTAGTGTAGCCCATTTTAGATAAGTTTGCTTCGACGGCATTCAGGAAGTATGCATTGAATGCATTTGCAATTTCGTGTGGATTTAACTCTACATTGTCCATCAATATTGAGGGGATATCATTAGACCTTTTGGCTCTACCTGTTTCAGTTTTAATGAGACTCCATGTAGTTTTGATTTTGTTTTTTGACTTTTCTATGACTTGCGAGAAATACTGCTTCTTTGCTGCCTTTATAACTCTACCAAGCATTCTACAGTAGTCTTTATAGTACATTCCGAGTTGATGATTATTACTGATTCGATAATGTAAGTACAGTTCCCTTTTAGTATTGCATGACTTCCTTATTCCACTGGTTATCCACTCTTTAGTTTTTAGTCTCTGTGCCATAAATCTTTTTTGGTAGGAAAGTTTGCTTCGTATGCCTCCATTAAAACACGTAGAAAAGTATTACATTTTACATTTACAAGATTACTATAGTATACAAATTCCCAGTTTTTAGTTTTAAGATCTCAAACAAAATTATTAATGTGTTCATCGTTTATTACTCGGATTTTAGTGAAGGAATTTATTTGCTTGTCAACTTTAACTTTAGCAATTGAGTCATAAATTATGAGCAATTGTGCATCATGATCTGACAGCCCATTTATGATAGGTATGACTTCATATTGTGGAATCTTTGCTTTATCTAAGAATATGTTGTCAATGATTGTTGCCGAATTGTTAAAAATTCTTGTTGGGAAATCTACTACGTAACTTAGATTGAACGAGTATAATAAAGATGTTAGTTTGTCCTTGGTGGTATCATCATTACTCATATTTACATTAAAATCACCACAAACTATAAGCTTAATGTTACTACTATAGAGTGCTGTAATTAATTTTTCCAAGTTATTTAGGAAGTAGTTGAGATTACCTGTAGGTGATCTGTATATAGTTAATATAATAAAAACCTCTATTAATATCTAGTTGGGTGGCACAGCATTCTAGGTCTTGCTCTTTACGGTACAACGTGACATCCCTGCTACTGCACCTCAAATGTTTCCTTACAAAGGTACTTACACCACCACCATGCATGTTATTCCTGCAGAAATACGAACAGAGTTTAAAATCATCTATATTTACACATTTTAGTTCTGCCTCTGTCATGTGGTGCTCAGTCAAACAAATTACTGACACATTGTACCTGTCAGAGCTCTTGAGTGGAAATCTTCACTTCATCTATCTTATGTTTTGATGAAATAATTGAGTTTTAGAATTTACTTGTGGTATAACAGAAGAGAAATCCGAGCTGGTTTTATTTAATATTGCGATTTGCTGTAATTGAGGTAAACTCCTCTTTGATTTTATCCTAAAAAATGAGGTCTAGCATTTACAATGACAGGGACAGATCTAGGAATGTTGGACATGGTGCTACATCTCACATCCTCCGCAATAAGACTCGCAAGAGCCTTCTTGCCTTGGTAGTTTAGATGCAGCCCATGCCTGGTGAAGTGTCCTCGCCTCAGGCTGAAAGAAGGTACAACATTAAGATTAATATTCTCTACACTGTATCTCCAAAGCTCGTTCCGCAGTTCAGCAATCCTAGGCCTCAGCGAGGGCTTATCGTACCTGGAAAATGGTTCAACAAAATTAATATTTGTGTGAGAGCCCTCCCTGATGATGTGGTGCAGATCTTTCTTCAGTGAATAATTAGGTATTGAATCCAAACTGTTACCAATACCCCCCAGAATTACAACATTATCTTTCTTACTGAAATGTTTACTCAAACCCTTCAGATCTGCAGTGACATTGTCAAGTTGAGCACTCGGTTTGCATATACACTGCACTTGATACTCGTTACCAAGAGCCTCTCCCAATAGAATGCCCATTTGTCTGGCATGGCTGCTACCTAGGACAAGAACTCGATGTTTATTAGTATGATTGCTGCTATCATCTTGCTTCTCAGGCTCCTCCATACTGGATTCTAAAACAGAGAATCTATTATGAATAGGGATAGGGTGGCATTTTGGTACTCCGTGAAGCTTTGGGGATCTCTTCTCTTTCCGCACTACCTCCGTAAATTTCTCAGTTTCGGCATTGGCATTGTCTTTGGGTAGCTTCGCTTCCAGGAGCTTCTTAAGATCTTCCTGCAACACTTCAATTAGACATTTTAGATTTTTTATTTCTTCATCTTTTATACAATGCATACAAAACCATTTTCCATCTGGAATGTTCCTCTTATTCATGCAGACACATGCAAAATGAAACCACACATCGCATGTATCACACTGGATTCCTTCAACTACTCGCTTGTTGCAGTTTCCACAAGTGCTGTCCTTTCCCATATTGATGACCTGAAATCAGACTCAGAAAGCAGGATGCCAGTATAGTTTGTTCCTAAAGAGATTTATCGTAATATGCTAATTCAAATTAGCTAACTTAACCGTTACACAAGGATAAAAACAGCTGTTACTTGTATGCAATATGGCGTCCGATAAGCAGTTCAATAACACAAACTATTATTCACTATTTTTCACACTCCAACACCAAAGTAATACACACTAACACTATCTCAAATTAATTATATGTAGTAGTAATAAAATATCAGTAAAACAACGTAGAAACAATACTTTTTACACTGAAATGTGAGGGAATTTGTTGAGCTCCAAATAGCAGCAAACGTCAGCAACACGTAACAACACGTCACGTCACCATGGAAAGAATGGTGGTATCTAGACTTAACTGGTTCCTAGAATATTACAACTTAATTAATAGTTCACAAACCGGCTTCAGACAGAATCATAGTACAAGTGAAAATGTAATCCTACTAAGCCAAGACATCAAAGAAGCTTTCAATAGAAGGGAGGATACCTTAGCAATATTCATTGATTTTAAATCAGCATATGACTCAGTCTGGAGAAACAAATTAATTGAGAAGTTGCAATCAATAGGTGTGAAAAGTAACATGCTTAAATGGATAACTCGGTTTATTTCACAAAGATTTTGTGCCACAAAATATAATACATACATTTCCAAATATAAACAAACACACCGAGGACTTCCACAAGGTGCTGTTCTGAGCACAACACTCTTTAACATATATATAAATGACCTTCCATCAATAATAAAAACCTTAGAAACCAAAATTGCTTTATTTGCTGACAATGTAGTCATTTGGACTTCAGGCTCTCCAAAAAAACCTGAATTAATTAAAGACAGAATAGAAACAGCCCTAAACAAAGTACATGAATGGAGCTCCAAAAACCTCATGACTATCAATGTGGAAAAAACAAATTATGAATTATTTACACTAAAATACAAACCAGTTAATATTAACATAAATTATAATGGTAAACCACTCAGAGCAGTTGATGATGCCAAATACTTAGGCATCACTTTCGACAAAAAGCTAAGTTGGAAAAAACATATAACATCTCAGAAAAGGTTGAAAAGAAATGCAAATCCTGAAAAGGTTAGCTGGTGCTAAATGGGGCTGCTCAAGGAGAGTCCTTAACACAACATACAAAATGTATGTTAAACCAAATCTCTTTTACTGTTCTGAAGCTTTAATAACAGCAGCAAATGCTAACATCAATATACTTGAACAATTACAAAATCAGGCTCTTCGCCTAATCACTGGAGCAGTTAAACCCACACCTGTTGATGCCATGCTTGCCTTAACACGGACCCCATCAATAACAACAAAAATAGAAGAACAAGCATTGCTCCAACACGAGAAAATGTTACGACTGCCAAACTCTAAATGGACAGAAGAGAACCTCCGCCCTTCAATCCTTAAAGCTCATAGTAGTTTCCTAGAAAAGGTAACACAGATTAAATCCAAATCCAAATTGAACATTCCTAACACCAGAGAAAATCTACTTATAAGAGAAAATCCATTGGAATTATTGCAACCTACCTTTAGTTTGGAATTAATAGAGGAAATAAGTAAATCAGACACACCAAAAGAAATACAAAAACTTCTAGCACTGGAAACAATCAATACTAGGTATCCCACAGAAGAATGGCTACACATATATACTGATGGATCCTCCAGGGAATTCCAGCACACTGTGGAGTCACGGGGAATGAAGCTGCAGACTCACTTGCAAAGAAAGGCACAACAATAAAACAAAAGTCTAAATTCAATTTCTCATATTCCTCAATAAAACGCTTGATCATTAAAAAATTTTCTCATTCATACCTACAAGAAATAGAAACAAATGCCAAAGATAAAATATGGATTACACTACTTTCCAACCCAGATATAATCCCCCAGAGACCAGGGAAAACAGCGGTTGCAGCCTTCCGACTACTGACAAATCACGACTGCTTATAGCAAGTCATCTCTACAGAATAGGTATCTCAGCTTCACCAATATGTGTCCTGTGTAACGATCCAGCAGAAATGAACGAAGACCACTTGAAGACCTGTGAAGCATTAAGATCAGAAGAAACTACAGTTCAAAAGTATTGGAAAGCACGAATGCTAATGGCTTCATTGCCAGATGCAAGGCACTAGAAAACAACAACATATTTGCGTTACCACAAAGAATTTTCTGAATCGTCCATTTCGTTGAATATATGATTAGGTTAAATAACATTACATTATACACAATATACAAAATCCTAAATAACAGACAACCATGTGCTCGGTTGTAGCAAGCCACGGGTCATGCAATAACAAACTGACAGCTGTGCTGACAACCAAGTGTTCCAGCAATTCACGTAGACTCCATCACTTAACCTTATAATGCACACTGGTCCAGCGGCGAAGAAAGCCGAAGTGTTGTAGTCACGTGACTAACATGGCTGGGCGTCACGTGGCATGCATCACGTGACTACAAAGTTGAGCGGGAAAGGTAAGAAATACGCGCAAGTGATTGCAAGTGCAATATGGAAGTGATTGAAGTGAGCCAAAAAAACAATTTATGTGCGCTGAGTGTGGGAGGTGGTACAAGCAGACATTTGCGATGTCACGCTTCCACAGCTCACCCTGGGAAAGTGAATGCCATTGCACCTCTCCAAAAACTTCAGTTTAAGTGCAGCCGTTGCAACTTTGGAGGAAGATCAGAAAGTAGTTTATACGAACACTTGGAAGTGATACACGATAGTCGTGTAAAATTGGATGAACTGGAATTCTCATCATTTGGAGACTTCAAGAGTTGGAAAGAAGGAACTGAGGTGGCAGAGGTAGCAGAGACACTGAGCACTGTAGTATCTTTGCTGCAAGAGAACTCGCATGAATAAGTGCTAATGTGAGTTATTTTAAATTATACTATTTACTAAAATTAAAATTGCAGCTAACAGTACCTGAGAGTGACGGTTTAACTGAGAAAAATATATATGTGTGTAATATTGGTATATTCTATTTGAGTGCACCCCGAGCCAGTCCTCCCAGAGGGGATAAAATCCCTATGCTGGTACCGGGGATCGAACTCGGGTCCTCTGCACCAGAGGCAAGCGCGCTACCAACTGCGCTACGGAGGCGCTTTCCGTGTCAGTTCTTTAAAAGAAATGGGGCAAAATTGTATCCACATATGTATGGGCATCAACTGTCGACTCAAAAAAATTCAGCCTAAAACTGTTTCCCCACTAATGGTGCACCACACACCTGGCGAGCTGAGTTAACACATACGAATCATAAATACACATCGTGCAGTAGAAAACAATTACTGAGCTATAATACACTTTGTAACTAAGTACAGGAGTAAATAATAAAGTAATAAAGCACACTAGTAGTAATACAGCCACACGATATCGTGTCAACTCAATACTGATTGTGAGCAGAGAAAAACAAATGATACTCGTGACCTTGTGTATATCAGCTGCTGGTGACGCGTTTCTGTGTGCACAGTGGAAAAACACAGCTTACGGTTCACATGTATTTGGATCTCTCTGTAGAATGGGGTGCTGAGAACCATAGCAGTTAGAGAATCCATAAAAAGTCACTCATACTCTATAGTTAAACCAGTTTAGATCAATCAATGTTAATTGTTCTTCACATATGCCATACACAGAACAAAGCTGATAACGAGAGTAATAAGATTGTAAACTTGCTACCTAAATACTTTTTACAACCACTGAAATTGATTATAATCCATTTAAAATTGTCTATATTTTAAGTGAAAATAGATATGACCTAGCCCCTAGGCACACTCATTACTTAGGCTACATAAAATACTGCTATTCATTGCATTGTATTTTTATTTATTTCTAGGACATACACAGTGGAAAGCTGGAGTTGTGATTGTGGGAGTAAAACTAACAAGCTGTTGGCGTCCAGTACTGTATTTCATCGCATACTTGCCACACTGTCTCGTTCTGGTTATCGTTGCTCTTACCGATGGTGTTGAACGAGCCTATACTTATTATTTTGTGATGTGAACTTATAACAGTGTCGGATTTAGGAGTTATGTATGTTCAATATAAATTATTTTGTGATGTAAACTTATAAAATGTTGGTATTCAGGAGTTATGTATGTTACATTTTCATAATTTTCAGACATAAAAAGTTAAAACTGTTAATATTCAGAGGAAGTTATGAGTTCAGAACCCAATTATTTTGTGATGTAACTCAAAAAAGTGTTGGTATTCTGAAGGAGTAGTGTGAGTTCAATGTCAATTATTTTGTGATGAAAATTTACAAAAGTGTGTATTCAGAAGTTTAGGACTTGTAAATTACCTATGTAAAACTAGGTAAATAAAGTGTTGTTTATTAAATGGGGAAAAAGTTGTTCATACTTTCTTCATAAAGTGAAAATATACAGCGCAACCATTTTGCAAAGAATAAATTATTTATGAGCGGCTGTGATAACTTTCAGTAGCTAGTGTACAATAATGGGAGTAATTCCGGGATTACAATGAACAAAACGTAATACAATTACTAGTTTAGCGACATTTCTTACTTCACCATCTTGGCAGTTTGCAAACTGATGGCATCAACATTCAAGAATATATTACAATACGCTAAATACTCTACTTTCTCTGGTAAACTGAACAGATAGCAGTGATGGCATGTTATCTTTAATATTCCAGGTGTTGAGAAATCTTTATTTTATTATGCAGTGATTGCTTGCCTATAAATCAAGTTGGTGTGACTGACCATTATGTGATGTTAGTTACACAAACCTGTGTGTCTGTTTTAAGTATAAATTTTGGCAATCCATCATTTGTTACTTCCTACACCAGCAACAGTTCTTCTGAAGTGAGAGGGATGGGGTAAACTGCACTTTAAGCAGCAGGATAAGTAAAAAAAAAAACAGTGCATGAACATATAACTGAATCACAAGGGTATATTTTTGTTTCATTAACAGAAGCTGTACACACATGTTTATCTTCTTCCTGTTACACAGTGGGTTTTACTCTGCATTTCATGTGCAATATACTCGACCTGATCACATACGAATAGTTTATACTGACTTAAATGACTCACCAGATTTTCAAATTAAGTCCAATCATTACTGAGATTGAAAGACACTGTTGTTATACACACACCTTTTTAAAACACTTTAACTTCTAAAGAAACTAACACTTTGAAACCTACAATGTGCTCAAGCACTGCCATAAAATCACTTTCATACACAAACAGTAAGTAGTTTTCACTTTCAATCATAACAAATGGAGAGAACACCGTTTTTAAAAGTTCCCAAATGACAAAATCTTCTTGTTTTGACACCATTCTCTGAAAGCTACCTCTTCCTGAAGTCTCTGCTATCACCTTTCTCCAGGATCCTTCTGAATTGATGCTAATGCTGTGCTGAAATATTTCGGTTGGTTCTCAAGGATAGTTGGTGTGCATCTTCTTTGAGCTAATAACGTTATAATTTGACTTGCAGCCACAACACAACAGCTCTGCGGCTCTGAAACAACAGAAATAGGTCACCTGGTGATAGCATTTGTAAGAAATACAGGTTATTTCAAATGTCAAAAACATTATAGCTTACCTTATTTCATAAAAAATGCAGTAAACAAGCCACAGCTCCTTCAATAACAAACTGATAGCCATCTTTGCATCAAAAGTGTCACGTGACCACAGATTATATTATGCACGTGACGCCCAGCTGTGCGCCCAGCCATGTTAGTCACGTGACTCCAACACTTCGGCTTTCTTCGCCGCTGGACCAGTGTGCATTATAAGGTTAAGTGACTCCATCACTTCGGCTTTCTTCGCCGCAGGGATGGGTGTTAGGGCTAGAGTGTGGGCTAGAGTGAAGGAGTCTTTATACAGAAGGTAGTATAACGGTACGAACTTTTGTACCAATATGACGATATCAAAGTGCATTTCATAAAGTATTTTGAAGTATCCAGATAAGTTAAACGCTTTGACGTCGATAAATATTAGAATACCGTGGAAAACAGCTGCACGGCGTTACCTGTTGGTAAAAGAAGTGCAGTAGAGACGGCTTGTACAAAACAAAACAAATTTGGCAATGTTGGCAATATACATTTACAGTTTTGTTCCTTCATACCAACCACGGAACATAGAATACCAACTAGTGACGGGTAGAATCGAATCCCTTCAAGAATCGGATACTCTGTATTCGAATACTTTTAAGAATCAAATGTTTCATTCGAATGCAAGTTTTCGGATACTATCACTCACTAATAGTAGTAGTATTCGCTAATCGAAATCTCTTGTATTCGAATGCAAGTTCTCGGATACTGTCACTCACTAGTAGTAGTATTGAGTAATCGAAATCTCTTGCATTCGAATGCAAGTTCACTAGCAAAATAGTTTATTATATATATATATATATATATAATTATTATTATTATTATTATTATTATTATTATTATTATTATTATTATTATTATTATTATTATTATTATTATTATTATTATTATTATTATTATTATTATTATTATTATTATTATTATTATTATTATTATTATTATTATTATTATTATTATTATTATTATTATTATTATTATTATTATTATTATTATTATTATTATTATTATTATTATTATTATTATTATTATTAAAATTATTATTAAAATTATTATTAAAATTATTATTATTATTATCATCATCATCATTATCATTAATTATTATTGTTATTATTATTATTATTGTTATTATTATTATTATTATTATTATTATTATTATTATTATTATTATTATTATTATTATTATTATTATTATTATTATTATTATTATTATTATTATTATTATTATTATTATTATTATTATTATTATTATTATTATTATTATTATTATTATTATTATTATTATTATTGTTGTTGTTGTTGTTGTTGTTGTTGCTGTTGTTATTGTTGTTGTTGTTGTTATTATTATTATTATTATTATTATTATTATTATTATTATTATTATTATTATTATTATTATTATTATTATTATTATTATTATTATTATTATTATTGTTGTTGTTGTTGTTGTTGTTGTTGCTGTTGTTGTTATTGTTGTTGTTGTTATTATTATTATTATTATTATTATTATTATTATTATTATTATTATTATTATTATTATTATTATTATTATTATTATTATTATTATTATTATTATTATTATTATTATTATTATTATTATTATTATTATTATTATTATTATTATTATTATTATTATTATTATTATTATTATTATTATTATTATTATTATTATTATTATTATTATTGTTATTATTGTTATTATTGTTATTATTGTTATTATTGTTATTATTGTTATTATTATTATTATTATTATTATTATTATTATTATTATTATTATTATTATTATTATTATTATTATTATTATTATTATTATTATTATTATTATAAATATTGTGAAGTAAGGCATGATACAATAATACATTATTTTCATTGTTAAACAGTAGTTTACATGCAGATACACAATTTTATGATATGCTGACTAGGAAATCAATAATATGTCAGCGTTATAAATATGAATTTAGTGTCGAATTTATAACATTGACGACGTCCATACGTTCTAGTTAATTGATCCCGTAATATGCGTTCCGTTATTCCATGAACCGAGAATAGGCCGAGTGAAACATTCGAATTCAGCATTCAGAACATACGCAAGCGAGAACCGCGAACAAGCCGAGAGTATTCGATAACAGCAGAGTAGTAATTAACAAACGAGAACCGAGAACAAGTAAACAAACGAGAACCGAGTGAAGTATTCGATAACAGCAGAGTAGTAACTAACAAACGAGAACCGAGTGAAGTATTGAAAGTATTCGATAACAGCAAAGTAGTAATTAACAAACGAGAACCGAGTGAAGTATTCGATAACAGCAAAGTAGTAATTAACAAACGAGAACCGAGTGATGTATTCGAATACAGTATTAGGATTCGAGAACATCTCGAGAACTTTCAGGAATCCAATACATCGATAATTTTCATTCGAATACTCCTATCACTAATACCAACATTGCAGGCGGGAATGCGGTGCCGCACTAATTGTTTATGTCAGAAGTCTAACTTTCGTTAGGTGTTTAGATTATGTTCTTTTAGTTACTTTTCCGGTGCCGGTACTTACACTCAGTAAGAAATGTGATTCGCATTAGATTTTGCTGCCTAATTCTTATGGAACAATGGATAATGTGCTCAAATGTTTGAAGGAGTACTTCGTGGTTTTTGAGTCACATTATGCAACATTTCAGCAAAATATTTCCAAAGCACAGCGGCCTTTGGTGGCCCTGTCAAACCAGTCAGAACAACTACGAATGACTAAAGAGTAAATTTCTAAGCATTTTACACATACTATAAGATATAACATTTGCACAAATACAGCAAGGAAATTATAGTAGCAGCGGACAGTTGAAGCAAAATTACGTTTTCTCTCTTGCAGCGATAAAACTAAATACAGTAGAATCCGATAACTCGACCAAGTGGACTGAGAGTGTATTGAGTTACCGAAATGTCTAGTTTCTCGGAATAAGGGGTCTGTTATTCACAACTCGTAACATAATACTGCCAATTACATAAACGCAAAATATAGGAAACAGAAAAGATTAACATATCCTAAAATGTATTTATGTATTAATATGTTCCCCTTTGTCCGGTTTCTTTAACGCATCCAATTTAATTTGCATTATCATGTTAACTTGTCTCTTCTTTTCGTTTGATGTTTTTACTGGCACAAACACAATCCAACACTACAATAACAGTAAGCCTAAAATTAGAGAGAAACAAGTACTGTAACCAGAAATATACCTAAAGTTTAGCTTACCACGTACATACTGGGTGAAGCCTTCATACCTTCTAAACAAATGTTTGGGCTATGTATCCACATTATAGTGGCAAGCTTCTGATGTAACAATAGTTTGCTGGCTGCGTGTGTTCTGACTAAACATCGAAGTTCAGCTCTTCTGTTAGTATGAGCAAGAATGCAGTAGGTTCTATACATACACCAATTAAAATTAAGCTATACTGTGAATATTGCATAGTGGATTATAGAAATTATTACAGTCAGTTTTATAATAAAAAGTAAGAATATTAAAATAAAAAGGGTGTCAAGTTAAACGGAATGTTAAGGTGTCGAGTCAAGTTATCAGGATTCTACTGTACTTTGCTAAACAAAACATATTTTATTGTAGTTGGTCATGAGATACCAACTGTAGCCATCAAACTGTTCTTGCTAAGTATCACGTACTTATGTTGAACTATAAACCTCACAGCTGGTGCAGCAGGTTACTAATACAAAGCCTAAATTCACATTGTTGTTTGTAGTAGAGTGAGTGAGTGAGTGGTTAGGGTTTAAGGGCCCGTCGACAGCTAGGTCATTAGAGCCCCTGTTTGTAGTAGATCATTCTATAGTTTTTTTCTCACTTTGACCTGTATTGCACTTCCAAAATAACATTAATTATTGTTTCCTTTCTATTGCAGATATCATGATGAAGAAAATGATCTTCCTGATCTTAAAAACAGACTTGTAGCAAAGATAATATTTGGGATTGAAGATGAAATTTCTTCATTAAAGGAAATAGTGTAAGTATTTTGCAGAATAACAACCACTGCCAATGAAACTTTGTACCATTTGTCTTTATTTCTGTGGCACTTATAATACAGGACACCCAGAATATGCTCTTACTGCTTGCACAGGCTGTGGTATTGGCAGCTTAACATGCCAGAGTTGACAACATCTCTACTCTAGCATTGCTTCTTGTAACTGTACAAAATCTTACCCTACAACAAGTACTGGAAATGTCATCCTCTCTCAGCTAAACAGGCATTGTACCAAGTAAACATGTTTAGATTGGCACAATTTAGTTCAGCCTCCATAATGCAGTTAGCATCTTGTGGGCTAATATTTTTTAATGATAATAATATGCTTAATATTATAAGCCACTCATAAAGAAGAGAACCATTTATCTTATTATAAGCTACAACATTGTGCATCATATAAAACTGTCATTATTTACTTTTTTTTATTTCTATTTGTTTAATGTCGCTTTAACTTACCTGTTATATCACGACAGATTTACAGTAATTACAGTGTGTTACAGTATGTATCAAATGTGTTTACAGAGTTCCGTAACGTTACAAAAGTACAACATTGGTTTACAATATACATGATTTCCAAGTGCTTCTGTTATTTTATTGGGAACATTGGCTTCTATTCGCTGTTGTTGGTGTTTCATGCATTCTTCTATGATGTGCTTGACACTAACGGTCACGTTGCAGGTGCTGCAAACAGGGAGTGAAGTTTTACTGAGTAAGTAGCTGTGGGTAAGTTTAGTGTGTCCAATACGGAGACGGCTAATGAGAACTTGCTGTTGGCGCCTAAGCTTTGTTACTGGATATGGTACTCTGTATACTGATTTTATTTCTTGGAGCTTGCTGGTGGAGCGCTCTATCCACTTGGAGTACCAGTTGAGATGTAATGTTTTCTTAAGATACATTACTACGTCGGTATAAGGAGAACTGATGTCTGCCTCTTGTATTGGAAGACGAGTTGCTTATTTTGCTGCGATGTCAGCCTGTTTGTTTCCAGGAATGCCTTGATGCGATGGGATCCAGATTAAGGTGACCCTTTTTGGTTTCATCAGTATTTGGGTGTATTGGCTTTGAATTTCTTGTATTAATGGGTTTTTATTGTTTAGGTTTTGTAGGGCCATTATGGAAGAATGTGAATCAGTTAGAACTAGAAAATGAGATTGTTATTTTTAATATCTTGAAATGCTCTTTTGATAGCATACAGTCATTATTGAAGTTACTTTTTACAGAAGTTATTTAACACTTATTTAAATGAGAGCTGTGCTCTCCTTCTGCTCAGCAAACGTTATTACTTTTTTGCCAAAGCTCTCATGTTAGCAATGTATTCTTTCTCCGTTGAAAGTATTGCTAAGGCTTTGAGCCTTTCTTGTGCTGTTGTATTTCTTAAACCGAATGTGTTTTAGTATGCTAAACCACCTTTCAGATTCAGCTGTTGCTACTGGGGTTGGTAGAACTATAGTTGACAATTTTAGTGTTTCTGAAAACGTGTCCTCTATATTGTTTTTAACCTCTTGAGGGATATCGACGTGAAATCACGTCCATTTAAAATGGCGGATGAGCGATATGGGCGTCCTGTGCGTTTAAGCATTTAACCCTTATTTATCCCTTATCCAACTCAACTTATTATAATTTTCCCTTTATGAAACATTTTAGTAAGGTCTATATACTTTATTGGCTTACCTTAATATGTTCGTTCTGCAGTGATTTACCTCAAAACAGGGATAAACACACAAGGGTACAGTGATATTTTTTAGAGGTGGCGCGTGACCTTGTCACTCGCGCATATCCGAGCATCACGCAAAGCGATGGTGGGGGTAAGTTTCCACCAGCAGCCAGCTGACTAGTAGGCTGGAAGTCGAAGAGATACTAACCAGACCCCTTTTATCTTGCAATAGACAAGTGGACTCGACCATGAACTACTGCACAACATTACGACACACGCCACCTCTAAAAAATACCTCTGTATGTACATCTCCACATTCGCGAATTCCCTTCTTGCGGCACACGAAACACTTTCGAAATGGGCGGGACTTCTTTGCTGTTGGTGGTATCCTTTTAGGATAATGTTTTCCTTGAAGTCTGAGGGGTGCAGGGGTTTTGGATTTTCAACCCCCAATGTGGTATTGTTCAATTAGGCTGCGAGTTATTTATAGTCGGTAGTCAAGGTCGGTCATTGTCCTGTGTGGGTTTAGAGAGCTGTCCAAATCCCCAAACAATTGTATATGGTTATATCCAGTTGGTGCAAAAACACCTTTTTATACCACTTCTCTCTTCAGCTACAAGCAGGAAAGGATATGTATATATTTCAACAAAGAAAGACACGGACTCTACTCAGTTACGAAACTCACGTAAGCAGAAGTTGTAATGTTGATCTATTCTGATGACTCAAGAGACCACGCATGCAGTAGCGATTTATTACACAGTATGCTGACGCATAAGCCACACATACAATGGGTGTTTCTTTACTGTATCTTTCCGAGAACTTATATTAGATGCGTTCGACAGAGCAAAGTTGACTTTTCACCACAGTGAAACAAAATTGTGCCATTTCAACGTTTTGTAAATACAACTCAACTTTGCTGATGACGTACATTTATACTGTAAATAACGAGTTTTATACCATTTTTTGTTTCATTAAAATAACTTAATATTTACACAAAATACAGCTGTGTATATACGAAGCACTTTTAGCGCATTTAACAATTTAAATGCTAGCAGTTCTCGGCTCGCGGACATTTAAATGGCCATCGCTCAAGAGGTTAATGGAAAAAGAATACATTTCACTAACAGAATTCATGTTTATAATCTTCAACAAAGTACATGAAGTTCATTGTTTAGTTTTCTCTCATCTTTGAAAGGGAAGTACTTGGTACAGCTGTGACAGTATCAAGAAACTTGGACTCATTAAATTTGGTAGGATTAACTAAATTCTAAGTAGTATTGGAAAGCACGAATGCTAATGGCTTCATTGCCAGATGCAAGGTACTAGAAAACAACAACAACAACTAAATTCTATGTGCCCAGTTGCATCAAATCTGTTTTTAGCTTGTTGAATAATTATATGATAGCATTCAATAGTGCACACTGTTTTATTAACGTTACTTGTTTTTTTTCCTGAAGATGTTGCATATCACAGAACCATCATCCAATGTATTTGCTAGTTCATTCCTAATGTCAGCTACAAATTTATAAAGATGTTCCTTTGCATGTACCATTGTTGTAATTTTTTCTGTAAAATGCAGAACATTTAAATGGAAGGCATTACTCTATTAAAAAATCCAAGAAAGCAAATTCCTCATTTTTAGGAAAATTTATTAGCCCAATTGCTTTCCTAATTGACACAAAATCCCATAAGCCATCTTTCTGAGTAATTTTGAAACACTGTCAGTGATTCTTAGCACTGATAAACAGAGGACATTACTCTACTTTGGAAATTCCATATTGTTTGACATGTCCACTGTAGTTTACGATGACATACCTCCTAAGTAAATCTGTGCTCTTGCTAGGTAGGGAGAAATCGGGGGCAAAAAAGAACAATCCTGCTGGCTGTGATGGTAGACTATACTTGTACTTGTTGCATTGTGAAGTGAAGCCGGTGGACATAGCAGTGCACAGAATAAGCCCATAGATACACATACCTTACAAGTTTCTGGATTCCATGCTGCATTCCTCAGAATGCAGATCTGTTGTCATATGTTTAAGAGACCAGTTTATCTTTGTCTCTACAGCTCCAATGCTTCTAAGATGCTTTGGGCTATCCCTAGTGTGGATATTTCAGTAAGGTGTATGAAACCATGAAAATATACCACTGCTTGTGATCCTGAACAAAACGAAGGACTATGTCTTATTGGAGATACTGCTGGTTTCATCCACCTGTACAGGCATAAACATTGTTTACTTTACTTCATTCTGAAGGGTTTCCTTGTAAACTTGGTACATATATTCCAGTAACTTATTTTGTACTATTGCTGATGTATATATATATCTGTTTTCTTCCAATTCCTCCAAATGTTAACGCAAGTTGTTATCTAGCTTAACAATTTCATGAACTAAATCCAAGAATATGACTTTATTTAGCCATCCTGTCCTTCGAAATGTCCCCTTAGAACAACTTCATGTTCACCACAGAATTTTAGACAGTCAGTTATTATATTTAGTATCTGCCTGTTTTCCCGGACTAATTCATTGTCATGTAATAGATAGCCTTCATCAATTTGTGTTTGAACAACTTTTCCAAATAAACTTAATTTTAAGGAGTTTCCAATGTATTTTTTCTGAAATATGGTTGAGATCACTAATACCATAAACTGTCCATGAAGCATCACCACCTAACAACCAGTTAAAGCAAAACAACATTTTATTGATTTCGCTAGCTGTCAACCATAGTTTCTTCTTTTACCAGTCAAGGTGAAAGAGCATGACTGCTATTTGTGTTTCTGTATTGCTGGAACATTAGGATGATCAGTCCCTTAAATCTCCGAAATAGCGTTGTTAACAAAAGTATAGCTTGTTCACAATCGAAGAAAGCCAGAGATGAAAAAAACAAACTGCAACACTCACTCTATACAGGCACATGCACGCAACAAAACTGAAATAGCCCCGAATTCCCACTTCAATTATCCATTCTTCCCTTTGCCCCTCTCCTACCCAGCTACCCACACTTTGCTATAAGCCACACCCTTTTGATGGCCAGCCCCAGAGTTACAGTCTACTACAGGTCTCTAACACCACTATAAGTGCTATCTTATAGCTCTGCGTGGCAGCATGTGCAGAGGGAAAAAATTGCCCCTAAAACTAGTTGTTGATGTTAGAATAAAAAAAATACTTTTATGACAACAATCATGATAGTAAGAACCCCATTTTTAGGTTTTTCTTTTGGGGCTAAGAAGTCCCAAAGGACAAAGCACTGCTGGTTATAATGATAATGATAGTAATGATAGTAATGATAATAATAATGATAATAATAATAATAATAATAATAATAATAATAATAATAATAATAATAATAATAATAATAATAATAACAACAACAATAACAATGATGATGATGATGATAATAATAATAAAAGTATTATGATGCTTTACAAAGTGAAATTGGAATGAAAGAAACAGCTTCAGAAGGAACAAGCCTTTCAGCATTCATAATAAATTATTTATAATAAAACATTAAGTATTGTATGTAGTGAAGTATTAAGAGCTGTTAACTCTTTTATTTTCTCTACTACTTACATGCAGTAAATAGGGGAAGTATTGTATTCCACCCAAAAATTTGATACCAAGATTTCACTGGAAATATATGTTTTGACACTCCCTGAATCCAAAAAGAAAGTATTTTTAGAGAAATATGTAGTTGTGGTAGGTAGTGGGGATGGTTGTGTGTGTTTGTGTGCATGTGTGCACACAATTTGAAAAACAACAAGAAAATACCCCACTTCACACTACTTTTACTCCAACATTTTGCAAATATTTTGGTTTCTCCAAAAATGGCTCTAATGGTCTTGATTAAAATACCATATATTTAAGATATTTTCATGCCAAATAAAATGTATATCTTGAATTTTCTGGTGATGTCCTCAGAGGTGCTCTTCATTCTGAATGATTTTTGCATGACTGGTAAACAGTAAGAGATAAGATAAAATCCTATTAAATGAAAAAAATGTAAGAGTTCATTAAAACTCACAATTTATACCAAATACAATTTTTTGTGGAGTGAATTATTTGCAAGATGTTTCTCGCTATTAGTTTGAATTTTCCAATATTTATATTTTTTTCATATAGGAATATGTTATTTGATTTTTATCTCTTGGCCATTCAAAGAGAATGGAATTTCAAAGCCATCACACAGTAATTCACTTATAAAAAATATGACTATTGCTAAAGCCTACTGTGTATTCCTCTTGTATCTACAATGAAATATGTAAGAAAATCATATCTGCAGATGTTTACCTTAAGAAGCAGGCTTTTAGAACAGTAGGTAGAGAATGTCAAGTGAGTGTAACAGGTCAAATTTTGTTTGTTTGCAACTTTCAGTAAATGCTATGCCTGAACATTGGTAATAGATAGATACCTAACACTTTGAGTTGATTTGTAATACTTGTACATCAACTAAAAATGTTATCTGTCTATTATAGTGACATCACTGTAACCAAGTCTTCCCCACAATCTAATTGAGGAAAGAAAGTAAACAATGTAAAACGGCAGACAACATATGAAGACAGTGTGTTTTACAACAAATTAAAGACATGCAAAATAGATCAATTGCTTTTGAAGTTCATGACCATTATACCACCAAAGCGTAGGGTGGTGGATAAAGAGTCTTCAAAAAGAAAACACAGTATATTGATAAAATACAGGGTTAGGAAAATGGACAGATAGTACCAATTTGTGCATCAAGTTTCCAAGCTATAACTGGCTTCTCAAAGAACCGACTGCCTCTACTGGAAACAGATTTCGTACTACAGGACAGTCACAAAAAGAAAACAGATGAAGTACTGCAGGTAAGAAGCATAATATTACAAAAGCTGTAAAGATGATATAACAATATAAAAATGTAGAGAGAGCTACTATACTAGCACAAAATCTTTTAGAGGGTATCTGGTGCCAGAACTCTGTTAAAAATGTGGGTGAAGTTTTGTAAAAAAAGGGGAAACTGGAAACTTTCTCCTTGTCGAACTATAAGCATATATATTACCATTGTTTCAACTTGTCATTTAAAATGCCTCACACATATTCCTGTTCAACCTGCCGGGTAGTCCTTTTGCAGGTAAAAGAAGGGACAGACTTGTTCAAAAGGAAGTGAACTCAGGACCCAATATAGATTACATCAACTTCGTGCAATTAGATTATGAAGATTGATAATTCAGAAGTAATAAAGATATGTTTTGATATGCAGCAAAATCAACTGCTGGCAAAATTATTTTTTGCAAAGTGTTCAATGGAAGACAAGTATGGCTGTACAACCTATCAGTGGCGGCTCATGCACATTTGTTTAGAGGAGGAAAGAATTTAACTGCATAATATTATGAAACCTTAAATAATAATTCATGCCAAAATGGCATGCATTCATAAGGGTAAAATGCAATACCTTTTATTGATAGAGGAACTCTGCCCTTCGCTGTTTCACTGTCACAAAATCTTCCATTACTCTACCATGCCGTTTTGGATCTTTTTCCAGCTGCAACAACAAGTATTTTTCGATAGACATGAGAGCAAGAGAACATTGTCTTGACCCATAGTGTTTCTACAGGAAGTTTTTATTCTTTTCAGTGTAGAAAAGCTTCTTTCAACACTTGCTATCGACACAGGTATCGTAGCAATTAAGCATGTCAATTTGTAGACGTTGGGAAGACATTTATGAATGCCTTCCTTAACGAAGAGAACTGTTAACTCCTGGACTTTGATACAGTTCTGCTGCAAATCATGGTTGTTGTAAAACACCACAAGTTCGTTTTTAAGCAACTCACTATCAAATTGTTCCGGGAAACAGCTCAATAAGGATGAAAATTCAACATCTGGGAGCGTCTTGGGAAAATGTTCAAATTTCGAAGCGTCGAGCAAATTAATAAATAATAATTTCTTCAGATCTTCGAACCTGACTTCCATCTGTGTTGCTAGCATATCGATTATGTTGAAATACAACTGGCGGAAATGAGTTTTGAGATCAACAACTGCAAGGCGCCTTTTCTTAATTTGAGGAAACTCGTCACCAGTTTCATTAGCAGCCGATTTGAAGTGTTCATTATAGGCTGCGTCGTTTCTAGATTTATGCAGGAAATGAACCATTTCAAGAACTCTCCTACAGCAGAAATCCATATCATTGGTTTTAAGCTGGAGTATATCGAAAAGAATGGCAGTTTTCGAAAATAACCCGCTGAAAACCAAAAGCAAGAAGTTGAATTCAAAGTCTTCCAACACACGAATGTAGCCATTTGCTTCTTTAATTGTAGCATCATCCCAGTTTTTTGTTTCTTCCAGCATTTCGGAAAACATTGCCAGAAGACCTTCCCTGAGCAATTTTACAGATTCTACCAAATGAGATTTGAAGTTCCATCTGGTTTGAGCATCTTTAGGCAGTCAAAGTTTTGTCATATTGGTAAGAGCCTCCATTCGTTTTGACGATTGATGAAAAAATGCGATCAAACCACTGATACTAGCAAAGAAGACCCTGCATTGAGCAATGCTATTACAGCTATGTGATAGCACAAGATTAAGCCTGTGTGCATGACAGTGTACAAATAATGCCTGCTTTGCTTTCTGCTTGATCTTCGTCTGCAAGCCGTTTAATTCTCCGGCCATAACAGCAGCGCCATCATAAGACTGCGATAAAAGTTTTCTGTCATAATTCAACGGCTCTAACTGCTGATCTAGTAATTTGTATAGGGCATTGGCTGTTCTATCTCCACTAACACTGTGGAAACCAAAAAAATCGTTCTTGAAAGTATCCACATGGATGTACATGTCTTAAAATTATTGAGCACTGCTCTGTGAGAGACACGTCCGAAGTTTCATCAGCCTCCACTGCAAAGAAGGCAGCTTTATAAATTTCATCCTCTATTTCTTTCCTTGCAAGGCCTGCAACAGATTCAATTAAATCATTTTGAATGGTTTTTGACAAGCCGATGAATGCTTTAGAATTGTTTAAATGTGTCTGAAGTACTTCGTCCCGTTTCATTAATAACCTGAAAAGCTCGCGGTAGTTCCCTTGGTTTGATGATAATTCATTTTCATCGTGTCCTCTGACAGCTAGTTCTTGCCTTCCTAACAGACACACGATATCCACTAAACTTGATTAAGGGTGTCGATTTTGCTTCACTTGTTCATTGTGTTTGGCGCGAGAAATCCTAGCTGTTTCACTTAACGCTAGATCGATGCGATATTCACTTTTACCGAAGATTGCTAATTTTAGTGCATTGTGAAGATGCTCTCGAGATTTTTCATGCCTCTGAATTCCTCGGCCCAGATTCTTAACATCACTGAATCCACCAAAGGTCCAAACATCCTTCGAGTTGGAGAACAAAACACAAGAGAATTTGCCTTTTTTCACAACCTGTTAGCCAATTGGCTTTTTCATACCAAGTTGTGGAGAAGTTCAACTTCCCGCCTTTGCTAGTAGCACACACGAGTCCAGGCAATGGTGGGGATGGTCGTCCCTTCTGTATAACAATTATTTGTTCCTGTAATGTGAGTCTTAAATTCTCCGAAAACTAAAACACTTTCACTGTCAGTCATTGTTCATTGTTATAACAACAAATTATAAACGCAAAACTTCACCGTCTTACTTGTGCGTTGGAAGAAGCACAGTAGAACATTACTGAAAAAGAGCAGCAACAAAATACGCGACTGAAAGGTTTATGATGCACAATGATCCCGTGAAGGGAAAAGACCAGTTAATAGATCTGGTTGAAAATAAAATCACTAGATGGCAGCAATAGTATTAATACCTTTGCCGGTTCCAATCTAGCGCGTCAGAGAGGAATTATCCGCAACGTTCCAGCCTTCAGGGACTTAGCGCAGGCGCAGTTCGAGAGGAGGAACTCCTCCTCAGCTGTTCATAAACTGCATTAGAAATCTGTTTCTCTCTCTGGCCGCTGTAGCGCTATGTTCTATGCACATTTACTATGGGAGTGGAGGAAAGAGATAAGTTTCCTCCGCTGCGCGGACACTCATAAGGTGGTATAAACCGTGCTAAGTATAAACCAGCATACCTTAATATAATAGCTTCGAATTTGAAATTTATTAAATATTGCTTGAATTTTAAGATTAATATAGCATTTATAAATTCATAAAAATTTTGAGGAGGATGTTTCTCCCTTCCCTCCTCTGAGAAGCTGCCACTGCAACCTATGTGTCATCAGGGCAAGGCATTTCCGTACCTTTTTAGTACCACAAGAGTGCTACAGGTTGCAGTCAGGGCAAGGTCAGACACCGGCTGTGTTTCACACAGGTGGTCTACGGCGTATAGTACACTACAGTGCAGTAGTTGGGAACCTAACTGTGGATTAATTGTGCAATTGAAATAAATCTGCAATTGTGGAGGAGTTTGGTTCAAAGCATTTTTCTACAGATGGAATAAATATTACATATAAGGTGTGTCATGCAAAGATAGGTGGAAGAAAGTGACTGTTTAAATAAAAACTGCAATACTAAAAACAAAGCAAGTATTCGGTTAATGGAAAATAGAATGTGGATCTGCCGTCCACTTCAAACACAATACCAGACAGGGGAAATGTATGTTGTAAAGATTTGTGCAAAATGATGTCTGCTAACATACCTATACACAAACTGCAAAATCAGGGCTTCATTAATTTCATTGAGAAATATGCAGGACATAAACTACCTTCTGAAGGATGCTCCACAGGTATGTACGTACGTACATGCTATGAAGACGTGATAACTGATGTGTGAGAAACTATGGCAGATAAACTATGGATTTCCATACACTAAACACAAGATTTGGCTGATAGGTCTGTCGCAAATGTCATAGTTGATATACTCTTTCCTAATGGGCCAGGAGAAACATTTTTTGTTAGCCTGTGAGGAGCTTACAAAAGTGAACTATCTTACAATGATAGCTTTATTCAAAACATTATTATCCCGTTTGCAGCCTGATGGACCTAAAATCTACAACGTTCATATTTTAGTGACTGACGGTGCATCATAATGTATGTTAAAGACTGGCAAAGAAATATGGAAATGATATCCAAATGTAATACATGTGACATATTTGGCACATGGGCTTCATAGAGTGGCAGAAACCATAAGAACCTGCTATCCTAATGTAGATGCTTTCATAAGCAAACTTAAAAAGATATTTCTAAAATCTCCTTCAAGGTTAAGCATATTCCGGGAGAGGGCTCCAGATAGTCCCAAGACCGATTGTAACTCACTGGGAAACATGGGTTGAAACTGCATTCTATTATGGCACACATTGTCATAAAATTGTGAATCTATTAAATGTACTTGACAGTGAAGAGTGTGTGCGGATTAGGCAGGTAAAGAGACTTGTTTCAGAACAGCTACTGCAAGACTTAACAACCATTCAGAATAATTATAAATATTTACCTGAAACTGTTACTGTTTCGCAATCAAGGGAATTAGAACTGCCAGATGCCATTCGACATATAGAGGAAGTGTCAGCAAATATTTCTCAGGTTACCGATAGAGCAGCTCTAACAGTGAGGAAAAAACTTGCAAATGTGTGTGAGAAAAACAGAATATTCATGAGTAAGCGCAACTGTACCTTCACCAAGAAGACTTCGACCATGCCACCGATGATGTCCACCACAGTAGTGGACGAAACGTCTGGACCAAGTTACTCCAGCAGGCCACTGCAAATCAGCCCGGAAGACTCTTTTAGAATTACAGAATATTCATGTTTGTGTGATATACATAATGGATTGATTGAAAGGGAAACAACTAGCCTGCAGAATGCAGATAGCAGACAACTACAAAGAAGCAATCTCCTAAATTTTAAATTTGCACACACTATGTCTTGTTATGTAGAAAGAACATTTTCTTGTGTTTTTCTTAGTTTTTGAGACTCTGAAGATGTATATGATCATACATTGCAACAGATTATGAAAATTATATTTATATATAAATTTATGAATGGTATAAGTAATTCAATGTGTCACATATATTTCAAGTTTTTATTGTATTGTCTCTTTTACACATCTCAATGTGCAATTTAATGCCTATCTTGCATATTATTGTAATCCTGTATATAATTTCAAATTAGCCACTCATCTGTAGGTACATGTATACTTTATACGTGGTTTGACTGAGTGCGAACAAGAGGCGGCTTTGTTTATGTTATCACTGCCCTGCATTTCAGGCTATGGTCTGTGTGCATTGAATTTGAAGAGATAGGTATGGAAATGCTTCGCCCTGGTCCTGATTTATTTGAAGAGTGAAGTAAAGAAAGGCATTTCATTCTATGCTTGGTTGGATAGTCAGTCACAAGAGGATGTAACCAAGTCACATCTGCAGTACTAGATTTTTTATTACTTCTAGAGAAAAAGTCAACCAATGGCCCTTCCATCATCACCATCCATCTGTTTTCTGATTTTGTATCACTCGGAATAACAACTGCATTATGATGGCAATGCTCATGGCTGTTTTGAGCAGAGCAGATATTGATTGTATTCTTCAGAGGCAGCCAATGATCATGTGCTAATGCACTACAGCACAATGTAAAAATTGCATCAATATATCTATTCTCTTAGATTCTGAGTTGTTATGTAAACAAAATGGACAAAAATATATTTTGTAGCGCTGTGTGTGGAATAACATGAACTGCCACAACTAGAAAGTACTGTGCTTAATGGATTTCAGCTCATATCTCACTCAGAGAGAAGGCATGTTACTGTGAAATTTCAACTGCACATGCTTTGTTGGGCTTTCCTCCTTGTCAGCTGTGAGTGTGCTATGATTCATGTAGCCACTCTGAGTTGAGCTTTGGTTTTAGGCTGCTGAGGCATGTGGTGGATTTTTATTTTCATCATTGCCACCACCACCACCACCACCACCACCACCACCACCACCACCACCACCATCATCATCATCATCATCATCATCATCATCATCATCATCATCATCATCATCATCATCATCATCATCATCATCATCATCATCATCATCATCATCATCATCATCACCACCATCATCATCATCATCATCACCATCACCACCATCATCCAAACTGCCATCACCGCCACCTCCATCACATCATCATAATCATCATGACTTTTATTTAAGGAACACATTGTGTTGTAACGAATTCTCTAGATCATGACTGATGAAGATTACGCTGCAGGTGTGAAGAGAGGAGTCCCCCTAGCTAAAGCACACTTTAGCTAGAACCAGTTTTTGCTTTGTTTTCCGCTTTCATGGTCATGAAGAGAGGGGAGGTAGGGGAATGTGTTCACACCTGCTGAGTAATGTTCGTCAGACCTGCTCTAGATGGTCTATTAACCTCTTGAGCGATGGCCATTTAAAACGTCCGCGAGCCGAGAACTGCTAGCATTTAAATTGTTAAATGCGCTAAAAGTGCTTCGTATATACACAGCTGTATTTTGTGTAAATATTAAGTTATTTTAATGAAACAAAAACTGGTATAAAACTCGTTATATGCAGTATAAATGTACGTCATCAGCAAAGTTGAGTTGTATTTACAAAACGTTGAAATGGCACAATTTTGTTTCACTGTGGTGAAAAGTCAACTTTGCTCTGTCGAACGCATCTAATATAAGTTCTCGGAAAGAAACAGTAAAGAAACACCCATTGTATGTGTGGCTTATGCGTCAGCATACTGTGTAATAAAGCGTTACTGTATGCGTGGTCTCTTGAGTCATCAGAATAGATAAACATTGCAACTTTTGCTTACGCGAGTTTCGTAACTTAGTAGAGTCCGTGTCTTTCTTTGTTGAAATACATACGTATTCTTTCCTGGTTGTAGCTGAAGGGAGAAGTGGTATAAAAAGATATTTTTGCACCAACTGGATACAACCATATACAATTGTTTGGTAATTTGGAGAGCTCTAAACCCACACAGGCCAATGACCGACCTTGACTTCCGACTATAAATAGCTTGCAGCCTAATTGAACAATACCACGTTGGAGGTTGAAAATCCAAAACCCCTGCACCCCTCAGACTTCAAGGAAAACATTATCCTAAAAGGATACCACCAACAGCAAAGAAGTCCCGCCCATCTCCAAAGTGTTTCGTGTGCCGCAAGAAGGGAATTCGTGAATGTGGAGATGTACGTACCCTTGTGTGTTTATCCCTGTTTTGAGGTAAATCACTGCAGAACGAACATATTAAGGTAAGCCAATAAAGTATATAGACCTTACTAAAATGTTTCATAAAGGGAAAATTATAATAAGTTGAGTTGGATAAGGGATAAATAAGGGTTAAATGCTTATACGCACAGAACGTGTATACACGCCCATATCGCTCATCCGTCATTTTAAATGGACGTGATTTCACGTCGATATCCCTCAAGAGGTTAAAGATGTGCTTTCTTTGAAGGAGAAAGTGAGAATTAAATAGACCTAGTCTAATTTTAAATCTAAGTTAAAAGGCTATAGGTAGTGGCAAAAACAGTGAGTCCACAAGAAAATTTGATATGAAAGTGTATAACAACTGATGGATCTATGGGTATGATGCTTAGCATGCAGGTTTTTCCTTCTCATGTTTGTTTTTTGGAAACAGCGATGCATGGAGTAGAGGGGTAGTGACAGATCTTAGGCATATTAATGGATTAATGAAGAAGCATAATGTAAATAATAAGCATATAAACAGCCCACTTGATCTTAGTGCATTAGCTAATGCTAATATCGCAACAATATTAAGTTGTGCCTATCATGACAAGTTAGTGAAACGCAAAGCATAGCCGAGTGGTTAGACCATTTGCTTCTCAACAAAGCGGCCCAGGTTCGATACCAGGCAACCACATGTGGAATTTGTGGTGGACGAAGTGGCACTGGGGTGGGTTTCCTCTGGTTTCCCCCGCCATCTCATTCCACTGGTGCTCCATCTTCATTCCATCATCAGTCACCGCCTGCAGTGCTGTATGTAGTAAAAGCGGGCATTAAACACTACAAAAAAAATCAGCAGATATGGTGAAAAATATTTACTTTCTAGAATTACTGATTATGTCAAATGTTGTGGTGCTTTCAAACTGGCTTTGAGAGTGTACAACAACACAGAAACATAGAAACATTCAGGTGTATTTTTATTTTTGATAAATTTAACTTCTAGTATGTAAATGCATACATAAAATATTTGTGAATTTTCAGAAGGCATATGATAGCATAGAGAGGGAAAAAATGTAATATCTTCTTCTTAGCTAATGCTGGATTTCTGACAATGAAGTCATTAATCCTCTTGCTCTCCAATATTTTTCACTGATGGATGGGGCATTAGAAGTGGCCGGGCATATTTGAAGGTGGTCTCGATCCATTTTCTTGCAGATCACATAGAGGACAGAGTGGTGAAGAATATATCCCAATTCTGTTTAAATGTTTTGCCAGACAATCATGTCCTGTAATCAACCTGAAGGTTGCAACTGCTGTTTTTCGAGGATACTCAGGAATTACTGTTTGAATGTTTGGTAGTTCCCATCTTTTATTTTTTGATTTTTCATAGTAATATTTTTCAGTAATTTTTTTGAATTCAGAGTTGACTAATCTTTTAGCTGCATAAAATGGTAGATTAACTATTGATTTCTGCACATTGCCGGTACCCTTTTTTGCAAGAAAATCAGCTTTCTCATTACCACTCAGTCCACAGTGAGCTGGTATCCATTGGAAGACTAGGTGTTTTTGAAGTGCTGTTAGATGGGTAAGGATTTTCCAACATTCTATAATTGTTTGGTTTTTTGGTGACAACTTGGAAGTAATTGCTATAATTGCTGCCCTGGAATCTGAGAGAATAACTGCTTGCTGAAAATGTGAAATTCTGTACAAAAGATTTTGTAGGGCCATTCGAATTGCTTCAATTTCTGCATCAAAGTTTGTAGTTCCATAACTTAAAGATTTGTAATAGGAAAAGAGGTGACATGTGACTCCAGCACCTGCTCCATCTTGGTTTGATATTAATGATCCATCAGTATAAATATGGAGCCATTTGTGTTCTGGAAATCTAGTATGGATTGTCTCTAATGCCAATAATTTTAGAACACTAGTTGGAGTATCACTTTTCTTAACTTCTTCTGTCAGGTGTAAATAATATGTGATGTCTAATGTTTGTGTCGGATTGACTTTAGATATGAAGTTTTCCTTTGAATTAGGAAGGTATACATTCTTCTTGATGTCTTGAATTTTGGAAAGAAAGCTCTCCTGAGTCTTTAGTGTATGTGTAAAATTTCTTTTGTGCCATGTATTGAATGGGAGTCTGATCAACTTTTCGTGTTGAATAAGAGCCGCTTTTTCTATTTCATATTCAATGGGGCATTGGTTGGTTAGTATTTCCATAGCTGCTATTGGTGTGGTTTTGATAGCACCTGTAATTAATCTTAGACTTTGGTTTTGAAAGATTTGAATCTTTTTTGTGTTTGCTGTTACAAGAACTTCGCTGCAGTAAGTAAATAATGGCTTTATATATACATTGTATGTTGTGTTAAGAGTTGCTCTGGGACATCCCCACTTCATTCCTGTTAGACGTTTTAACAGTGAAAGGCGCCTCTCTGCTCTTTGTATTACATTTTCTATTTGTTTGGTCCATGTAAGTTTAGTATCAAATGTAACTCCTAAATACTTTGCTTCCTTTGTTTCTGGTAATTGTTGACCCTCAAAATTTATTTTTATTTTTAGTGGCTTTTTTCTTAGTGAAAAGATTTGGTAGTTTGATTTTGTTGTATTAACAGTCATTAAATTTTCTTTGGTCCACCTTTGTAATTTGGTTAAGGATTGTTGCATGGTTTTTTCTAGTTCTGTACTTTTGCTTTTTGGTTTTGAAGTCCACATTACTAAGTCATCAGCAAACAGTGCACACTTCACACCTGATTCTTATATTTGTTGTGGCAGATCATTAATAAATATATTAAAAAGTGTTGTGCTGAGCACTGCGCCTTGTGGTAAGCCATGGTGTACTTGTTTGTATTTAGATATATTTCTTCCATATCTGGTTGCAATAAAGCGTTGTGTTAGGAAATGACATAGCCATGAAAACATTGGACCTTGTATCCCTATTTTTTTTACTTTCTTTAGTAGTTTTGTTCTGCATATAGAATCATATGCACTTTGGAAATCAATAAAAACTGATAAATTATCTTCTTTTCTATTGAAGGAGTCTTTGATTTCTTGACTGAGAAGTAAGACTTGTTCATTTGTAGAGTGGAACTCTCTAAATCCAGCTTGACATGGGGAAATTAAATTTTTTTATTCTAGAAACCAATTTAACCTGTTTGACACCATTCTTTCCATCACTTTTGCTATTATGCTAGTAAGAGCTATTGGTCTATAATTTTTTATTTCTGACGCTGTTTTGTCTTTCTTCAAGACTGGGACAATTATTGCCTTTCGCCATTCAGCAGGTACAGTGGTTTTCCAGGATAGATTGTAGAGTTTTAGTAGTTGTTGTTTTGCTGTTTTTCCAAGGTTTTTTATGAACTGGATGTATGTGATCAGGTCCAGGAGACTTTTTGTTTTTTAGATTATTTATTGGAATGTTTAGTTCTTGCATATTAAAATTTTGAAAAAAGATATTGCACTGAGTGTTAGGATCACATTCTCTTTCTTGTTTCAAATCTTTCTTAAATTCTTTATGTTCCTTTTTATTATTTCTTGTTACTTTATGTGAATTAGCATAATATTTATTGAATGTTTCAGCTATGGTTGCATCATTTGTTAATATTTTATTGTTGTGTATGATAGGTGTGCTGTTGTTTTCTTTCCTATCCTTGACATTTTTTATGAACTTATGAGCTTTGTTACCATCTGTCCTATAATCCATTTTTTCTAAGAAATTATTAAAGTAATTCTTTTTAGCAGTATTAATTTCTTTTTTTAGTGAGGCACATTTCTTCCGCCATATTTGTGTAACCGATATGTTTTTTGTTTGTTCAGCTGTATTTCTAGCTATATCCCTTTGCTTTTTCAGTTCTTCTAACTGGGGGTTCCAAAAGGGTTTGAAATTTTTAATTCTTCCCCGAGGAATATGTTTTTTTGCAGTTTCTAGGATGACTTTACAGAAATTTTTGTTCAAATGATCTGGTTGGTCATGTAGCTGTGAGTTTGTTTGTTCTTTAAATTTATGTTCCAGTTCAGTTTTATATTTGATCCAATCTGCTTTTTTGAAGTTCCAATACAGATTCGTGTGACATTGACTGTTATTTGTATTCTCTAGTTTTATATCAGCAATTACTGCTCTGTGACCAGAACTTGGATCTTCTATAACTTGTTTTTTAATTTTTGAAACAATATCTGTGGTAGCTAACAAGAGGTCTGGGTTACTGCCTGCTCCAGAGTAATGTATGAAGGTTGTGGGATCTTCTTTACTATAAATCAGTTCCAAAGTTGTGGTATTCAAAAATTCTTCCACTAATATATGGAACAGTTCCAAATCCCAGAGAAGTTAATAAATTTTGTGAAAGTTACAATGGATAATACCATAGCTCAAATTAAAATAGGGAACAACATAACAGATAGCTTTAACATAGAAAATGGACTTAAACAAGGGGATGGGCTGGCACCTACCTTGTTCAACTTAGCAATGGAATTTGTAATCAGGAAATTACCAGTGGATGTAGACTCCACAATATACTATAAATCTATTCAAATGTTAGCATATGCAGATTACATAAATATAGTTGGTAGAACCAAAAATGCTGTCTCAGAAATATACACCAAATTGGAGGAGAAATCAAAGGAAGTAGGGCTCGTAATAAACAAAGACAAAACAAAAGTCATGATACAAAAGAGAAACAGTAAGAACAAAGGAGAAAGTATCAGTATCAATGAATATCACCTGGAAGTAGTTAATAGCTTCAAGTATTTAGGGACAATTATAAATAATAGCAATGATGAAAGCAAAGAAATAAAAGCCCGAATAACAGCAGCAAATAGAGCATACAACTCTTTACAGAAAATATTTAGGAATAAAATAATATTCCCTAAAACGAAAATAAGACTATACAAAACGCTTATAAAACCAGTGTTATCATATGGCAGTGAAACCTGGACTTTGACTCAAGCCATGGAGGAGAAACTGTTAATATTTGAAAGAAAGATACTTCGAAGGCTATATGGACCAATTAAAGTAAATGATATGTGGCAAAACAGATATAATAAGGAATTATATGATATATACAAAGACAGTAACATAGTACAAGAAATTAAGATTAGACCGTTAAGATGGGCGGGACATGTTCAAAGAATGGAAGAGAAATGGATCCCTAAAAGAATTTTAAATGGGAAATTCTACAAGACCCAAAGGCTGACCTAAAAGCCGATGGGAAGATGCAATAAGAAGAGATGCCTTAAGCATGTTGCGAGTCCGAATGTGGAGATGGAAGGCAGAGGATAGAGACGATTGGAGGCAAAAACTGGGAGAGGCTGAGGCCCAAAAGGGGCAGTGAAAGTCATGTTGTAGTAGTAGTAGTAGTAGTAGTAGTAGTAGTAGTAGTAGTAGTAGTAGTAGTAGTAGTAGTAGTAGTAGTAGTAGTAGTAGTAGTAGTAGTAGTATGTAAATGCACTGAAAGAATTTATAGCAAGTGATCAGAATTTTAAGGGAATTTCAAAGTCCATCCAAAATGAGTTGCAGGATTGTATCTTTTCCCGTAATAAAACAACACATTAAATATTCCTAAAACATTAAAATCTTGCCTTGACACACATCACAGCACTGGAACAGCAAGCACGGTTTCCTCTTCGTCTTCAAAGGCACTTAATTCGGAGTCATCACTTTTATCCCTTAAGGTATGCTCCCTTTTACTAAGGATGAAGCTGCTTCACTACAAATTCGTGATACTGTGTGTACACTACCTACACCAAAAGCTTCCACAGATAATTGCTGGGTTTTTGAAAAATCTATTCTGGATTGGAGAGCTTTCATAAAAACTTGTTCACATTAAATATAATTTTTCTGCCCTGAGAATGAGTTAATCACTTCATGTTTGTTGATCAAAAACTCACTTGTCCTAGCTTTGAGGGACATGTTCACGCACTTGGATCACAAGCACTGGAGAAAAGACATGTGTATAAGAATACTTTAATGTAGTATTAACAATATTTCAGCTTAAGTTCGACACACAACTTAACGTTGCCGTTCACTTTAACAAAATAACTCACTACTACTCTGAAAACGAACTGAACATTCACCCAGTCTGTTTCAAAATGTATGACTTCTATTTTCATAGTAGGTGCACTGTTTATGTATGCTTGACATAAGTGTTGTGAGGAAGGAATGTTGTTGTTTTTCAGGCTTATCTGTGTTGAATGAATGCTGGGTAACCATAACCATGTGAAGGTAAAACGTGCATCGCTCGCATTCTAAGTATCGTAGAGACAGGATTTTTGTACGGTCATGATCAGAAAATAAAATTCTTTCTTATTATAAGATTGACATCTGTCATTTTCAAATATTTATCCAAGTGTAATTAATGAAGATAATGTTCTCAGTTCAGGCACGTGAGATGCATGTACCACATTCGGCAATGCTGTTAGGAGGGGCAAGCTTAGGATTTGCTGGAGTCTGCAGTATGGCCTGCCTCCATATACCTTTAACTTTTGCGAAGATTATAGAAAAAATAAATGTTGTAGTCTGCATACATGCATGCAAGAACAGCTTAGATAACTCAAAACAAAAAGCCAGCTAAGCACCAAACATGGTATTTGATTTTCTGCAAAATGGCTCTTAACAATTTTGGTTGAAATACTATATGCTTAACATGTTTTCATGCAAAATGAAATGTATATTATCTTGAATTTTCTGGAACTGTCCTGAGAAGTCCTCTTCATTCTGAATGACTTTTGCATAACTGGTAATTGCAAGAAATAAGCCAAATTGTACTACACAGAAAAAGTAGATCTCATTAAAACACACAATTTATTTCAAATACAATTTTTTGTGGAGTGAACCAATTCAGATATAGTTCGCCTTATATGTCTGAATTTTGCTGCAATAGTTATGCTTTTCTCAAATAGGAATATGTTATTTGTTTTTTTATCTCTTGGCCATGCAGAAGAGAATGGAATTTCCAAGGCATCACAAAATGACCGGCTCTTAAAAGATTTGACTGTTGTTTAAAGCTTAAGCTTATTCCCATTTCCCCCTTGGACCTACCACCTACAAGAAAATTAGCAGTAAGATCATTTCTGCAAATGTTTATCTTGATTTACATGAAGTAGTTAGAGAAATATGTGTTTGTAAGAATAGGTTGTGCAAGAGTATGGAAAGTCATAGAGTGCAATACGTCAGATTTTTTCTGATAATATGTGGTCATAGTTGTATGGCTCCAGATCATGTATTTAAAAGAATAGGGAAAGAATTCTTGACTCATGATTACTTCAAGATATTAGAGAATCATGGGACAATCAAGATGCTGAACAAGGGCTGGAAAATTTTAGGCTTAAAGTGGAGTGCTCAAAGGTGTTATGTTCCACATGATATTTCAAGATGGCTCCACAGCAAGTGATTGTATACAGAATAAAAATCCAACCAAAAGTAATGTTTCTGTTGAAGTGCAGAACACATATACAGCACGTCCATTGGAGATATGTGTGCTAAGAAAATGAGTTATAACATGCAGCAGTGTGCGAAATTCCTGTGTTCTTTAAAAAGTCAATATAGTGTCTAAAGAAAAAAAAAACATTAAGAAACTCAGGCAGCATTTTGAAGTAACAGATGAGGCAAAGCACTTCTACTGTTGTAGCAGGTGTGTCCCGTTAGACTCTTGTGAACATTGCTTTTTTGTGTTACGACTACTAATTTTGTTCAATTAGTATTAGTGTTGGAATTTAAGGAAAGACTGCATCTATTGAGTTTTGAAAAAAAAAGAGCTCAGTAAAACAGACCAATTATAAAAAAATGCACACTTTTTTAAAAGCTAACTTTCATTACCTGCAAACAAAGAATGTGTGAAAAAATTATTTTTATAAAACATATATTTTTATGTTTAAAATAAAAAATATGATCCCTTAAGATCCCATCTTGGTTTCTACACCTGTTGAGTTTTGCAAAAATACTTCCCAATTGGTTAAAGAAGGTACCTTTAGTAAACAGGTATATTGCTAATGTGTTTGTAGGTATGTATGCTTACTATATGTGTTGCTCCATATAAATCTTTAAGACTGCCTAGATAAGAGAGATGATAATGGCATGTTCCTTTCTATAGCTTTTTCAATTTAAAATGCTATCTGTATGTAACTAAGAAAAACATTTCTTCCAAACAACACCTACTTCTATTTTTATTTACAACCATGACACTCACACAGTTTAAAGTGCATGAAGTACACATTTTTCAAATTCAGTGTCTTAAACCAGCAGTCGGCAAATATTGGACTTATGATGTATGAGCGGGTGAATGCTGACAGAGCAGTGTGTGCAAGTATTGGACTTATGACGTATGAGCAGGTGAATGCTGACAGAGCAGTGTGTGCAAGTATTGGACTTATGACGTATGAGCAGGTGAATGCTGACAGAGCAGTGTGTGCAAGTATTGGACTTATGACGTATGAGCAGGTGAATGCTGACAGAGCAGTGTGTGCAAGTATTGGACTTATGATGTATGAGCAGGTGAATGCTGACAGAGCAGTGTGTGCAAGTATTGGACTTATGATGTATGAGCAGGTGAACTCTGACAGAGCAGTGTGTGCAAGTATTGGACTTATGATGTATGAGCAGGTGAATGCTGACAGAGCAGTGTGTGCAAGTATTGGACTTATGATGTATGAGCAGGTGAACTCTGACAGAGCAGTGTGTGCAAGTATTGGACTTATGATGTATGAGCAGGTGAACTCTGACAGAGCAGTGTGTGCAAGTATTGGACTTATGATGTATGAGCAGGTGAACTCTGACAGAGCAGTGTGTGCAAGTATTGGACTTCTGATGTATGAGCAGGTGAACGCTGACAGAGCAGTGTGTGCAGGTATTGGACTTATGATGTATGAGCAAGTGAACTCTGACAGAGCAGTGTGTGCAAGTATTGGACTTACGATGTATGAGCAAGTGAACTCTGACAGAGCAGTGTGTGCAGGTATTGGACTTATAATGTATGAGTGGGTGAACTCTGACAGAGCAGTGTGTGCAAGTATTGGACTTATGATGTATGAGCAGGTGAACGCTGACAGAGCAGTGTGTGCAAGTATTGGACTTATGATGTATGAGCGGGTGAACTCTGACAGAGCAGTGTGTGCAAGTATTGGACTTATGATGTATGAGCAGGTGAACTCTGACAGAGCAGTGTGTGCAGGTATTGGACTTATGATGTATGAGCGGGTGAACTCTGACAGAGCAGTGTGTGCAAGTATTGGACTTATGATGTATGAGCGGGTGAACTCTGACGGAGCAGTGTGTGCAAGTATTGGACTTATGATGTATGAGCGGGTGAACTCTGACGGAGCAGTGTGTGCAAGTATTGGACTTATGATGTATGAGCGGGTGAACTCTGACAGAGCAGTGTGTGCAAGTATTGGACTTATGATGTATGAGCAGGTGAACTCTGACAGAGCAATGTGTGCAAGTATTTCACTTATGATGTATGAGCGGGTGAACTCTGACAGAGCAGTGTGTGCAGGTATTGGACTTCTGACGTATGAGCAGGTGAACTCTGACAGAGCAGTGTGTGCAAGTATTGGACTTATGATGTATGAGCAGGTGAACTCTGACAGAGCAGTGTGTGCAAGTATTGAACTTCTGACGTATGAGCCGGTGAACGCTGACAGAGCAGTGTGTGCAAGTATTGGACTTATAATGTATGAGCGGGTGAACTCTGACAGAGCAGTGTGTGCAAGTATTGAACTTCTGACGTATGAGCGGATGAACGCTGACAGAGCAGTGTGTGCAAGTATTGAACTTCTGACGTATGAGCCGGTGAACGCTGACAGAGCAGTGCGTGCAAGTATTGGACTTATGACGTATGAGCAGGTGAACGCTGACAGAGCAGTGTGTGCAAGTATTGGACTTATGATGTATGAGCAGGTGAACTCTGACAGAGCAGTGTGTGCAAGTATTGAACTTCTGACGTATGAGCCGGTGAACGCTGACAGAGCAGTGTGTGCAAGTATTGGAATTATAATGTATGAGCGGGTGAACTCTGACAGAGCAGTGTGTGCAAGTATTGAACTTCTGACGTATGAGCCGGTGAACGCTGACAGAGCAGTGTGTGCAAGTATTGGACTTCTGACGTATGAGCAGGTGAACTCTGACGGAGCAGTGTGTGCAAGTATTGGACTTATGATGTATGAGCAGGTGAACTCTGACAGAGCAGTGTGTGCAAGTATTGGACTTATGATGTATGAGCCGGTGAACTCTGACGGAGCAGTGTGTGCAAGTATTGGACTTATGATGTATGAGCAGGTGAACTCTGACAGAGCAGTGTGTGCAAGTATTGGACTTATGATGTATGAGCAGGTGAACGCTGACAGAGCAGTGTGTGAGGAGAAGACATGAGCAGTGGTAAGCACGTGTAGTGGCGTGGCAGCCCATATTGTTTTGTTACTAAAAGTAACCTAATTCTAGATGATTCAGAGTCCAAAATGAAATATTAATTGATGAGTTAGAATTCATATTAATTTTGTTAATTGTAAACACATTAAGTGTTCAGTGATGCAACTTCCCAAGAGTCCTGGACAGTAGCTACTACATTATGTTTAACCAGCTTGTGTAACTTTATTATTAGGGCTAGGATTTTGATGCCCTATAAAATACTAAAAAATGAACTTTAAAAATGCAGCGATGACCTGAAAATCTCAAAAAATGCTCTTAAATCTCAAAATTTTTATTTCATTAGTATCATTATCAACAACAACATGGTTTAAGCCATTTAGGCTTGTTTCGGCCTCATATAATTTTAATATTAGTTTAAGGGAAATTCAAAATTACACGAAATAAAATAATGCAATCAAGCAAAGAAGTTTAGTTAATGCATTTACACAAATTAAAAATCACATTCTATAAGCAATTTATTTACTTTACAGAATACTAAGTGTTCATTACATCAGTCCTGAATTGCAATGCACAAGAAACACCATTTGTAGATTTTCAAAGGAAAATGACTGCCAATTATGTGCTAACAAAGCCTTGTACATTGAGAAGCTCCTTTCCACTTGTACTAACACTAGAGGAGCATACCTAAAGTAAACTCACTTGTTTCCAAGTCTCCTGGTAATTCTCCAAGAGAAAAGTTCCCACCCGAGAGTACATCTGCAAATTATTTATGAGGGATGTTTCTAAAGTAAGTTACACTATTTTTTTAAATCCATTCGGTAGGCAGCAAAAGTCCGGGAGTCACAGGGAACCTTGGTCTGGGTGTACTGGCAGCGCTGTAAAATTCCTAGGCGCCTACCTTTAGCCCTTGGACATTAAAACGGTCGTAACAATGCAGACTCCACTTGCTCCTACTGCCAGTTGTGAAGTTCGTGCTGTAATCTGTTTTTCGACAGCAAAAAATGTGCAACTGAAATTCATTGCAAGTTGTGCAATGTGTATGGAAAAGATATGTGGAGACCAATAGTTTCTCTTTGACGCCAATCGTTTATTGAGGGTGTGGAAACGAAAGGATGAGCCAACACCAAACAAGGGAAAAGTTATTGCATCAGCTGGCAAGGTCATGGCAACAATATTCTGTGATTGGGAGTACTGTTGATCAATTACCTGCCCTGTGGGACCACGAAAGCTGCTCGTTATTGTGAGGTGCTGAAAAGACTCATTAGGGTGATTCACAACAAAAGGAGGGGAAGGTTGAGCAAAACAGTTTTTCTGTTCCACAATAGCGCTTGCCCGCACTGCTACTTGTGAAACTCTAGTCCTGTTTGAGCACTTTTGATGTCATCCACCTTACTCACCTGACCTTGCACCAAGTGATTACCATCTTTTTCCGCAGCTGCAGCAACACCTCGGAGGAAGGCACTTCGTAAATGACAAGTTAAAACAAGAAGCGGAAAGATGGCTTCACGGTGCCAAAAATGTATTGAGGTTCAAGGAGATTATGTGGAAAAAAACTGCAACACTCGCTATACATACAGGCACATGCACGCAACAAAACTGAAATAGCCCCAAATCCCCGCTACAATTACCCACAATTCCCCTTTCCCCTCTCCTACCCAGCTACCCAAACTTTGCTATAAGTCATGCCTTTCTGATGACCAGTCCCAGAAGGCATAGTCTCTGTTCTATGCCGCTGGGAGCACTATCCTACAGTTCTACATGGCAGCATGTGCAAAGGAAGAAATTGCCCCCCAAAACTAGCCAATGATGACAGAATCAAAACAGCATTATCATTACTTTTATGAAAATGATGTAAATAATGATAAGCCCATTATAGATTTTTCTTTAGGGCCTAAGTCCTAAAACGCTCTTTTAAAGTCTTCAGTGCAGATTCTGCTAACTCTACCAATTTCAATACGTCATAACCTCTATAATTTAATAGTATTAGTCAGTGGCGTAGCGTGGTGTGTGGACTTGGATATCCACTTTGAACTTTATGTTATGGGTGCACATAGGTGAAACAGCTAAATTCTACAGTTATTAGGGGATTTTTTTCAAATTCATATCAGATATAATATATGTAAGGAATAATGTACATTCAAATTTTCATTGCAATCTTTTAAATTTATTATATTGTATTCATGTATTAGCTATTTTCAGCACCGTACCTGAAATGCTCCACACGATGGAGATTTCAAAATTTTGATAATTTAATTTATTACCCTGTTATAGATAAGCATTCTCAAAAGAATGGAAACAGAAAATTTTGTAATGCAATGGTATATTAAATAAAAATTATTAATTTTGAAAAAAAAAATTTTTCACAATTTTTATAATTTTCATAGAACTATAATTAACCCACTGCTAAATATTAAAATTACAGAAAAATCACTCCCACTATTTATTTCTGCATTCTCAGTTTGTTGATTATAAGCACTCGAATTCCATATTCGGAGCGGTAGGTTTCCAGGAAATGCAGCATGCTCTCTACAACGCGTGTTTTCCTTGTAGTGAACCACACGGAAGCACATGGGCATACTCTGCCTTCGGTTTCCTGGCATATTTCTCTCTTACATGTTCACACCAATTACTGTTCAAAATGCTACTTGTTGTACTCCGATATATGCAGAAGTTAAAAATATGAAATTAACCTTCACTGCCAAACAAAATACTGAAAAAACTTAGCTTTAAACCTCATTAACATTAACAAGCAAGATGTACTTCTCTGAGTCACATCCAGTGCGCACACACACCATTTGACTTGACTGACATAAAGCAAGCAGAACCACCAGCTGCTATTATTGTTGTTGTTGTTGTTGTGGTGGTGGTGGCGGCGTAGGTGTTGGTGTTGGTGTTACCGTTACCATTTTATTGTGTTATTATTATTGTTGTTAGTGTTATCATCATCATCATCACCATCACCATTACCATTACTATTTTAATAATAATAATAATAATAATAATAATAATAATAATAATAATAATAATAATAATAATAATAGTAATAATAGTAATAATAATAGTAGTAATAGTAGTAGTAATAGTAATACTAATAGTAATAATACTAGTAATACTAATAATACTACTACTAATACTACTACTAATACTAGGGGAGGTCCGATGCTACAGGGTAACTTTACATCCTCATGGATGACTGGCCTCGAGAAGTAAGCCACATTAATAATACTAATACTAATATTGTTGTTGTTAGTGTTATTAGTGTTAGTACTAGTATTATTAGTATTTACTATTATTACTATTACTTTTATTACCATTATTACTATTAGTATTATTACGATTAATAATAATAATAATAATAATAATAATAATAATAATAATAATAATAATAATAATAATTATTATTATTATTATTATTATTATTATTATTATTATTATTATTATTGTTATTGTTGTTATTGTTGTTATTGTTGTTATTGTTGTTATTGTTATTATTATTAGTATTATTAGTATTATTATTATTATTATTATTATTATTATTATTATTATTATTATTATTATTATTATCATTATTATCATTATTATCTTTATTATTATTATTATTATTATTATTATTATTATTTATTATTGTTGTTAGTGTTATTGGTGTTAGCACTAGTATTATTAGTATTTACTATTATTACTAGTACTTTTATTACTATTAGTATTATTATTATATATGATGATGATCATCATCATCGTTAGTATCGACACCGCCGCTGCCACCACCACCACCGCCATCAGTTTAAAAGATAGCGGAAAATTGTATTTTTTTTATATCACATTCGTCATTTATTTCCCATTATTCATATTTAGATTAAATTAATCATCATTTTCTAATAATGTTACATGCATTAACGTAGTACAAACAGGAGTCAATTAAAAGAGAAGTCAGCTTCTGCTAGGACAATTTAAGTGTCACACAAGTACTGCAATGTGATATTTGCTTTGTTTAACTAACAGGAATAAAATAAGTTTTTTATTAAGTAGCCCATTTTCTACACTATCTTTAGCAGACAAGGTGAAACTGAAATACATGGGAAGACCTGTCCCTGAATTGCACATAAATATAGAACAAAAAACTGATGGTTAACCTGTAGGAATTAAATATGTTATTTACAAAAAAATAAATGGTTCTGTGGATGTGAAGTCAAATATGCTTTATTCTGGTTTCCATGTATTTTGTTTGGTAGTGATAACCTGCAGCTGGTCATATCCATTCTACTGTTTTGTTTTTGTTACAGGGCAGAATGCCGGAGCAGCAATTTACATCTTAAGCGCAAACTTTTAGCAGTTGAAAATGCCTGCATAGCAGATGAGAACATGTATAAAGGAGATTCAACACATCCACCTCCCAGTCTTATGGTGGAATGGTCAGGTGATGCATGGAAAATGTTTCATGTTTTGTATCCTTTAAAAACATAAGCATCTTTGAGCAAGGGGCTAAGATATGGAGCACATATGGATGAAAGGTAAAATGGATATAATAGCATTTAGAGGGTCAGGCTAACAGGTCCTGTTGTTTCAATGAATCCGGTCCAAAGAAAGGGGAAACCAGAAAGGGGTGGGTGGAGTATGTTACATTCACATGACCTTTACCCATTCTTCAACAAACTATTCTCACAAAAGCTTATTCCTCCACCTAATTCATGTTAATTGAGACAAACATTTATAGAAATAGTTTTATTACACATTTCCTTGTAGGTGCTGTTTGAAATGGGGAATAAAGTAGACTTAAGCAGTAATTAAATCCTTTAAGAGCTGGTTGTTTTTGATACTTTGAAATTCCATTGTCTTTGCATGACAAGAACAAAGAGAAAGAGAAAAAACTTTGTATTTGAGAAAAATGTAAGTGTTTGAAAATTCAAACCAATAACAAGTAATATTTCGGAAATGGTTCACTCTACAGAATATGTATTTGGCATAAATTGCTTTAAGAAGATCTGCATTTTTTGTTAAGTAATATTTTGTCTATGTCTTACGGTTTACCAGTTATGCAAAAATCATTCAGTATGTAGAGGACTTCAGAGGCTATTCATAGAAAATTCAAGACATACATTTCATTTGTCATGGAAATATCTTAAATATATGGATTTGAATCAAAATCACCAGAGCCATTTTTGAGAAAATAAAAAATATGAAAAAATAAAATAAGATTTTCAGTGTTAAAGATAGTTTGAAATGGCATTTTCCTGAAAATCTTTGTGTCCCATCCTTGGACGATGCTGAACATAAATGCAAAGTGTAGTATTTAATCAACATGAATTTTGTTAACGTTTTGTTAGTTTTTTTGTACACACATGCACACTCACATACTTTTGTATGTTATGCAGTAGGGGAGCAGGTGGTAATGTAAAACGGAACACCATGTTTTCTACCAAGTAGCACTGTCCTGTTCTGGAAGCCATTTGAATTTCTATTGTTGACTTCCCTTTAGCCGCTAGAAGCACTCAACTTCATTATCACGTGGTTTATGTTTTTTAGTGGAAGTATTGTATTTCACAGAGCTTGAAACTTTTAGTGAGGTAAGATTCAACATTATTTCTACTGTTTATATTAATGTTTTTTCTATTTTAAACTATTGTTTATTTACTGAACTTGAAAATTGTATATTCATTAATTTGGCATCAACATTTTCTTGTTGCCGTGAATAAGTGGCTTGTTTGGAAAATGGCAATTAGTGGTAATATGAAACAAGGTGTTGCATAGTACAGCTCCTTACTTCAGTTTATGGTCATAATGCTAAAAAGTCAGGGAAGCTATGGCTCCAGTTTAGAGAATGGGCACACATTTTGTGTAGTGGATGTGAAATTGATGATTTTGTTTGTGATTTTTGCTAATGAAAGACTCGGGAGCAATTTTAATTGAGTTTCTTTTTCCTTTCAGATATTATGGGTTAATTTTTAACTTTGACCTTTGCAGATCCAAGTGTCTGAACATAGTAGCAAAAAAAATTGCAATTAAGGCATTAAAAATAAGCTGCGTTGGTTTATACCAGTAATAAACATAGTGTCGTCATTTAAATATGCATTTCATATTACAACCCCAGTTCCCAAAATCCGTGTTCTCAAAAGTTGTGAAAATTCAAAGGTCTAAAACATATGGTTTACAATGTATTAGTAATTCTATAATATAGTCCATAACAAATACTACTGATGATTTTTAAGATAATAGATGCATTGAAAATCAAAATTTTATAAAAAATAAGAAAGTGCTCCATATTACCACCTCTTCCCCTACTTCATCTACTTACTATATGTAAATAGTACAGAAGATAAAAAAGAGTTATTTGAAATATATTGTGTTTTTTAAAGAGTTGTGCATTTTTAATGCAGTAGGTCTTTTGTCTATAACTTATGGTTTACCATTTATATCAAATTTATTCCAAGTGAAGAAGGCTACACAAGTTATTTGCAGAAAATTTAAAATATACATTTTATTAGTAGGTAGTCTTCTCAGTCATTTTTTAATCACTAAATGTTTAGGAAGAGGAAATATTCCTGAAGTATTATGATGCAGATGTTCTTTAGAGATAAGATTACAATTTTTAAATATGAGGAAATCTATAAAAATAGTTCTACAGGTTAACTTCAGTGTTGCAGAGAAGCTCAAAGAAACTATCATGCTAGAAAATGAATGAATTGAGGCAATTTCTGGACAATGGGCATACAGATTTACAAGCCCTTTTTCAAGAAATCTCATGCAACAAATCACTGTATTACGTAAATCAAGGTTTTGTTTCATTATCATGGCATTAGAGGTTAGGAGACTACATTGTTTACAAGTGTGCAGCTATTCAGGTTCATTGCTAGTTGGATTGTACTAGGTCTGCATTCATTGTGCAGTCAGTAATCTGTTCATGTTACGGTGGCTTGAGCCTTCTGATAAGTGTAATGAATAATAAAAGGGGAAGGAAAGGGTGGTGTTATAACCAGTCTAATCATAAAAAGAAAAGAAAGCTTGAAAAAATGACAGCAAGAAAATGGTTACATTTCCAGAATGAGAGCAGAGGTTAAGGAAAAATTGTTTTCAGTGATTGTATGATGTTGCCAAGCAAATTGCTACCTGAAAATATTTAGTAATCAGAAAAAATAACTTTTTGATGCCTTCTATAGTGATTAGGTAAGGTATTGCAAGATTCATTTTTAAGCCAATGTATGTTGAAGAAATTAAGTCGGGCTAACTGTAAAGTGATACAAAAGCCAAAGTGGCTAGAGAAAATACTTTGTAGTACTTTCTTCATATAACTAGGGTTAATTTGAGTGTTTGTCGTAAACTTCTTTCAAAACTGTACCAGCTATCCGAAAAAAGACAGTGCTGTTAAACAAAAAATATTGGTTCATGATTCATTTGAGAAGAGAAAGGGTATTGGTCTCATAAGATAATGTTAACGTTTGTCTAAAGTTGAAAAAGCATTTAAATAACATTCACAATAAACAAAGTCATTATTGCCAACATAAGTCAAATTTAAAATATTTTGATAATTCCAATCTTGAGTCCTGTATTGTAGAGTATTGTAGAATCTTTTCAAAACATTTTGATGCATGTACAGGTGATGAACTTAAAATGAGCTATGTAGCCTGCTTTAAATATTTCAAGTAACACAATGATTATAGCTTTAAACATCCTAAAACTGATGTTTGTGACCTTTGTGCAACTTGTGAAACTAAAACTTAAAAGTCTACAAAAGTGATTCCTGCAAGGGCAAAGACATAGCCCACAAAAGAAATACAAAAATATATTTTACACTTAAGAAGGATTTTATTATAAAAGCCAAAACTAATCCTACATATCTTGTAATGGAGTTTGATTATGCCCAGAACCTGCATGTGCCCAAACTCAGTGTGACTAGTCAATTTTATAAATGCCTTTTATGAATATATGCTTTTAATATCCATGTACCCCGTGGACAAAAAAAAAAAGAGTCATATCTGGAATGCATGCATCCAGGAATACAGACATACAGGTATCCAGGCAGATAGGCAGACACACACACGCACACGCACACACGCGCACGCACGCATGCACGCACACACGCGCACACGCACATGACAGATAGACATGCCTACTTGTTGAAAACTGCAAGTTATTTGGTACTTGTAGAGTTGTTCTCTGCTGTTAAGATTGCCTGGTGTTCCAGATATGACTGTTTTTGTCTACGGGTGTATATAATGGTGGTTCATCATACATGTATTCTTTCATGGTCTGCTCTCTGACGCCTGTGAGAGGGCAGAATAAAAGTTCTATGGTAGAGGTATTTTCCTCATGGGTGTCAAGAGTATTCATGATTGAGATTACCCACCTATATCCAGTTAGAGGTCATTTGTTTAGGCAATATGACCAAATCTTCAGCTTCATTAAGACAAAATGAGTGAAGATGATTACTACTGCAAGCCCCTATTTAACACCAGTGGTTTTATGCAGAAGTAATTATTTCCTTTTCATGTTCTTATGGACAGAAACCTAATCAAGGACTGGAAACAAGGTCTTAAGCATAAGTTTTAAATAAGCCGAGTTAGACAAGGTACATACTGTGTTTGAAATACAGAAATACGTTATTTTGAAATACACAGCCAATGATGCTGTGCTATGTTTGTCAACATACTAAGAAGAATACATGCAGTTTCAAGTTTGGAAAACTGATATAGGAGACTTCACAAATGTGTATAATACTTTCTACAATGGGGTTTAATCCTGTAAAGGTAGAAAAGGAAAAGGATGTAAGAGATTTGTTTTCATACATCAATGCTGACAACTGTTCCTGGCTTGATAGTATGATTGAAGAACTGTATTTCAGGGTTAAATATACTTTCTTTCAGGCTTTAGAAATGTATTTTCTGTAATTCTACACATCCTAATTTAATTTAGTGAAAAAGGGCATATACAAGTTTATAATTAGTGCTTATGTAAAAGCCATTAAAATGTTAGTTACTTGGCATTGCTGGAAAACGTCCTTACTAACACAAGGGAAAAGTTTTATATTATTGTCTGTTAGAATGTAGGTAGTTCTCAATCAACTGTGCTTGATCAAAATTTTTTTAAACAAACATTTCTAAAAGACTTATTTTATATGCCCTTCTTCCAGAAATTACCTCAATTATGGAACAAGAGTTTTTGCAAAAGAATGCTAGTTTCCTCAAAAGATCTAGAAAATTGTAGAGAGAGGGGCATTTAGAACAGCTCCTATGAGACAGGCTAGTAATCATTATAATCATCACAATAACTAATATTGTGTGTTGGTTGAATGAAATAATTTGAGTAACTCTGCATTGATAATAAGCTAGTTTTTTCTAGGATATGCTTTCATGAGAATTAGATTTTGCCATATAAATGACAGTAATATACTTTTAGTGTTAATCAAGTTGTATTTAATTGGTGTATTTCTTTAATATTTTAATAAGATACATTCAAATGCATTATAATTTGAGTGGGTTCAGATACGAAGATGAGAAGTCTGTCCTTGCTTTGAAAAAAGCTTTCAGCATTGATGATGAAACACAGACATTTATCTCATGTATGTAAATATTTAATTTATTATTTAATCTTGTTTATAATTTATAAATTAAATAATTTGTATTACAATCTCCAGTTAAGGTTTCGGTTAACTGTTAACTTGGAAATTACACCCAGATGTCAGTATTATGACCTTTGGTTAAGGGATAACCGAGAGTTATTTCTGGAGGTACACTAACCGCAACCCCAAGTAGCAGTTAGTGAGATAACTTATAGTTTACTTGTGTTTCACACACAAAAATGGCGTACCTCCAACCACAGTTGTATGTCAACAGCTATTCTGAAGATGAAATGCTGGCTCAGTATTTACTTAATAGAAGAAGAGTGAATAGATACAAAGTGCGCAAAGATAATTTTGAGGAGTGGAACGAGGAAGAGTTCCAACAAAGATACAGATTATCAAAAGCTACATCTGGAATTTTAGTGAAAATAAGGCATCAAATCGAATTTATGACAGAAAGGTAAGTTTTCAGCATGTATATAATATTATACAAGCATAGTTGTACATTCCTGACAGTCTTAAATTGAAATAAAATAAACTGACATAAATATTAAGTTATGGAAATATAATTCTAGAGCTCCATAAGTGTAGTGGATTGATATAAGCAATACAATGCTTTGTGCAATTATTTTTAATGAACATGTTTTAACGAACATAAATGTAATAAATGGAGCATGGCAAATGACACATTTTGCAAATAGAAAATACGCTGAAAACTATACGATATGTAGGTAGACATAAAAATTAAAAAACATGAACTTAAAATCATTATCTTTAACTAGTAAACGCTGCAGTTTATTCATTTTGGACACAATGATTTTGCACTTCTTTAAAGCATTTCAAGGCTCGGAACGAATAGTGAATAAAGCAGAAGATATTTTTAGGTTATGCAATGTGTAAAAATCTCCAAACCATTATTACAAGCACTGTTCACACATCTCTGATGTGTAATCTAAATGATTACTTCTGTGTGATACCATACTTAAGTGTAGCTACCTTAATGTGCACAATTTTCTATAAGTGTTTTTGAGTAGGTATGTATGAATCTCAATGCAAGCTTATAAATTAGATAACTGACGATTGGCATGCAATTGCAGTGCATCAAATTTGCTGCATTGCAATGAATTGCACACAAAAAGAAATGTCAAACTTGCCCATGTTGTAGTTCGTGGCACTTTGTCCTATATTGGGTTTTTATATCAAGGATACAATACTGTCACTTAAATGTGACCTTCGAGTTGATGCTGGATGCGATAACTTTGCTTTTGTTCATCAATATTAGTGGCAGTTAAGACAGTTCATGTGGGTAGAGATGATTTATCCGCTCTATTCAAGTTCTAGCCAGATTTGTCAGGTTTTAAAAGTTGCATATCATTATCAGAATAACAGAAGGTATCCCTATTTTAAAACTTTGTTACTTAATCTTTTGGTCTTCATAAATTTGCAAAACATTCCATAAAATTTGTGCTTAACATACAATTCTTTGGTTAGTAATCACGCTAATTGGAAGCATTACAATTAAATTGGTGTTGTAAACAAAATTAAGTTTTCACCATAAATTTCTAAATAATAATAAATTGAGGAATTTGGACATGGTATACACCATGCCCGGGCTGCTTAGGGTTTCCCCTCTTCAGCCTAGCTTGGTTTTTTGTCTGTCGTGTGCTTGGAGATCTTCGGCGGTGGGGCAGATTGTCATGTACGTATGATGTGCATGTGTTCTGGTTATAAATTTCTATTTGTTTCATGCCATTTATATCCCTTATCATATTTAAGTGTAATGAACATGATGATGATGATGATGATGATGATGGATGATGGATGATGATGATATCATAGTTTTCATCTTGTAAGAATATTGGATAACTAAGCTGAAAACCTTTCCTGACTACTTTACCCTCTCCATAGGCAAACACGGAATTCACTCCAATCAGATGTTACTTTATCTGAGTAGGAAAGAAAAAAAAAAGAAGAAAAAGAAAGCAAGTAAGTCTGCAACTACCTTTCGTTGCAGAATTAATCCCTACTAATCCAACCCAAACTAGTGAAGCTCACTTATATCCCATGAAGCAAGATGCATCACCTATTTGCGGACATCAGGATCTTTCTGCTCCTTTTGCCAAAACAAAATAATTAATGCAATATGTAATAAGGATTCAACCTAACTCTAATTTTCAAATAAAGCCTATAAATCTTCTGCAGAAAATGTTATTACCCTTTCTGTTGTACATTATTATGGCCTATATGTTATTACTGAAATGTCTTTTTCAGGGATAACGGCAAATTTCTTCACTTATTTTTAACAATTTAGTCTGAATTCATTTAATTGATACACTGGCATGCCTTTTGAAATACTACTTACCTTCTGAATATGTGATTTAAAACTATAACAGATTTCTTATTTTTTCAGAAATTGGTGTCCTCCACCAATGGAGCAACTTTTGACGACTCTGCACCTTTATGTAACTACTGGGTCATACACTTCTATCGGGGACACTAGTGGTGTGCATAAAGCAACAGCAGGCAGAATCATCAGCAATGTTACTGCCACCATTGCCTCCTTAAGGCTGAGGTATGTTACACTGTCTCAAACCAGGGAAGATGTGCGCAATGTCCAGCAGAGGCTTTTCAACATTGTGGCATTCCCAAGGGTGATGGGATTGATTGTACCCATGCGCTCATAAAGTCTCCAGGTGGTTAAGAAGCAGAACACTTCTGCAACAGAAAAGGGTACTTTTCATTTAATGTGCAGACATTGGTTGATGCGGACCTTATGATCTAAGTCATTGTGGCGTGAGGCCTGGGTCAACACATGACTACTATTTTCAGTCATTTCAGACTGAGGAATCAGATGGAAAATAATGAATTTGTAAACAGTGTGGTGTTGTGTGATTCTGCATATGCAGTAGGTCCACATCTTCTTCCTCTCCTGCAAGCTCCGCAGCTACCAGAGGAACAGTTGTACAACGAATCGCAAATTCGAATGAGGAATGTTGTAGAATGATGCTATGATGTGCTGTTCTGTCTTTGGGAATCCAGACAAATGTCAACTGGGTTCAGAACATAATTGTTGTTTGTGCTATGCTTCACAGTATAGCACAAGTAAATAATGACAATCTTCCTCCAGTTGAGGCAGATATCCATTCCCAGTTGGAGGCATATGTGCAAGAGGAGCAAGTACTGGCAGTGCTTCAGGAAGTGCATGTTGAAAATCATGTAAGAGATAGTGTGCGCAGAACATTTGTGCAGTATTTCCAAACAGAGTGTAATTACAGTTTTATGGCATAAAATTGCAAAATATGTTTATAGAAATGTGGTAACTGTACAATAAAAATATATAATAAATATTTTGTTAAAAATTATATTTTAATACACTATAAAAGAGTATATGAAAATGTTCACATTTAACTTTGACAAGCTGCCTTTAATTTTGACAATTGTATATAATTTACCAAATTAGGAATTATATATGTTTAGATTACGGGGGACAAGCAATATATGTTTGGTTATTCACAGCGAGCAATACATATGAACAATTTGCATCAAAAGTGTTCTGCATCTGGTTGTATTTTCAAAATGAGTGGTAAATAGTGCTTATTTTATATTTGTGATATTTATGACAATGGTTTCTACATTTTCAAATTAACTGGCAGTGTGTTACATTGAGTGCACTGCTTACAGTTCAACTGTCTTGTAGACAATTTTGCGCTGCTGGTGTTTACATCGTACCAAGAAGCTCCCCACTTCACAGTGCAATTGCACGTTCAAGGACAAAGACGTTCTCCTGAGTCAGTGACAGTATTGGCATGTAAAACAACTCCTAAGGAGCGAAATTCTGGCACACCAGCAGAATGATATTCTGCCAATTGATTCACTTCATTGCCACCATTAATATTTTCAAACGTTTAGATATGTTGCACCAATTATAATTCCATGCAATTGCCAATGTTCTTTGCCTTCTCAGTCTTGCCACCTTCTAGGAATACTCATTTGTATGTTATACAACTGTAACCTTTCCTAATTACCTGGTTTGTATTAGTAGATGTAAAAAAACCAACTGGCTAGCTTCCAAATTCCGAAAAATGTTGAGTGCTAAGTATGCACCGAAGTACCCAGAACCACTGTATTTCACATTTGTGTTGGAATTCATAAATGTGAGCAGAACTATCCCTAACTTTGATGACGTTTTCTATATGAAATTAAATTAGCTAATTATTTTATTACTTACTGAGAAAAAAAGAAAACAAAAACAGTTTTTTAGCTGTTTCCTGAACATGGACAAAATATTACACTTTGCGAGTAAGGAATCACAGTATGTAATTACATAAGAATCAAGGCTCAGGGCCGCCTCCGTAGCGTAGCTGGCAGCGTGCTTGCCTGTGGCGCGGAGGACCCGGGTTCGATCCCCGGTACCAGTATGGGGATTTTATCCCCTCTGGGAGGTCTGGCACGGGGTGCACTCAGCCTCGTTAGGTCCCGGGGGGACTAATTGAGGAGCTACTTGATGGAGAAGTAGCGGCCCCAGGTCGAGAAGACCGCATAACTGGCCGGGAGGGTTCGGGGCGCTGACCATGTCCCACCCTCCAGTACTGCACCTCACCAATGACGCCTGTAGTGGGCAGAGGTGGGGGACGCAGCGGCTGGGCGATAGGCCTTGGCCCTTCGTGGGCTGTCGCGCAGGGTTTACATTACATTTACAATCAAGGTTCTAGTAATAAATGTAGCAGGTGACTTGAGATATTAACTATCTGTTTATAATTATTACTAAGTTATGGAAAAAGTGGTTAGGAATAGGTAATTAAAATTAAAACACAATTTTAATGAAAACATGCCTTTTTATTTGTTTTCAAGTTGCTTTTCTGCCAACTTCATTTGTAAATCTAACAAAAGACTTTTTCTTAATTAGTTCCATTTTAGCCTTATGCTTTTCCTGCATAAGTTTAATTTTTTCCTCATCACTTTCCTTTACCATTCCCTGTTTTTCCTCAGCTCTTCTCTGTCTTTCATCAAACTCCTTCTGAAGCAACTGTTGCTGAAGCACTGTAAATTCTTTCCTCTCCTTTTCCCAAGAGAGAAATTCTTTGCTACAGATAGATGGTGATGTATTCACCCGCATTCTTTCTGTGAACATTACAAAATGTATGATTACACAACAGTAGAGTGACTTCTTTCTAAAAGACATAGTGTAACGTGTACAATATTACTTTTAAAGATGGGTCAACAGTAGAAACACAAACATTACTTTTTACCAGAATGAGACATTTCTGTACCTTTCCAAAACCACAAGAGCATTGCAGGTTACAAGCACACGGACATTAGGACAGGGTCAGATACTTGCAATGTTACTCACAACCCCTCCAGAATGCACAGCACAGTAAAGTGGAGTAGATGTGAATAGGGAATCCAAGTCTGTATTAATTTGTAATTGAAATAACAAGTATATCTCAAGTGCCAGACTGTAGTTATAAGTTCATGTATACTAACTTGGAGGGGTTGGATTCATATGTAGGAAACATTAAATATGTTGTACAAGTTTTGGTTTTGAGACATTGAAAATGTATATGGTCATACAGTGCAACACATTACGAAAATAATAATGTTTATAAATTTATGAATTGTAATTCAATCTATTACATATAATTCAATTTGTAATTGTATTGTCCGTTTTACATATCTTAATGTACAATTTAATGGCTACCCTGTAACCTTGCATATAATTTCAAATTAACCTCTCGTTTACAGGTACATATTTACTTTGTACATGACTGTATGTTGTTTGATAGGGTACGATAAGAGGCAGCTTTGTTTATGTTGTCACTGACCAGTATTTTGTGGGCTACAACCATGTGCAATAAACTTGAAGAGTCAAGTACGCTTTGCCCTGCTTATTACACATGAGATGCTTCAAATATAAACAGACAAGACAAATCTGCAGTAGTAGCCCACTTCAGGACTTGTAATCACAACACTATTAAAGCCTACCAAATAGTCAGAATTTTGATTTGCCATCACTACCGACACCACTACTGTGAAACACTTGCCCTTGAAATATGTTAAAGTGATATTTGTGTTTCTAATGCTTTAAAAGTTAATAATTTAAAACACAATTTTGTTCCCAGTTTCTTTCAGTATACTAAATGTAGCTGACATTCTTGCAAGCTTTTGGCATGGATGTGATGCTACCTAAATTTATGTATTATTACTAGATATATAACATGAACTGTAGACTTTTGTTATGAATCAAGCAAGGCAATCATTCATTGTACATTCGTACCATGAAAAAGCTTAATTCAACAAAATCATTGTATGTTGACAATACTTGGAGCAAAACCCTATGGCCATCCATGATGAAAATTATCAGTGATGGAACTTAACTCATAAATTGTCATGAGTCAACTTGGAGATAAGCAAGTTATTAAATAAATCTTTAAAACTTCAGCCAATTTAAGACTGACAGAAACACTTCTCTCACATTTTTCCACAATTATATGATTAAAGAATGGGTCATGTGACCATCAAACATACCATTCAAGTAAGTGGTAACATGTAAACATAAATATACGCCACCTTGTGATAAGAAAAATGCTGCAAGGCACCCCTCACATCACCATTCCATGATAAGGGAAGTATTATTACAAGCAAACGAACAACTTCATGCAAACTGTTCCATCTTATGGATGTTCTTTAATATGCTGGCCCAATTCCTCAGTCTGATGCACTGTGCACTTTGATATCAGACTCTGATGTGACAGATGCCAACATGACCCTAACAAACACCACTGGCACTAAGTTACAAAGCATACCTGGGAGATTAAGAACCCTAAGCCGCAAGGCGTAGCCAAGGGATATTTTTATAAGAAGAGCAGAGCGGTTGCGACCTTCGGCCAATGGCTGCAATTACAAAGTGACATAAGTGCAGCCAAAACATCAATGTAGCTCAAAGTCAAGAATCCAGTAAACTAGGTGAGTTCCCTTAGGTTGGCACTCTCATGTGAACAGTTTCCTATGCATGTCCTTTTCTACTGTCTGCACGCAATATTTTCAAATAAAAGAGCAGCTCCTATATTGGATGAGTGGGTGGTTTGCTGAGGCAACATCTACACCCTAAGCACTTCACAAGGTATTTACTAGGTAATCTCTGTTACTCTAATCACCATTTCTAAAGTGTCTCAAATTTGACGAGTATACTAATTCCAGCTTGTATATCCATGTGTCACTTGTTTTCAAAATCAACATACACTATTAATCCATAAATTATTGAACAGAGTAATAAGCCTTGCTGCACAGGTATTTTTTTTAAGAATGAACTTACATTTTGGTACATTTCTGGATTATAAAAATTAAAAAATCTGATGTGTTGCACTCACATGACGTTCTCTACTGTACTAACCATTCTTACAAACTCTTATTCCTATATCTTCTTCGTGTTAGTTAAGATAAACATTTCTACAAATTATCTTGTTGCTTATTTCCTTATAGGTGCAAGGGGAAGTTAGAATACAGTAGGCTTTGTGCGATAGTCAAATGTTTTATTTAGCTTTGAGATTCTGTTGTCATTGCACACTTAGCATATAAAAAAATGAACGATGATCCATTTCACGAAAGTTCTAAGTTTTCCAAAACTCACACGCATAACAAGGAATATCTCCAAAATGGTTCACCCTACAAGAAAATTTATTTGGACATAAATTGTGTATTTTAGCAAGATCTACATTTTTTGTATAGTATGATTTGGTCTATCTCTAACGATTTACCAGTTATGCAAAAGTTGTCCAGAGTAAATATGACTACAGGAGCTATAGCCAGAAAATTCAAGATATTTCATTTGTCATAAAAATATCTCATACATATGACATTTTAATCAAAATCGTTAGAGCCATTTTCAAGAAAATAAAAATTTTTGGAAAATGTTCCATGTAAAGGGTAGTTTAGGGTGGGGCTATTTTCTTCAAAACCTTCGTGTCGCATCCTTGAAACACATTAAACTTGAATACCAACTTTGATTTTTAACCGACTTTTCGTTTTTGAGTTATGCTGTCCACAGACACACAGACCTTTTTCTAAAAATGCTTTTTTGGGATTCAGGGGTCTCAAAACATACATTTCCAGTGAAATCTCGACATCAAATTTTTGGGTGGAATACAATACTTCCCCTACTTATCAGTAGAGAAAGTAAAATTGGCTGCAGAGAGGCCATTGATAATAACAAGGAGGAGACCCTTCAATTTCTTTCATAAAGACTTGAAGGAACCGACTTGAACAATGGCCTAGAGTCCAAGCTGTCACCTTCACGTGGTGCGGCTGTTAGTAGTCAAACATATGTTTGATGAACCTAAGGGAAGGACTACTCATCAAAACCACTGGTCAGCATGGTGAGATAATGACCAAATTCCTTTCCATTATACCAATTCCCTCTTTAAGCCTTTCTAGCCTCCCTTGGCTAAACTGTTGATCTATTTTCAGACCCTAGAGTATTCGAGGCCAAAGGGATTTTTTCTATTCATTACCTATTCTCTTCTACCTGTTCACACTCTTCAGATATAATGCTGGCCTATTACAGCATTTGAGAACTTCCCCAAGTGGCATATAGGGGAAAGTTGATGATCACTGATCTCTCAGCAAGGTTCAATGAACCCATAAACCAACAACAGGTATGCTGCTCCTCCAGGTACACTGGGGGTTATAATTGGATGAAATAGTCACCAAATCTTAAAAAAAAAAAATGGTGTCCATATAAATCGGCTATTGATTACTCAAACACTCCAAAATGAAGAGACCCACACAGGTAAATATTCCAGACAAGTCCCCCATTTGGATCTTTGGCCGGGGACTACTTTTGTGGATCTTAACGCTTTGAAAATACTACAATGGAATGCTGGTGGCATGTCCTCAGCAAAGAAAACAGAAATAGATAACATTATCAATCGTAACTCTATTGACATATTTGTAATCCAAGAAAGCTAATCTCACTAGTGAATCTGCAGTATTACAAATTCACAGGATATGAAACACATGTATTACAGAAAGGAAAACAAATCAGTAGTGAAATCCTAACAGGAATATCAAAAAAATTAAAACCTCATTTTACAGTTGTAAAAGAAATGGATAACAATGACAAATTAGAAATGATAAAATAGATATTTGGAAAAATAATCAACATTTAAAAGTATTCAGTGCTTATAATTCCCCAAACAATAATCCAAATTTAAACTTGATTGACATACAAACCAAAACAATTATCAATGGTGATTTCAGTTCATATTCCCAACTTTGGGGTTGTAAGAACAAAAGCAACTCTGGGAAAACAATAGATGATCTTATAAATACTACTTCTCTAGAACTGATTTATGAAAAACACGATCCACCTACATTTATACATTATTCAGGATTAGGTACAAATCTGGACCTTTTATTAGCAACATCCGACATACCTCAAGCTACAGAGAAGAAAATCATTGAAGATCCTGGATCTGGACATAGAGCCATTATTGCCTCTATACACCTACGAAAACAAAAACCTCAAATCAATATCAGCAGAGCCACATGGAACTTCAAAAAAGCAAATTGGAACTCAATCACAGCAGAAATAGATGTTAAACTTAGCAAACATAATTGACAACTTAAACTCAGATAAATTAAACACTTTTCTCTATGACAACATATTACAAGCAGCAAAAAAGTGTATTCCTAGAGGAAAACAAAAACAATATACTCCTTTCTGGAATAAAAATTTAAACTTACTTAAACAAGACAGAGAATAAGCTAGAACTAAAGCAGAACAAAGTAAAGATCCTACAGATGTCAAAGAATGGAGAAGAAAGGCAGCCATATTAAAAAAAAAAAGCATTAACAGCTAAGAGATAATTTTAATAATGTTATTGAAACCATAAATTTCCAATGTTCGGGATCAATAATGACCCTGAAGTTCTTTATAAAATGTTCATTTGGAATATAGTCTGACTGCAATTGTAAAAATGTATCTGCTATATATCTATTTCCTAATTCTTAGCAAACCTGAGTCTATTTCAGGATTACTTAGTTGCTTGGCATGTTGAAGCCGAATGAGTGGCAGTCTTGCTCCTTTTGTTACAACCAAATGTAATGGAGTCAGGTTCAGGGGTGCCTCCATTGCTGCAGTAGGAGTAGGAGTTCATAGCTCAAATAGAAGATCTAGGAAAGAAAACGAGTGACTTAGAAATTGAAATAAAAGAAAATAAGAGAATGTTACAGGAATAGATACGGAAGTGTAGAAATGAAATAGCAGAATGCATAGAAAGTAAAGTCAAATGAATGAGAACAGAGCTAGCAGAGGAAGCAGATATCATAAAAGCAAATCAGCATAGTTTCGAAATAAAACAAAAAGAGGAAGTAAAGACAGTACCAGACGAGGAAATAGAAATATAAGAAAGGAAGTATTGTAGATTATGAAAATATAAAACAGATTATCTCATCTGATATTAAGGTAGTTACAAATGTAACACAACCAATTGCACAATTGCACAACAGCAAATAACAGAGAATGTAAAGCAGAATCAGACAAAAATAAGGGATGAGATCAACAGCTAAGTGAAGGTAATAAGTGGTAATTTGTAAAAAGAAAAGGAAAATATGCAGAATATAAACAAGGTTGTGATTGATCAAATTGAGTAAGCTTTCACAGCCAGTGTCAGTGTCATTAAATAGAAAATTATTATCCGGGCTTGTGGGCCGTGGTCTAGTGGAAAATCTCCTTCCATCTCTGGCTCACAAGCCCAGATGATCATTTTCTATTTAAGGTTGTGATTACACTCAGGCACCGAAAAGAATGTGTAAAAAAAAAGTAAAAGGCGAACCCCACCACAACAGCCCATGAAGGGCCAAGGCTTGCCACTCAGCTGCTGCATCCCTCACCTCTGTCCACTACACGTGTAATTGGTGGGATGCAGTACTGGAGGGTAGGATGCGGTCAGCGTCCTGAGCCCTCCCAGCCAGTTATGTGGCCTCCTTGACCTGGGGCCGCTACTTCTCCATCAAGTACCTCCTCAATTGGTCTCCCCGGGACCTTACGAGGCTGAGTGCACCCTGTGCCAGACCTCCCAGCCGGGGAAAAACCCCCATGCTGGTACCGGGAATTGAACCCGGGTACTCCGTGCCAGAGGCAAGCGTGTTACCAACTGCACTATGGGGACGGTCAAAATGAGTGTGTACACACTAGTAATATTGTGACAAATACTAATCCAGTTCATTTTTGTCACTATATTTCTCTTAAAATTGAATCACCAAACACAGTCCTCTTTGTTAATGTAAACACAATCTACAGTATGTTGTGACCTTGTCACTCACAGCTGCTCTGTGCTGTCGTAACCTCGACACTTACTTAACTGTCTTTCAGTTCTACTACTCTCTCTATCTAAAAACAGCTGGCTTTGACAATCATCTCACTAAAACTGCTTCACACAACAAGTAACTCCATGACAATTACATGTCTACAGCTGTCTCTCACAATACTCAAAATCTCTCTTTCAACACTTGCTACACGCACGCATGCAGACAGGCAAACCAGACCAGACAGACAGACCAGACACACACACACACACACACACACACGCATGCACGCACGCACGCACGCCGACAGACAGACACACACACGCATGCACGCACGCACGCCGACAGACACACACACACACACACACACACACACACACACACACACACTCACTCACTCACTCACTCACTCACTCACTCACTCACTCACTCACACACTCACTCACTCACTCACTCACTCACTCACTCTCTCACTCTCTCACTCTCTCACTCTCTCACTCTCTCACATGCTCACACACACTCAATCTGTTTTTTGATAGTTGTATATTTTTATCAAATGTATTTAATATACATTTTAACGTATTACAATTCAGAATGAAAGATGTTGTGTACTATGGAAACTAGAATAGCAACAAAACAGTAATGTTACTTTAATTTTATTTCTTATTGGTACCTTACTACTCTTAAGAAGTAATATTAAAAGGAAACAATGAAAAGCCTAAGTGACCGCCTCCATAGCACAGTTGGTAGCACGCTTGCCTCTGGCGTGGAGGACCTGGGTTCAATCCCTGGTATCAGCATGGGGATTTTATCTCCTCTGGGAAGTTTGGCACAGGGTGTACTTAGCCTGGTTAGTCCCGGGGGGACCAATTGAGGAGCTACTTGATGGAAAAGTAGCCGCCTCAGTTGTGAAGACCTCATAACTGGCCGGGAGGGATCCGGATGCTGACCACGTACAACCCTCCAGTACTGCACCCCACCAATGATGCCTGTAGTGGGCCGAGGTGGGGGATTCAGCGGCTGGGCGGTAAGGCTTGGCTCTCCATGGGCTGTAGTGCCGGGGTTTAGTAGAAAAGCCTAAGTGCAAAGTGTTTAAATTTCCAAGAATTCTGTGCTCTTTACTACTTCCCAAAGCAGGGTCATCTCTGCACGCTCACTGTGGTCAGATAAAAAAGGGTAAATTGCCAAGAATGTTAATCTATCCAGACTATCACTTCACTAATGACAGAATGGTCAGATTCCAAATATGTTAAGCCATTCTTAATCATCAGCCATTACTTCACTATTTTTGTAAATGAGAGTTTTATTTTATTCTTTTTTGTAATTTAACAGTTCACAGGAATGAACTTAAAGGAAAGTGAGAACTAATTTTTATATTCAAAATCTCTAGAATTTCACATTTTTTTGCAATATAAGGCATACTTTGCTTCAATCTGCACTCATCACTAAAATTCACTGAAACAATAATATTGATTTATTGATCAACATCACATAACTCGCAAAGATAATGGGAAATCACTTTAATATAATGTCTGTCGCCTTTATCATTAATGCGAAAAAAGAGTGCCCCTAGTTCTAGCATTCCTATTTTTTTATTTCACACTATGCCACTGATAGAAAAGTGACTTACACACACTTTGAGAAAAGTACTAAAAAATGTAATAGTTATAATAAGGGCCAGTCAGGGAAACTAGTTCCTTTAGCAGAAAGTGAGACAAGCAGTAAAAGGTACCATAAAAATGGTGATACAGTAAGAAATCAATATGCAGAGGATACAGATATTACTGCAGAAATCCATTATTTGAATGTGTAGTGGCTAAGAACATAGGTAGAAGAATTAAACGTTTTTATCAGAGATATAAATTGTAACATTTTATGTCTAAGAGAGCATTGCCTTGAGCTTCTTCTGTAGAAATAGTGATAAAATGGTGGTTTTGCAGTCTACACCAACAGTTCATTAGCAACAAAGAAGATAGAACTAAACAAGTTTTGTATACTTAAAATATTTGAAGTGACAGGTGTAATGTGCTAAAACCTGCCTAAAATGGAACGTGATGGTTCCAGTAATATTTTTCCATTTTCACGGGTTTCCGTCTTACAAAGGATTGTATATATTTTAGTAAAACAGTACAAAAAATATAATGGTACAGAATTAAACTGAAGGAATAATTTAAAATAAAGTTCTGAAATAAAAAATATGTTCAGTCATATGTTTTGCTGTATTTTCAACTTGCATGCCATACATAATTGCACTTTCTCCATTAGTTCCCCCCCCCCCCCCCCCGCCCCCCGTCATTCCCGTCAAAGAGCACTGCCATGATGCCATCTGGAACGTTCTTGGAAGCTGCAAATTTCTGAAGGTCACTCAAAACAGATAATGCTTCTCTAAAACTGCACATTTTTAGCTCCATTTCGTTAGCTTTATTGTCATGTTCGTGGCAAGTTTGTTATCAAAGCATGTAACTATGTATTAAGCACAATGAAAATCCGTCTTAGGTTATTCATCCAAATGGTTCCGGAAAAACTATTCCGTTTCTGCGTTAAGCAGTTTTCCGGTTTAGTGTTATTTAACATAGGAAATAGTTCCATTCTGAGATTTATTTTCCGGTTGTCTAGGTTTCCGGTAAATAGGAGGTCTGGTTTAGTCAGATTTTACTTATATAGTTTTAACAGCTACAATACCATAATATTCACGTTATATAGGTCACCAAATGGGGATCCTAACCAATTTCTTGAAAGTTTGTAAAAAGTACTGATGCATTTAGTTAACTTCAAACATAAAATAATAATTTGTGGTGATTTCAGTGCTCATTTTGACATAACAGGAAGTTGTAGTATGGTTGACTTATTTTTAAATTTATTACAACAGCTAGGGTACCATTGCACAAATACAATTCCTACTCAAGGAACTGCATGTCTGGACAGTATTATAACAAATCGAAAATCAAAATGCTATTCGCTAAAAGTCTTAGAACCCAAGTTAGCAGATCATCAAGCTCTATTCCTTAAGGTTATTTCTGGTCTTAGAACCCAAGTTAGCAGATCATCAAGCTCTATTGCTTAAGGTTATTTCTGGTCTTAGAACCCAAGTTAGCAGATCATCAAGCTCTATTCCTTAAGGTTATTTCTGGAAAACATATTTTTTCACAAAAACCAGCAAAAATTGTAAAAGAAATCAAAGATCTGATTTTAGAAAATATAAATAAATATAAAGATAGCCTAGTCTTAGTGAATTGGGAAGCAATGCCTTGTAATGCTATGGAGTCAGCTGAAAGATTGTTTGAGGTATTCTTTGCAAAATTATCATTTATATAATGGTTCTTTTAGAAAACAAAAAGAGGACTTGTAAAAACTAATAGAAAGAAAAAAATAATCCATTAATAACCAGTGGTCTATTTATAGGCCATTACAGATATTTTTTTACATAGTTTACATGATTTCTCAAGAGTTATTTTGACCATGTATGTCACCCTTGATGTTATCTGATTATGTGAACACATTATTGTCTCTTAAAAACTAGAATATTGTGAAGTTTACTAATTTACAATAATAAGCTGCAAATTACTGCATTGCCTGTGAAAGCATATTATTGTTTTTTTCCTTGTTACATTTCCCTCCCAAATTCCTGCGGTACAATAAACTGTTGATAAAGGTTTGTATTATTGCATCACACAAAGAATGTGCCGTGGTAAACAATTATAATGCTGAAAATATGATCCTAAAGTAAAGCAATCTATTTATAGACTGCTGGGCACAAGTGTTATCTCACGTCAGCACATGAAACTCCTGCTTGACGCAATGCTAGCAAGATGTTACTTCTGTAATAGTATGCAAGCATCTGCCATTGTGTGTTATTTGTGTTTTATAGTTTTTCTGTTTGATGCAAAGTGAACTGGTTTTCAGCAGTATTCTGTATTGTGTTCTTTCAAGCGACAATAACATGTGAGCACATGGATTCCTAAAGTACATATGCTTTATAGCTATTATTTTTGGGGTTAAGTTTGCAATTCTGTGCAAACCATAACATGCAAGTCCATTGGTTATTTCTTTTTTGCTTTTCATTATTTTTAGATTAGAGTCAGAGATATGGCATATAACAAATATGATTCAAAGGAATCATGCTACTTACGATAAGTGATGATAACTTTTCCAATGAAATTCATGATGTTTGTGATACAATCAATGTGATTCCTCCTCCTGATCCAGACAGTCTGACTGATGAAGATGAAGCACTTCAGGTATAATAAATGTGAATGATGATCCTGGCTCATATGAAGTACATTTCGTGCTTCTGAGAAGAGTGACATACAGGAAATGAATGACTCTAGATTTGAAAATTCAACCAAAAAAAGAAAACTTTGAGACCGACCAACATAATACAAAAATTGTGCTTCCAAGTACACAAAAATTCCAGAAAATGGCCATGCTTCAAATGAAAAATGGGAAGAAATGAAAACAAATTTGAAGGATTGCACCACTTGAGATTCTGCAAAAACTGTGATGTAACGCTCTTCCACAGATGTTTTGACCGTTACCACAGTTGATAATACACTTTTACCACACCAAATGTTTCAGTTATTAAGTGGTTTGACTTTAAATGATCTGTAATTGATTTATGAAATAAAGTTTATTCATAAAATACATGAACTTGATGGAAATGTATTCCTTCATCATACAGTATGTTTCGATACCGCTAATGCCCAACGGTCTATTTAAAGATCGGGTGATCTTGGGACACGGGGTGAATAAAAAGGCAAACAAAATATATTGTTGGCGTACTGTGTGCTAAACAAATAAACTACATTGTTTTTCTTAATTTTTGAAAAAAAAAAGTTGGGTATTAATGGGTTATATCACTTACATGCAAGTGATATAACTTAGAGTTTGAAAGAATGAAAAATAAATTAATAATTCTACAGGATTTGTATAAGGAAACACTGAATGGGTGACTATTAAAAATTACATTTAGATTACACATAATAGTGCTACACATTCATGTTGAATCATTTATTACTAGCTGTATCTGGAAAACACAGTAAAATAATATTATCTACATTTTTTCTTTTGGCACCCCCAATCATGGCACCTGGGTTCCGTTTCCCCACCTTCCCCCAGTTGCAGCACTCACTGCAAAGTGGATGACCATATCTCTCAACTCATGTTCCATCCATTCCATATATGAAAATGACATTCAGAGATGGTGCTGAGAGTGTAACTATATTGAAAGAAACAAATTTCTATTTGTTTTAAATATTTCAAGAGAAATGCATAATTTACTTTTGTTTCCATAATCACTTATTTTGCATTTAAATAGTGGAAAACAAAGAGGAATTATTATAAACATTACAGTAATATGGCCCGAATAGATACTTCTCTTGGAACTTTGCACAACAGCACAGTCCTCTTTTACTGAATTAATACAATCTACAGTCTTTTGTGATATAACAACTCACAGCTGTTGTCTTCTAAGTAGGGTATATAAGGGGAAGCTGTCACAGTTTTTTATGGGCAAGATGGCTGCCATGCGTAATCTAAGGATTACTAGGTAAGGTGGTAGGGGAAGCAGGTCGTCGTAGGTGTTTGAAGGAATCTCTAGGGATGACTCTTAAGGCCTATAGCAGTGTATGTATGCTTATGAGCATTCATAGTGCCCGAGTATGTGGTTCACTATATCGATGTATGCCACCTAACACAAGAGCTTTCTGATTTGATTGAATATATTACCCCAACATGATACCTCACCCCACATTGCCTCACTAGCCTAACCTAATCTAACCTGACCTAAGCCCCATACTTCTGCTCGTCTAACCTATCCTAACCTAACCTAACCCATCCTAACCAAATCTAACCTAACCTAAGCCCCATACTTCTCCTCGTCTAAGCTATCCGAACCTAACCTAACCTAACCTAAGCCCCATACTTGTACTCGTCTAACCTATCCTAACCTAATCTAACCTAAGCCCCATATTTCTGCTCGTCTAACCTAACCTAACCCAACTCCTACTCCTTTTACTCAGTCTTTCATAAAAAATAACCTAACCTAAGCCCCATACTTCTACTCGTCTAACCTATCCTAACCTAAGCTAGCTCCCACTCTTTTTACTTTTATTTTTCCCCCTTTTTTTTCATAGTTTAACTTTATTTAGCCTAACCTAGCTCCCACTCTATTTACTCTGGTCTTTGATAATTTAACCTAAGTCCATACTTCTACATGGCTAACCTAACCTAACCCAGCTCCCACTATTTACTCTGGTCTTTGATAATTTAACCTAAGTCCATACTTCTACATGGCTAACCTAACCTAACCTAACCCAGCTCAAACTATTTACTCTGGTCTTTGATAATTTAACCTAAGCCCATACTTCTACATGTCTAACCTAACCTAGCCTAGCCTAAACCAGCCTAGCCTAACCTAAGCTAAGCTAACCTGTCCTAACCTATCTGATTCCCATTTTACTCAAGCATTCTATTCTTCTATAACCTTTTCTAACCTTTGCACCATACCGTTTCAGGCTGACATCCCGCTTTCTTTTGCAGATGTTTTTTTTTTTTTTTTTGTTTTGTTCTCAGTAACTTTAGATAGGTACTCTGAAGGTATTAGACCCTTGGACATGCGAACCCTAAGTAGTTTCCATACTTTTTACGAAACGTTAATGCTATTTGGGAGTTTAGTAGCTATTTTAGCCGTTTTTACGGTATTCTGGAGGTTTTTTACGAATTTTTGAAGGTTTACACATGGATTTTCTATGTTTTCACGTCGTTAGTATGTTTTAATGTTTTTAAGGGGTATATGGAGCCTTTTTTTTTAGCGATTTCTTATGCTTTCATGATCAAATTCCATCCTTTTGTAAATGTATGATGTACTCGTCTAGAGAATTCCTTACAGTCTTTCTAATACTAACCTAACTTAACCACAAAACCTCTTTACAGACATTTCTTCAACGTTATTTAACATTATACAGGCTTCTTTTTCTCCTCCCTCCAACTCTTTTTGTAAACTAACATTAGAAGACGTTGTAACCTTGTTATTCAAATAGCTATTGTATCCGTATTTGTACACTGCTCCAGTATGCTATACATGTCAACTTCATTTAACGATTATCTTAATTAGTTCTGTATCTTATAACGGTAACACGTGAAACGCTGCTTACATTCGCTCTAAGACCATCCAAATCTAACCTGCCCCACCACCACCATCGTTGCAATCACCGCCATCCTTGCCATCATCACCATCGCTACCATCACCACCATAACCATCACCAATGCCACCATCCTCACTATCACCTCCAAGTTATCATCACCATCAACATCGTTACCATCACCACCATAACCATCACCAGTACCACCATCCTCATTATCACCTCCACATTACCATCACCATCCCCACCATTACCATCGTTGCCATCACCACCATCACCATCATCAGTACCACCATCGTTACCATCACCACCACCGTTACCATAGCCATCATCAGCATCGTTACCATCACCACCATAACCATCACCAATACCGCCATCCTCACCATCACCACCATCTTTAGCATCTGGACCATAACCATCACCACCACCGCCATCACCACCACCACCGCCGCCGCCATCGTTGCAATCACCATCGTCACAATCGTTACATTCACCACCATAACCATCACCACCAGCGTTACCATAGCCACCATCCTCACCATCGCCACCATCGTTACCATCACACTCGTTACCATCATCACCATAACCGTTATAATCATCTCTACCATAACCATCACCAGTACCACCATCGTTACCATCACACTCGTTACCATCATCACCATCACCAACACAAACATCACCAACCCCTCCTATTATTATCTCACCTAATCCATCCCCCCTACTTATCTATTCTATCCTGCCATAACGTCTCTTGATCTTCCTCTTTGCATTTATCTGTTATTTGTAGAAGATTTCCAGCGATTTTAGGGTTTAGAAAGTATTCAGCCACTGCGACACGCTTATTTAAGAACCTCTCAGGCAATTTTGAGAATTATGTAGGTTATTTGTTAGATTTTCCAGAGGTTTCATGCTATTTTGATGCTGTTTTAGATCGTTTTGGCAGATATTTTAGTTGCGTTTAGGCATATCAGGCTGCTTTTACGACTGATTTACACACCTTTCAGGCAATTTCGAGAATTATTAGACATTTGTATTCCATTATCGAGACTTTCAAGGTATTTTATAGGCATCTTGAACCTTGGGTGCATATTTCAGTCACTTTTCAGGCATTCTGAGTGTTTTAGACCACTTTCCAGAACGTCTTAGACGATTTGGACGTTTCTTTAGCCAATATGATAGTTATTTTATTTACTTTCATTATATTTTGACATTCATGTTTCTTCTCCTCCCTACCACTCTTTCTTAAACTAACATTAGAAGACGTTGTAACCTTGTTGTTCAACTAACTATTGTCCACTATTTGTTCCCTGCTCCAGTATGCTATACATGCTAACCTCATTTTTAACGATTCTTTTGCATAGTTCAGTATGTTCTAATGCCAACGCGCCAGACGTTGGTTACATTCCTTCTAAGACCATCATGACCTAACACGACATAACCGGCGGCGCCGTGGCCGAGCGGTTAGCGCGCTCGCCTACCACCTAGGCGGCCCGGGTTCGATCCCAGGGACCCGCATGTGGTATTCGTGGTGGACGAAGCGGCGTCTGGGCGGGTTTTCTCCGGGTACTCCGGTTTCCCCCGCCATCTCATTCCACCGGTGCTCCATCTTCATTCCATGTATCATCAGTGTCACCGCCTGTGGTGCCGTAGTAGTAAAAGCGGGCGTTAAACACTACACACACACCGACATAACCAACCATCATCGTCGCCAACGCCACCTATGCTGCAACGCCATAACCATTGCCACCACCACCTCCACCGCCAACACCACCAACACAGGCATTACCACACCCACCACCACTACAACTGTCATTACTACCATCATACCCCTTCACTACCAACGCAGCCATGACCACACCCACCATCATCATCACCACACCAACCAACGCCACCTATTCTGCACCACCACCACCACAACCACCACCACCAGCATCATCACCTCCATCAACACCTCCAACACCAGCGCCATCATAACCTGCACGACCACAACCATCGCAGGACCCCACCTCCGTCATCACCACCACCAGCATAACCTACACGAACACCACCACCACCACCACCACCACCACCACCACCACCACCACCACCACCACCACCAACACCAACAGCACCACCACCACCCTCACCAGCGCCACTATAACGGCCACCACTACCACCACCACCAACGCCGCCACCACCATTAAGAACCTTTCAAGCAGTCTTGAGGATTATGTAGATTATTTCATCGATTTTTCAGAGGTTTCATGGTATTTTGAGGTTGTTTTAGACCGTTTAACACATATTTTACTTGCTTTTGAGTACTTTCAAGGGTAATGTGTGATAATTTTCACGACCTCTGGGATACTGAAGCAGGTATTTCAAGTGTTGTTGGACCTATCTCTCTGCTAGTTTAAATATCGTTTCAGACATTTTAGAGGCATTTTAAGCAATATGCGGATATTTTAAACTTTTACACCGACATTTTGGACAGTCTTCAGGATACTTTGAAAAACTTTTGTAGGCGTTAAACGCTTCTAATGGTGTTTTTTGAACACTAATTCAAACATCAGATCCTTCGCAGGAATTTTAGGGTTTTCAGGCTATCTCAGGCTTGTGACAGGCATCTTTCACAAGTTTAAAGATGTTTTAAGACGCTGAAGCAGGTATTTTTGACACTGCTAGGGATATTTTAGCTGATTTAAGCACATTTCACCAAGTTTTCTTTCTGGACAATAGTTAGTTGAACAACAAGGTTACAACGTCTTCTAATGTTAGTTTAAGAAAGAGTGGTAGGGAGGAGAAGAAACATGAATGTCAAAATATAATGAAAGTAAATAAAATAACTATCATATTGGCTAAAGAAACGTCCAAATCGTCTAAGACGTTCTGGAAAGTGGTCTAAAACACTCAGAATGCCTGAAAAGTGACTGAAATATGCACCCAAGGTTCAAGATGCCTATAAAATACCTTGAAAGTCTCGATAATGGAACACAAATGTCTAATAATTCTCGAAATTGCCTGAAAGGTGTGTAAATCAGTCGTAAAAGCAGCCTGATAAGCCTAAAAGCAACTAAAATATCTGCCAAAACGATCTAAAACAGCATCAAAAAGGCATGAAACCTCTGGAAAATCTCACAATTAACCTACATAATTCTCAAAATTGCCTGAGAGGTTCTTAAATAAGCGCGTCGCAGTGGCTGAATACTTTCTAAACCCTAAAATCGCTGGAAATCTTCTACAAATAACAGATAAATGCCCACGGTTATATCTGCAAAGAGGAAGATCAAGAGACATTATGGCAGGATATAATAGATAAGTAGGGGGGATGCATTAGGTGAGATAATAATAGGAGGGGTTGGTGATGTTTGTGTTGGTGATGGTGATGATGGTAACGAGTGTGATGGTAACGATGGTGGTACTGGTGATGGTTATGGTAGAGATGATTATAACGGTGATGGTGATGATGGTAACCAGTGTGATGGTAACGATGGTGGCGATGGTGAGGATGGTGGTACTAGTGATGGTTATGGTGGTGATGGTAACGATGCTGATTATGGCAAAGATGGTGGCTATGGTAACGGTGGTGGTGATGGTTATGGTGGTGATGGTGAGGATGGAGGTAGTGGTGGTGGTTATGGTGGTGATGGTAACGATGCTGATGATGGCTATGGTAACGGTGGTGGTGATGGTAACGATAGTGGTACTGATGGTTGTGGTGGTGATGGTAACGATGGTGGTACTGGTGATGGCAACGATGGTAATGGTGGGGATGGTGATGGTAATGTGGAGGTGATAATGAGGATGGTGGTACTGGTGATGGTTATGGTGGTGATGGTAACGACGTTGATGATGGTGATGATAACGTGGAGGTGATAGTGAGGATGGTGGCATTGGTGATGGTTATGGTGGTGATGGTAGCGATGGTGATGATGGCAAGGATGGCGGTGATTGCAACGATGGCGGTGGTGGTAGTGGCGGCGGCGGCGGCGGCGGTGGCGTCGGCGGCGGCGGCGGCGGCGGTGGTGGTGGTGGGCCAGGTTAGGTTTGGATGGTCTTAGAACGAATGTAAGCAGCGTTTCACGTGTTACCGTTATAAGATACAGAACTAATTAAGAGAATCGTTAAATGAAGTTGACATGTATAGCATACTGGAGCAGTGTAACAATACGGATACAATAGCTATTTGACTAACAAGGTTACAACGTCTTCTAATGTTAATTTACAAAAAGAGTTGGAGGGAGGAGAAAAAGAAGCCTGTATAATGATAAATAACGTTGAAGAAATGTCTGTAAAGAGGTTTGTGGTTAAGTTAGGTTAGTCTTAGAAAGATTGTAAGGAATTCTCTAGACGAGAACATCATACATTTAGAAAAGGATTTAATTCGATCATGAAAGCATAACAAATCGCTAAAAAAAGGCTCCATATACCCCTTAAAAACATTAAAACATACTAACGACGTGAAAACATAGAAAATCCATGTGTAAACCTTCAAAAATTCGTAAAAACCTCCATAATACCGTAAAAATGGCTAAAATAGCTACTAAACTCCCAAATAGCATTAACGTTTCGTAAAAAGTATGGAAAATACTTAGGGTTCGCATGTCCGAGGGTCTAATACCTTCAGAGTACCTATCTAAAGTTACTGAAAAAATAATCTGCAAAAGAAAGCGGGATGTCTGAGCCTGAAACGGTATGGTGCAAAGGTTAGAAAAGGTTATAGAAGAATAGAATGCTTGAGTAAAATGGGAATCAGATAGGTTAGGACAGGTTAGCTTAAGTTAGGCCAGGCTGGGTTAGGTTAGACATGTAGAAGTATGGGCTTGGGTTAAATTATCAAAGACCAGAGTAAATAGTGGGAGCTGGGTTAGGTTAGGTTAGCCATGTTGAAGTATGGACTTAGGTTAAATTATCAAAGACCAGAGTAAATAGTGGGAGCTGGGTTAGGTTAGGTTAGCCATGTAGAAGTATGGACTTAGGTTAAATTATCAAAGACCAGAGTAAATAGAGTGGGAGCTAGGTTAGGCTAAATAAAGTTAAACTATGAAAAAAGGGGAAAAAATAAAAGTAAAAAGAGTGGGAGCTAGCTTAGGTTAGGATAGGTTAGACGAGTAGAAGTATGGGGCTTAGGTTAGGTTATTTTTTATGAAAGACTGAGTAAAAGGAGTAGGAGGTGGGTTAGGTTAGGTTAGGTTAGACGAGCAGAAATATGGGGCTTAGGTTAGATTAGGTTAGGATAGGTTAGACGGGTACAAGTATGGGGCGTAGGTTAGGTTAGATTAGGTTAGGATGGGTTAGGTTAGGTTAGGTTAGGATAGCTTAGACGAGAAGTATGGGGCTTAGGTTAGATTGGGATAGGATAGGTTACACGAGGTATGGGGCTTAGGTTAGGTTAAATTTGGTTAGGATGGGTTAGGATAGGTTAGACGAGCAGAAGTATGGGGCTTAGGTCAGGTTAGATTAGGTTAGGCTAGTGAGGCAATGTGGGGTGAGGTATCATGTTGGGGTAATATATTTAATCAAATCAGAAAGCTCTTGTGTTAGGTGGCATACATCGATATAGTGAACCACATACTCAGGCACCATGAACACTCATAAGCATGCATACACTGCTATAGGCCTTAAGAGACATCCCTAGAGATTCCTTCAAATACCTACAACGTCCTGCTTCCCCTACCACCTTACCTAGTAATCCTTAGATTACGCTTGGCGGCCATCTTTCCCATAAAACACTGCGCCAACTTCCCCTTATATACCCTACTCTTCTACCTTAATAACCAATTTTGTGTCTTTCAATTCCTCTTTGTATCTTAAAAACTAAGTCTGATGATGTGATCACTAACACTCGTTAACTGCTTTGCTATCTTCCTTTCAACGCGATGGTTCTCTCATGACGACCGTACACGCGCAGCTGACATACACGCGCGCACACACAAAACTGACTGACTAAAAACTACTTGCTGCAATGGTTCATGTCTGTGTCTAACTACTGCCGTTACCTCCCCTCCGTATACAGCGATCACGGAACATGGATCTTTCTCAAACTTTAGCTGTTGTGGAACTTTTACAAATACGCCGGCCGCCGGATCCCTCTTGATTTTTTTTGTTTTTTGTTTCTTTTTGGACTGGCCCCGCCTCCGCCAGCCCAGGTGACGATCATCCGAAAGGGATATACATCGCCTCCCTTACCATGCACTACGTCTACTCTACGAGGATGGAAGGGAAAGTCGGGTGCTGTTATGTCAGGTACCGCCGAAGCAAACCTGATGTTAGTGGGTAACTATAAAAGAGGCACCTGCATACAAGAGAGTATGCAGGCAGAGTGGGGTTAGTTACAGGTCTTGGCACGAGGCCCAGGCCTGGAACCTAAGTGTTAGTGGTGGGTTATCATGCAGAAGGCAGGAATTGAGGTGAGGTGTCATGCTTAGATTGAGGTGAACGTTGCCTGAATTGGGGCTGCAGCCGGAGAGGGAGCTGCCTTGTCTTGGCACAGCTTGCGCTGTTTGTCCTGCAACATATGTACAGTGTAGCGGATTAGTCCTTGTCAGTTTGTGGATACCTGGGAGTATATGTGGGGTTATAAGCTAGAGGTATCTAACTTTGATATATTACTGTGTTTGTGTGTTTTTTGTTTGTTTTATATATGTTTTTTTATTTCCTTTGTTTATTTACAGCCTGAAGGTTTGCCTGTGACCTTAGTAATAGCCAGGGGTCGTCATCGTTGGGGTTGCCCTGTCACCCCTGTCCGCCCCGGCAGGGGAGATCATCCATCCGGGGACTTGAGGGCTGTCTAGCTGTTGGTTGTTATGGGGGTACTAGAGCATTGAGGTGTCTGGCTGTCTCTTTCTGTGTCTGCGTGTTTATTGACTGGGATTGTCCTGTCAAAGAGCGATAGGGGCCTCTTATGCTTATTAGCATCTGTTGTGTACTGTCGCAGTAGCCGGATGAGAGGATTGTGGTTCTTTTCTGCGGCTTCGTACATGTTGTGTGCTAGTCTTTTAATAAATTCCTCTACCGTGTGCATTTTCATTTCGCTGTGTACTATATCCAGCGGGGCCGTTCGTGGGACTTTGGCAATGGTTCGGAGAATTTTGTTTTGCAGCGTTTGTAGCTTTTGTATGTGTGTCTAGGCGCAATGCCCCCATGCAGGTGCGGCATATGTGAATACGGGGCGTATGAGTGTTTTGTATAGCGTGAGACCAAGCTACTTACTAAGTTGAGAGTTTCTATTAAGGAGAGGGTACAGCCTGCCCAGTTGGGCGTTGGCCTTCTGGCGTACTGTGCTTACATGCTCGGCAAATGTGAGCTTAGAGTCAAGTGTGACGCCTAGGTATTTGGCTTTATTAGTCCAGTTAATGGTGTCTCCATAGAGTTTAAGCGGTGCGTTTCGATTCGCGTGTTTGCGTCTTTTCGAGAATAGTATTGCCTGCGTTTTTCCAGTGTTCACCTTTATGCGCCATTGGTTAAGCCAGGGTTCAAGTTCATTGAGTGCAGTTTGTATCTTGAATAATCTCGAAAATCCTTTATAGTGCCGCTCTCATTGTCACGTGTTCACTAACAGTCGCGCGAGGCAGCCTGACCTTGAGAGCCTTTGATATGCTTCGCGCCTGGTATGTGGTGTGATGTAACTTGATCCCGACCGTCCTTTATTGAGCGCCATGGCCGACGTCACAGTATCATTCCTGAAATTCCACCAATGTGCAACCAACATTACTCACGTGCCATGTATAACTACAGGATGCAACTTCAAAAGGGGGATGGGTTGCACAACACCACATACAGGTTCTATACATACTAAAGCTTACGGCTTTTATTTTGACATGTAATGTTTAAATAGATGACAATAAATGAATCAGTCAACTGTAAAGTAGGAAAAAATCAGATATAGAATTAGAGAAGGTGGACAGTCTTGTGAGCTTTGATGTTATCTCCCTATTCACCAAAGTACCGATAAAGGAAGCCATGAGCTATTCCCGAAGGATATCACTAACCTCATATTCAAGATGTTCTCGGGCTTCGAGCCAGGTGTAGTGATGAAGAGCCATCGACGTTTCGGGAGTGTACCTCTCCCATCATCAGGATGATGAATGGTTTTTTTTTTTTTTTTTTTTTTTTTTTTTTTTTTTGAAAGGGGAGACAGAAAGAGAGTTGGAAGGAAAAAGAGTTGGCTTATTACGCCGGGAAGGAAGAAGGGGGATGGGATAGGTTTCTCGGGGGGATAAGGGAGAAGTGTGGCGTAGGTGGGGAGGTACCGCCGAAGCACCCTCGCAGTATGTTGGGTTACAGCCGGTAAAATTACCGGCATCGGGTTAGGATTACCGGGTGACAGTCATGACAAGTCCTGACTGTCACACACGGGAAGTGGACGTGGGAAATAGATGGAGGAGTAAGGAAATATTTTATTACGGGGGTGACGGCGTTGACGTAGGCAAAGGCAGCTCAGACGGCGATGTCGAGAAGCGAAGATCTCAATGTTGAGAGGTGTTGAATAGCTGTTGGTTGCGCTTCCTGGTGAGAACCGCGTCGCATTCCATAACCTCACATAGCTGGCTACATGGTGCAGTCCCATGGTCGTAGGCGTTGGCCCAATGTACTTCAGTTGTGTCTTGTTGGTAGTCTAGTTGCTGTGTTGCGAAGTGTTGCTGTGTAGCGTAGTGTTGCTGCGTTGCGTTGTCTTGTTGTGTTGCGTTGAGTTGCTGGTTGTAGCGCGTCTTCGGTCCGTAGTAGTCCCTCGGGTGATGGTATGTTTGTCGTTGAGTTGGTCGAGGAGGCACATTGACGAGATTTGCTATTACAGGTGGAGATTTTTCTGTCTGAGTAGTAGCTGCGCAGGTTGTTGGGTTTCTCGTCCTTTCCAGTCTGTTGACAGTGTCGTTGTATGAAGTTGTGATGTCCTTGAAGACGTCTCGTAAGTTGTAGTATAATCCGCAGAGTTCTTCAAATATTGTATTTGCTTTCTTTAGTTCTTCAGTGTGGTGAAGTAGGTTACGTTCGATGTTTTTCAGTCTTTTGTTGCTTGTCCGTCGAAGTGAGTTCGTCTTGAGGCTGCATTTCTTGACGTCTTTATGTAGAGTTGCGATAGTAGTCGCTGATGTTTTGCGTAGTTCTTTCATAGAGTTATGGACGTCCTTGAGATGTTCTTGTGTAGCGTTGGTGTCATTGTGAGCTACGTTGTTAGCGATGGAAGTAACGACGGAGTTGAGCTGCTGCAAAGTTCCTTCCATTCCGCCCAGGCGATGGTTGAGGCTTCGAACTTCCAGACGAAGATCCTCCAACTCTTGTCTGGGCAGAGGTGGTCCATCGGTGGCTGCAGCGTACGATGTGGTATCCTGTTGAGTTGGTGCTGTAAGTGTGTTGACTGGTGAAGGTCTGTGATGTGGCTGAGAAGCTGCGCTGACTGGTTCTGGTTGTCTGCTGAGTGCCCGAGGATAGAAGGGGCACTGTGCTTGCCCTGTGTAATGGCCTAAGCCATTGCAGGTGGCACAGTACCGGCGTCGCCGACGCAAGTCGTGCGCGGTACACCATTGTGTGAGGCGACGTGCCCCACAGTAGTGGCACCTTGGTGATGCGGTGCAGGATGTGGCGTCGTGTCCAAACCGGCAACAGCGCCGGCAGGGCACAAGACGAGTGGCTCGGCTGGGCTCTGCTAAAAGACGCCTCCCAAGTAGGAAAAGTCCTTCACTCAAAGCTGCCTCGCTATCCCTGGTGTCAGCAAAAACGACTCGCACGAGGGTAGACGGTCCATGGTTGGTGATGATGCGAGTGGCCCTCAAAACAGAAGACCACTCGTGCTGCGCTGCTGTTAGGACATGCCTTTCCGGTATGTCTCTAGGGATCCCATGGAAGACAACACTGCATCCAGGATAGGGAGCAGTTGATGTTGTCGGCGATGTATGTTGTTGAGTTGTCTCTTGTTGTGTTGGAGCTGAAGGTGATGTCGAGGTCTCAGAGATCGGCACTCTCACTGCATCCCCCCGAGGTGTCTCGGTGACGGCGGGTTGTGTTGTTGCAGGTTGAGGTGGTGTTGAGGGCTCCGGGGCCGGCACTCTCACTGCCTCCCCAAGAGGTGCCTCGGTGACGGTGGATTGTGCTGTTGCAGGTTGCCGTGGCGTTGAGGTCTCCGGGGCCGGCACTCTCACTGCCTCCCCCGGAGGTGCCTCGGTTGCGGCGGAGATTGGCGCTGAAGTTCGGCGTTGAGTCTTCCTCTTCCCCATGGCTGCTGATGATGAATGACTGGCCAGTATATGTACTGTTCGCTAGTACGTACCGAGTAGAAAATACCCAGTCTAATGTGGAGGTGGTTCAAAGCTCCGTTGGAATCTGTGTTTTCTGAGCCGGTCGATCTCCAACTTTAAGGCTGGTTTCCAGGAGGGACTAAACTGCAATCCAGCGTCCCGGTTCAGTGTGCTCTTCTCGGAGGAGATGGACAGAGCCTCCTAAACCCTGCGTTCCCAGAAACCGCTACATTTTGCCACAATGGTCGTTTCTTTGAAGTTAGCTGTGTGGTCTTTTTCAAAGCAGTGCTCCGCCAGCCCTGACTTGTCAGGCTGCATTAAACGTATGGACCGTTCGTGCTCCTTGACTCTGGTGGAAATGGTCCTGCCGGTTTCTCCTATGTACGGCGTCTCGCATTCACAGGGGATATGTTATACCCCTGGTACATTAAGGTCCAGTTTATCCTTTACCGGCCTCACTAAGTGTTCGTCGCCAGGAAAGCTTCAAATCATATATCACTAACTTCTTCCAGCACTACCTCTCGGCAAATTACTTCCTATGAAATGGCATTTCTATGAGCAAACATACGGCGTCGGAATGGGAAGCCCACTCAGCCCTGTTATAGCTAACTTTTTTATGGAAAACATTTGAACAAACAGCACTGGAGAACGCCCCCCCCCCCCCCTCAAATACAAAGCATGGCTGCGTTACGTGAACGGCACCTTTGTAATTTGGAACCATGGGGAGCGCATTCTAGGTCAGTTTCTGCAGTACACAGTATAAACACAAACGTACAATTCACCATGGAAAAAGAAGAAAACGATAGACTGGCCTTCTTGGATGTTCTTGTCATAAAAACCTTAGGTCCTCACCTTGAATGTACCGTTTATAGAAAACCGACGCACACGGACCTCTATTTATATAAAACAGTCAACCATGACGCTAGACAGAAACAATCCATTATAAAAACACAGAGCGAGCAAAAGACATATGCCATCGTAAGTATCTGCAAGATGAACTCGAACACGTACATACAGCCTTCGGAGCCAACGGGTACAGCAACAAGGAGATACGACGCGCAATACACCCTAGGCACTCGACACAGGAAACAACGCTGCCCATTAACCAAGGTGGTCCTACCGTATGTTAAAGGTGTATCTGACAGTGTAAACAAATGCGTTCGTACAATATCGATACCATTTATAGACCAGCATTAAAAATAAAAGTTATTAAGATCAGAAAAAGACAAACCAGACCCTCACTCATCGGCAGGGGTATAAAAAATTTAATGCAGCTGTGGACAGGTTTACATTGGTACGACCATGCGCAGCATAACTACTAGGCTAAAAGAACACGAGACAGTAGACTAGGGAAAACTGAGAAATCCGCCGTGGCAGAACACATTATTTGGCCATGATGTTAGTTATAAAGACACACAGCTATCATCATTCGTCAGCTACCATGTCCGCCTACAGTGCAAAACAATAGGGATTTTCAAGCATGAGAACAATTTCAATCGTAAGGAAGAAGCCATCGGCATACACAGGACTTGGATGCCAGCATTGGAAAGGAGAATAGAAAGCAAAACCCTGAGACAGTCCCCTGGAGACCTGGACCAATGAACGCTCAGCTGGGTGACAAGCTCCGCCCACCGTCCGTAATAAAACTGTTCTCGGTGATCTAAGGATGGTCATTGTATGGGTTTTTCTCCAACCAAAAAGACTAAAAAAATGTAAATATAGCTAGATGTAGCCTCGTGTAAACTGTACCGTGTAAGCCGGGCCCAATGTATAGGCATCAGGCCAAATCCCTTTAGTAAAGAAAACTGGAAACGAACCGGTTCAAAGCCGGCCTAGGAAAAGTGACTAATGTGGAACTTAAACATCTCCCGAGAAAAGCCGTGGTGCAACTAAGATATTTAACGCCAGTTTGCAGCACAGCTTCTTCCCTTCCACTTGGAAGCGCACCAAGGTTACTATAATTTATACTTCCTCGACTTCAAAAACAAGTTTCGGAACTACGTGAACTTTCAGATCCACAATTTGTTTTTAGAAACGGACATTCCACAGAATTACAGCTCCTAAGGCCAGCTGATGACGTCACTGAGCTATTGAACAATGGAGCTTCAACGCTGGTGCTATTTCTTTCGACCGGTGCTGGCACAATGGCCTGATTTATAAACTGCATCGCAGTTTTCCAACCCTCCAAAATCATCTATTCTTGCTGTACAACTTTTTAGAAAATCGACGATTGTACGTCCAAGTGGGCCACTCCTTCCGGGAGAGTGATGCGGGCTGGCATCCCACAAGGGACAATCGTGTCACCGTTATTGTATGTATTGTTTACAAATGATTTCCCAGTGGAAGCTTCAGGCAAGGTTGCCATGTATGCTGACGACACTGCAATATACAACCACCACAGAAATCCCCGTTTCGGCCTTGCAGAAAGTCAAAGATGTGTAAATCACTTCCTCTCATGGCTCCATGATTGAAAAATAAAAATTAATCCTAACAAATGCCAGCTGATTCATTTCTCAAAGCGGCACCACACTTTGGCACTGGACCTAGCGGTCGGCGGTCGAATATTTCACTGTCGTCGGCATATTAAATACCTAGGTGTCACCATGGACCGCACAATGTGCTGTCCACCCACATAAAAATAGCGCCAACAGAGGCAGATAGCACTAAAGTTATGCGTCCCCATCTTCCGCAGCACACAGCTGCACCTCAAATCCAAGATAATCTTACACAAGGCATTTATTCTTTCGATGGTCCTGTATGCATGTGTGGCCTGGACCAATGACCCCAAAACCACCCTAAAACAAATCCAAACCCTTCCAAAATCTCTCCCTCCGAAAAAACCTCTCTGCTCCCCTCCGAACCACCAACCAGAGCATTCACCTTGAAACCATGATCCCATCCATCCCAGAGGCAATATCAAAAAGAGCTTCAGCAGCGTGGGCGCGCATTAGGAATCACCGAAATTACGTGATCGCCAACATCGGCAAAGACGAGTCGAAGCATAGAAAACATGCAAGAATAAAAATGTTTTAGATGTTGCACAGCCCGCCAACTAATGCGCGCTCATGTAAACCTGGTCCTAGGCCAACCACTACTGCAGAGGCCTGCACCTCGGGAACCACAGGAGCCGCAACCTGTCGCACAGGAAAACAGCGGAAATCTGAATATTGTGAAGTGTAGTGTAAATAGTGAGGTGTATACAAGTGCCCCAAAATAGACTGACAAACTTTGGGAGCTGATAGATAACGTTTTAAACACTTTTTGTTAAGGAAAGTTTTTTGCTGCGGTGCTTCGTTTAAGCGCTAGACGAATTAATGTCCTAGATTACTGCCTCCCACCCAGTTTTAAGTACGTAAGGTAAAATCAACAATGCAAATTAGTATTGCATTTAACTTAGTAAGGCACACAATCTTAAAAGAAACAAACAGAACACAAACAAAACACAAACATCTCATTGTTCACAGTTAATCACAGCTTTACTATTCAAAGTAAATAATGGAACGCACACCCATTGCGATTAACACAAAGAATGCATTGGAGTGACCTATTTTGCCGTACTCTCAGCCATTTCTCTGGTATAAAAGTTTGTCGGTCTAATTTTGAACAGTGAAACTGATTAACTGCAAACAATTAGGTGTTTTGTTTATGTGTTTTGTGTTTGTTTCGTGGATTGAGATTGTGTGCCTTACCAAGATAAATGCAATATTAATTTGCATTGTTCATTTTGCCATAAATACTTAAACTGAGTGAGAGGTAGTAATCTATGGCGTTAACTCGTCTAGCGCTTAAACGAAGCACCGCATCAAAAAACTTCCTTGACAAAAAGTGTTTAAAATAATGCCATCTATCAGCTCCCAAAGTTTGTAGGTCTAATTTTGTGACATCCTATATAACGATGTGTGTGTGTGTGTGTGTGTGTGTGTGTGTGTGTGTGTGTGTGTGTGTGTGTACGTGTGCGTGTGCGTGTGTGTGAAAGAAACAGTCACTTAGAGGAATTAAAAACAAACAACACCACATAAAACTGTTCTCAGTGACCTAAGGATGGTCACCGTATGAGTTTTCTCCAACCAGAATGACTGTAAATAATGTAAATATAGTTAGATATGAGGTCATGTAAATTGTAGCCTGTAAGCCGGGTCCAAGCTGCCCGCATCAGCCAAATCCTTAAATAAAGAAAACTGGAAACCGGTTCAGATTGAGAGGTAGCCTTTTCCTCGATACAGAGCAACAATGGGACGCTCCAGGAGGAAGACTCCTAAGCAGCAACAATGGACATCGTGGAAGAGAGGAGCAGCTTCGCCGCCGCCACGCAAACGCAAATGTCCAAAGCAGCAGCCCGTTAGCCGCGTCTCCCTTCCGGGAGGCAACACACCGCCACAGCGGTGCCCCGCGGGATCTGCAGGCACGCTATGTGCTTACAGCAGCGCAGCAACAGTGGCCTTAAGGGATGAGGGCCGCTCACATCCACTCCGCCCGGGGACCAATACCACTGGTCAGAGTAGAACTAGGCAGCCACGCCGACCTGGAAGCTGCCTTGGCGTCGACCCTGCCCTTGTTAGGGTGGATGCTACGCGTCGAGACTAGTAAACAGGACCCCCTAACTCCATGCCGCCGCTGCTGTGCCTACGGGCACTCAGAGGACAACTGCACAGCCCCGTCGAAGTGCCACTATTGTGCTTCTGTCCTCACATAGGCATGGCAGCAACACGACCTTCGCCGACGCCGCCACTATTGTGCCAGCTGTGGAGGAACCGGCCACTTCACCGATCAGGCGCTCTATCCCCTGCATCCTTGCAGGAAGACATTGCCTGTCCCGGCACCGCAGCCACGTCAGCCGCCACAGCCACACACACCAGCACCAGCCACTCCATCATCAACACCCTCAACTGGAGCAGCGACTTTAGGATTTCCATGCTGAGCTTCTATGCATCGGTGCCTGCTTAGCTGCCCTGGAAAAGATCACGTCATCCATCGGTGACAAACTCCAGGAACTACAAGCGGCTCTCAGCGCAGAACACCTCCGAGAGGAGAACACTACCGTCGAGCTGTCAGCACACGTTCACAGTATCACCAACCGCTTGCAGGCTCCGGAAGCTCAGTTGCGCCAACACCATCACCACAACAATCATGTCAGTGGTAGCCCTTCGTGATGCGTCCAGTGCACCGGCGCTTCCTCGAGCAGTGCCTTGCGCTCGAGGAAGGACAACGAAGGAACAACCCCCAATTCTCCGTTACCTATCCTTACCATCATCACCCTCGAACACTAGTACTGCAGTCAGGGCATTCTGTCATGGCTGCAGCTTAGGACCCTACCTTACGCCTGCTCCCGCCCACTGGGCTGCAGCCACCTAACCATACACAAACTAACGCGGGTATTATGCGGGACCGCATAAACCTTATCCTAATCCTCTCTAAACATCCACGACATTCCCATCCGGTGGAGTTTTTTCTGTCGAGTAGTGCCATAGTTGCGAAGCTGACACTCCCCATTGTGCCCTCCAACACAGTGGGAGTCCATAAATGGATTTTTCCTCCACTTAGGGGGAAAAAAACCACACCGTTTCATTCGAGTTCTGACTAGCACGCATCGCCTGTTGAAAATGCTAAGCGCAGTTCTTGGCGAAAAGTCGGGTTTAATCAATCCTTCTAGACCACGGCCTACAAGTCCGGAAGATAATTCTGTGCTTCATGACGCCTGCTGCGAAAGCCTCAAAATATATAACTCTCTGATTTTCTAATTTCTTATGTGTGCCATAGATAAATTTGAAACGTTGGATCTGCTAGCTTCTAAGTTTACATTTAATTCAATTCTTATCTTTATGTTTATGCGATTCATTGCGGGCAGTTCCATTACAATATGTATCACCCAGTTTTTAAGTTTACGCTTATGCTTAATTTTCATTGTGAATGCCGCCTAACTGGTACATTTTCCTTAAAACTAATTATGTTTTTAGAAAATATAAAGGTTTTCTTCTTCTTCTTCTTCTTCTTCTTCTTCTTCTTCTTCTTCTTCTTCTTCTTCTTCTTCTTCTTCTTCTTCTTCTTCTCCTTCTTCTCTTCTTCTTACATAGGCTTCTGTGCATAACATACAGCACATATATTCTGCTGTGTTTTATGCACATACCTACAGTGGTTAATAAAAATAAGTCTTATTAATAATGTTTGTCTTTTATTTTTTAACAGGGATGCTTGCATGCACTGCCATTTTTGTTCAAAGCTGATATCTGAAGATCATCTATTGAGTATAAAAATGTAAATTTATATGGATGTATTAAAGCATGAATAGAACAGAAGTGTGCATTCTCTGATTGTTCGATACCTTAATTCCTTCTGCATCCTTTACTCTAGTATAAATAATATTTGGAAATAGGGTAGTGGGGGGAAGCTAACGAACTTTTCTATGGGCAAGATGGCTGCCAGGCGTGATCTAAGGATTACTAGGTAAGGTGATAGGGGAAGCAGGACGTTGTAGGTATTTGAAGCAGTCTAGGGATAATGTTAAGGCGTATGCATGTGTTTATGTACGTTCATGATAGTTGAGTATGTCGTTCACTGTATCGATGTGTCTCCTAACGCAAGAGCTTTCTATCTTCATTGATTCCCTAACATAATGACAATCACCCCACCTCGCCTCGCCAACCTGACCAAGCCTAACCTAACCCAACCTCTGCTATCCTAACCTAGCAACCCTTCTAATGATTTATTCTTCATCTTTATTGCTCAATCTAACCTAGCTCCTGCTCTTTTACTCGGCCCTTTCATAATTTAATGAGCTAAGCCCCACACTTCTACTCGTCTATCATAGCCTAAATGTTGTTTAACACAACCTAAGCGAACATAAACCTGCCTATTTTTAAGATATTTTAACCTTGCTTAATGTAACCTAATAACTCTTCTAATGATTTTATTCTTCCATTCTTATTGCTCAACCTAACCTAGCTCCTACTATTTTACAGTTACTTTTAATACTTTGAAGGTATTACCACTCACTGGCATGCGCATTTTCTAAACATTTCACGGTATGTTAACGCTATTTTACGAGTTTAGTATGTGTTTTAGGCACTTTTTTGGTATTCTGAACGTCTTTACGAATATTTGAACGTTTCTCTTGATTTTTCATTGTTTTCACCTCTTTAGTATGTTTTGATACTTTTAATGAGCCTGTAGACCCTTTTTAGCGATTTGTTATGCTTTCACGATCGCATTTCATCCTTTTGTAAATTTATGATGTTCGCGTCTAGAGCTTTGCTTAAACTCTTTCTAGGGCTATCCTAACCTAACCTACCGCCACTATCACCAGCACTACCCCACGATCACCAGCGCCACCATAACGGGCACTACCATATTCTGTAGCTATCGTATCCAGTATATGACATTCTTTCTATATCTAACCTGAGATAAGCCAACGTTGCTTTTGAAGTATTATTTACCTGTTTATTCAGCGTTGTTTTTCTTCCCCTCTCCCCTTTATAAAGCTTTAAACTGTCACTAGAAGATGTCCTAACCATTAATGTTGAAGTACTTATAGCTATTTTGCCCTCAATCACCGAATTTTGTACACTTGTATGATGCTTTCGCTTAGTTCTCTATGTTCTGGTGGTAACACATGGAGCACGGCTGGCAGTTTTTCTAAGGCAACCCCACCTACCCCACCTAACATGATCTAATCAGCGTCTTTTAAGGTATTCTTTATAGCTTTACTCAAAATTGTTTTCTTTCTAGCGCTTCATAGGGCTTTAAACTAACACTACAAGATGCTCTAACTGATGATGTTGCAGTACTTATAGCTCAGTGTTTTTAACGCATTGCGCGATATCCTTGATAGTATTTTTACACAAGCGTTTGTTTTATATAAAGTTAATTAGGGTATACTTACTTTAAGATCGTAGGGGTAGACGTCTCTCCTCTTTTATCTGGGCTGAAGACCAGAACTAGTGTTAAAATCTAGTGACAGAGTTAACGCCTTCCTTTATTATTTCTATTTTTCTTTCTTCGACAAGCATCATGAGAAGCACGGAGAGACCAGGTGAGTAAATTGTTTTCTTTTTTTCTTTCTTTCTTTTTTTTTTTTTTTTTTTTTTTTTTTTTATTTCTTTCTTCATCAGGCACATCATTGGAGGCGTGGAGGTGTCAGTTGAGTAAATTTTGCATTTTTCTACGGGAGGGATAACGGATAAAACCATTTTCTTGCGATCTAAGACACTTTCTCACATGTTCCGCTCGCAACGCTGTAATGTCCATAGGCATATCTAGATATCCCACCCTCCGCAATTACTCTGTTGTCATCATGAGGCGACAGAGGTATTTTATTAGCTTCAACTGTGGAAACATTAAGATGTTGGGATAGGATTAAATTCATCGGAGTTCTTACGAATTTTAGAGTTCTAAGACAGTCCACATAGCTATTGAGGCTGATGTATTGCTTAATGGTGCTATATTTTATGCCTTAAACCTTTTTTATCACTGAGCCATCAATATCGACAGCATACGTGCGAGCAGTTTACCTGGTTGCAGTATTCTGTTCTCAAAGATACAGCATTTTGTTTCGCCTGCATGCAGTTTCAGCCTTATGGTACATAAGTTACACTGACAAAGGTTTCAGCAACTGGAAAAATGCCTTAGATGCCAACCGTGGGTTTTCTAGACACGAAAAGTCAGAAACTCATATTCGTGCCATGTCTATGTGGAAGGAACGTGAATCTCGCATAGAATCCTGTACTTCGGTATCAATTAATGAGACCACCCTCGAGAAGCGCCCTTACTATGTTAAGTCAATTATGGAAGTAATACAGTTTTTGGCGGTCAATGAGCTGGCTCTGCGTAGCAATTATAATATAGAGGAGGGGACAGGAAGGAGCCTATTTTTAAATATTTTAATACACCTCAAAGAAAGATAAAAAGCTTTCGGAATGTTTAACACACATACCTAAGAATGCAACATATATTTCTCTTGACATACAAAATGGCATTATTGAAATCATGACAGAAAACGTGAGATACAACATAGCCAAAGATATAATGATTGCAGATGTGCCTTTCTTCCTGGAAGAAGGGACAAAGTATAGGAATAATAGAGAAAATATTGCAATTCGCTACGTTAAGCATGGTCGCGTTAAAGAATCCCTATTGCATATAGTAACAACAAAAGATTTGGATGCTAAATCTTTTACAGATGTCACATTGAAAGTGCTGCGGGAGAATAGGATAGATACATCTCACCTTGTAGGTCAATGTTTTGATGGTGTTAATGTAATGAGCGAGAAAAGGAGGTGTAGCCGCTCACATAAGAAAGTGAGAAGAAATGTCCTTTACGTTCACTGTTTTAATCATAGATTACACTTAGTAGTTGATAAAACAGTGTCTGAAATACCTGACCAGTGAGTGATTAGGGTTTAAGGGCTCGTCGACAGCTAGGTCATTAGGGCCCCTAAATACCTGATGAAAGACGCTTTTTTGACCAATGTGCTATGTTGCACAATTTTTTTAGAGATGCAAAATTGCATCCTTATATGAAGGCAGAACCATTGTGCGTCTTCTAGAACGCGTTGGAATGGGCACCTGGCAATTACTAAAGTAATTTTGTCAAGCTATTAAGAAGCACTTAGAGTGCTAAATGCTATAGGAAGAAAACAAGACATAGCCAAAAGCGTTGGTTAGAAGACTGTGGTAACGTTACTTCAATTTCACTTTCTGTTAGTTTTCAACAAGAAAATATTTGTATTCTGGAACCAGCTGATAATGCACTCCAGCCTCAGACTATATGCTTAAGTGACGCAGTTATCATCAAGTGTATGAAACAACAAATCAGCGAGTTTCGAAAAGAATTTTTTTTTCAGCTGAAGGAAGCTGAAATCTGATACCAGAAACTTTGTGTTCAGTTCCTGTACAAAATAAAAGACCTAGGAATACAACCGAAAACACTGACTACATTCATTATAGTCTGTTGCCATCACATTCCACAAGCAGTTCCGACCCACAACAGCTGAAGATTATCTTTAACGAGACGGTGGACTTAGTGATAGTGCAATTAGATGAACGGTTCAGTGAGAATGAAGAGCTTTTACTGGCTATTGAAAGAGCAGAACAACTCAGCATTGAAAATCTTCAACCTCTTGAAAATTTAGGTGTAACTGTGCCAAGGAAAGAAGTGTCAGTGGTGCAGGCTTATTTGTCCTCAAAACCTAATGAAAATAAAATGTTCCTTTTATACAAAAACCACGATTTGTTCAAAGAGGCATACACATTATTTGCAACAGCAGCAACGTTTGGATGCAGTACAGCAACGTGTGAATCTACATTTTCTACATTAAATGCCATAAATCGACCAAAGACTGTCCATGACTCATCAACGATTGGCAAGCCTGGCTTTTTTGTCTTTGAAAACACAGCAAACACACGCCTTAGAGTTTGTAGAAGTTCTAAAGACATTTAGAAGCAAAGGAAACGGCAGACTGCAATTATTCTAAATGGACATGGATTTGATAATTGTATTTTTGGTTAATTATTGCTTTAGAAGTGGACCTTCTAATTAAAACATTTCTCTAACGCCTTGAAATTTATGCTTTTTACAGCATCTAGATCCAACTTCTATAATTTTATAACCTTTGGTCTCACAATAATTACTTGTTCTTTGAAAATTATATTTTCTTTGACATTTTAATATGCCTAGTTAATTTTATATAATTCCTTTATGACTGAGTTTTATTAAGTCTATGATTTATATTGATCCGGGAAAAATCATTTTGAACAATTCGACTAAAAGTGCTAAATTTTGTTTTGTAGTACAGATGACATCCAAACAATGTCTGTCCTATAGTATCAGGGCTTCCTCAAGTACAAAATCATTATCAGTTTTACCAAGTTTCTGTAAAATGGAGTGTTAGCGACTTTTAATCTTATCGTGGTATAATACGCAAATCTGGTTATGTTTTACTTTTTAAGCCATGAAGTTCTTTCATTACTTCCATATCATATACATAGATGAATTTGTATGTTCTGAATTCCAATTTGTATCATTTTATTCCTGGCCACAGAGTATTTGCCATTCCTGGAAGAATTAAAGTTCATTGTTCTATGAAAATAATAGACTGTATGATAATATTAAAGATAAAGTTTATATGCATATTATTCTAAAAGTTAAAGATATAAGTTTTTATTTTCTGTACTACGCATAGTAAGTTAGGGAAGTAATGTATTCCACCGAAAAATTCGATGTAAGGGTTTCGCCGGAAATATTTGTTTGGAGGTCTGCTGAATCCAAAGAAAACGGTTTTGGAAAAAGGTCTGTGTGTGAACAGCATATCCCAAAATGAAACGTTAAAACAAAACTTGGTAAATTTAACATCTTCCAAGGATGCGATACGAAGATTTTAAAGAATCCCTCCCCCATCTCTAAACTATCCTTTACATGGAAACTTTAGAAAATTTTGATTTGCTCAAAAATGAATGCAATAATTTTGAATTTTTAGGGAATAGGCTCTGAAGTCCTCTGGATGACCTTTTGATAACCAGTAAACCTAAATACATGGACAGAGTCTTACTATACAAACAGTGTAGATATCGTTAAAACACAGTGTATGTCGTACATAATTTTGTGTGTGTGTGTGTGTGGGAGGGGGGGGGGGTGTGTGCGCGTGCGTGCGTGTGTGTTTAACAGTTTCCGTGGTATTCGTTATTACTGGTTTGAATTTTGAAATAGTCACACTTTTCTCAACTAGGAAGTCATTTGTTTCCTCTCTTGGGCATGCAAAGAGAACAGAATTTCAACACCATCACATTGCGATCGACCTTAAAACATTTGATTATCGCTTAAAGCCTACATTAATCCCATTGTAATTACAACGAAATACGCAATAAGTTAATTTCTGCAAATGTTTATGTGAATTAACGTGAAGTAAATAGAGGAATAAACATTTGTAATGCAGAATACTTTGCACAAGAATGAGTAGAGAAAGTTATATGAGAGCAACATATCTGCTTTTTAAAGTTATTTTATCTCCCCTCGTATGAAATCTGGAGCCATGCCTAATGTTCAGTCCTGGCTACGGGCCTGGAACAATGGGAAATGAATGACGAATGCAACATTGCAAAACACAATTTTCCATTTTTACAGTGCAAAGTAATGGTAAGTGCCTTATTTCTGACGTCTCAATTCTTTATCTCATACTTTGTCCCAGGTTATGTGTAAATTGGTACGTTTGATGCCAACGATAGTCGTGACAGAAACTAACTCGTACGGATTCTGCCCGCCTCCTTTCCACTACACTTGTCGCTAGTGAACGTCCAAAATGCTGCACATCCCTACTATAAAGGAGGTGGCACGGATCCATGGAATAGTAGCATAATAGTATTGCAAACTTAGGACTAGCAGTCCCTTCCAGTTGTTAGGCAAGACATTTCATTGCGCCTTGAAGAATATTAAGCCTAAATACATTCAGTGGCGGCTCGTGCCTTACAAACTAGGTGAAGAAGTTCACTTAAGCGTGCTGAAAATACAATGCAAAGCCGGTGTCCCACGGTACAAAATTTTTGACCAAACTTTTTGTAACCAGTGGAATTGCAACACAAAAGAAACAGTGTCTGTCATACTATACCATTTTGGTCCAATACAAATGACAGTCCACGTAGCAAGCGGCGGCGCCGTGGCCGAGCGGTTAGCGCGCTCGCCTACCACGTAGGTGGCCCGGGTTCGATCCCAGGGACCCGCATGTGGTATTCTTGGTGGACGAAGCGGCGTCAGGGCGGGTTTTCTCCGGGTGCTCCGGTTTCCTCCGCCATCTCATTCCACCGGTGCTCCATCTTCATTCCATGTGTCATCAGTGTCACCGCCTGCGGTGCCGTAGTAGTAAAAGCGGGCGTTAAACACTACAACAACAACAACGTAGCAAGCGAGAGAAATAAAAATGACAGACGCAAATATTAATTTAGCGATTACTATATTAAGTATGTTTGGGATACTCCACAAGTCTCAGTAGGAATAAAATGTATTAGAAGTAAAGGTGTTGGCGGACACGGTCTTTGTTACAAAGAAGAGATCAGGGCACGGGCCGAGCAGTATTGGGTCTACTCAAAACGAATTGAGGTTAGAAGACCCGGAAAACTATCGCAATTTTCTACGAATTTGCGAAGATTTATTTCTCAACCTTCTACATCATGTCGAAGGCAAAGTTACGCATCAGGACACAAATATGAGAAGCAGAAAAGAAATAAGGAATAATTGTAATGGTTCACAAACGCACACGAAAAAGTCTGCTGTTTTCTTGAAAAGCGTCAGCTATCGCGTTTCTGTTTGTTTCAAAAGTGTTTAATTGTAATTCACATTTTAAATGTTCCGCCGAATCATTGTGCTTGTAAAAGGAATGGGTTACATTAATGAAATCTGTGAATCCCTCTTTGTTCCACACGTTATTTTTGTTACTTAAAAGTAAATAAGGTCAGCAGAACAGCGATTGCAAACTACGGCTACTGCATAACCAAGAATGGTTATCGAACCAAGAGCTTTTGAATTTAATGTCATTAGTAGGGCTAGGAAGTTCATGCATTTGCATGTTTTTTCTTAGGGGTTAAAAATGTATGCTTTTGCATTATGTGCACGAATTATGGAATTTTTAGTTATTTGGACATGATTTTGTGGTGAATATAACTGCATATTTTCTTGATTTTGATAAATTCATACTATTTCAATATTATAGTCCCTATGTTGCATATTTTAATGATTTTTATGGCTTTTTACTATGTTTCCCATCTGGATAATATTTTTCATATTGGTAGTATTGCACATGCTGATGCAACTCGCGAGGTGAGTCATGTTGTCATGCAGTGAACCCCGTGTTTCCATCCTTTCATTATATGTATGTGCGTACAGAATAATCGGTGCGTTATCTGAGAGGTTTATATTAACAAAGATAAAGTGCAGGTCAACGTTTTGAGGAGCACGATTAGGTATAGCAACGCTTGCATGTTGCATGTCCACCAGTAGTTGTATCGTGGTCTTAAAGCGTAATAGTGTTGTGAACTGATTCCCACCAAATTAAATTAGGCATATAAAATGTTAAAAAGCTCTTCAAATGCCAAAAATAAAACCAACTTCAAGTGCTAGATTAATTAATTTACAGAAAGAGTTTTCGGGTGACTTAATATGTACAGAATACAGATAATAGGGCACTGTTTTGTGGAGCGTGTGAGAAAACTGTAGGGAGTGACAAAAGATTTAAAATAGTTCAGCACATAAACAGCAAAACATAAGGAGAATTTAATCAGAAAACTCGCAAACAAAGAACCTGTTCAAAAACACCTAGTAGAGTGTTTAGGAACTAGGCTTACTGAATTTTCCTATGACTTGTGCCAAGCATTTTTAGCTGCTGATATTCCCTTGTTCAAAATTAATAATTGGACATTTAAAAACTTTCTTACCAAGTACACTCGACAACATGTGCCTGCAGAAAGTACACTGCGTAAGACTTATGTAGGGCATTGTTACAATAACGTATTGCCAAATATACAAAATAAATTAGTGGATCAGTTTTTGTGGTTGTTGATGAAACCCCTGATTCTGAGCGCCGTTCTATTGTTAATATAACCGTGGGTGCTTTAAATAATGAACAAAAAACTACACCTTATCTTCTTAATGTGAGCGAATTGTCGGCCACTGGCAATGTAACTGTGACCCAGTTTGAACTCTTTGAAATTACTATGGCCATGTGGAATCAAATACAACCGGTTACTTTTATTTGTTACTGATGCAGGTCCTTATATGGTAAAATCAGGACAAACTCTGGAATGTATTTTTCGTAACTTAATTCATATAACTTGTTTGGCACACGCTCTTCATCGTATTTCTGAGACAATACGTGATTCTTTCTCATTGGTAGATAGATTTGTGTCCAGTACAAAGAGAATTTTTGTTAAATCTCCTAAAAGAGTTAAGCTGTTTAGATCAAGAGCACCTAATAGCCGACTTCCTCCTGCACCAGTGTTAACTCGATGGGGAATATGGGTTGATGCAGTTTTACATTATGCTCGCTGATGACCTAGAAGTTGAGCGCCCTTAAACCAAATTTACATTATGCTGAGCACATAGAAATAGTTGAAGAGGTTGTTAATTCATTGGACTCGAAAGATGCTTCATCAATAGAAACTGTGCAAAATATTCTGCCAGGCACTGGTTTAAAAGAGGATCTTAGTTCCATCTGCCCATTTTTCTGTCTTACCAACAGCCATAACGGCATTGGAAGTTGTAGGATCTCCCTTGCATGAATCACTTACTGTCTTTGAAAAAACAATATGTGATCTAAGTTCGGTTCCTGGTGGTATAGGACAAAAAGTGAAAGTGAAAGTGAAGTATGTAATTTCAAAAAATTCTGGTTGTAAACAGATGCACGATATTCGAGACATCCTCGAAAGAAAACCGTCTGTCACACCAAGAGACTTGACTGTCACTGTGAAGCAGTTAACATAATTTAAATATGCCCCGATAAATCTTGTGACGTGGAGAGAAGTTTTTCACGTTACAAAAGTGTTTTGCAAGAGAACAGACGAGTTTTTACAGTTGAAAATTTGTGCAAAGTGTTGGTTGTGAACTGCAATTTAGCAGTTAATACTAGCAGCAGGACCACTTCTGCTTCAACCTCTAAGGAATAAGGTAACTTGATTTATTATTTATACTAACTCGTGTTGTCTACTGCAAAGAAACATTAATTGTTTTAATTAAATAGTGCATATTTCTTGGCATATTTTCAAATTTTTAAGAGCATATTGGCATGCATATTTCAGTGTTTTTTAGGGCATGAACTTCCAAGCCCTAGTTATTAGGCTTCCCTATGTTATTATCCTCTCTTTTAATGGGTATATCGATGACATCAGTGGGCCGCCCGAAGTTTAAAACATCTTTCTCGCCTTCATCTTTCCGCCTGGAAAATGGGTTGCTAACAAATTGGAAACTATATCGTTCATTGGATTCATAACAAAACACTTATATTCCGTAATTCAAATATTACAAACACTGGAGTCTAGCAAACTCGTAAATTATACCGTTTACAGTTATGTAAAACAACACCTTTAAATTTACCACCATCTCTTCCTCGAGGTAGATGACTACTATCTTCTAACCGCGCGAAAACAGAAACCATCCCCTCTACGTGTTCTGTGCCCCTACCCAAGTTAAAATATTTCTTGTTTGCCTGAAACATGTGCATGCATATACTATTTCCCCATACTACACGGTTTCGTGACGTCAGGTTGTCATGGCAACCAAGCTATTTGGTGCAACAGTTTTTTCCATAATTCTGACTGCTTCCCTTGGCCTTGCAGCTGATCTGAAGACCCGCTCCCACCAATTTTTCCCTGCCGACTGCCTGGCTTTAAGTTCCAAACAAAAGAAGGGTTGGTCACTGACCCTGCTACGGCTGCTAGCAGTTGAAATTTGTGACTGAACTGTTAGAATGGCAGTAATAATGCCAACATTAACAAAAATAGAATACTGTTATATTCAGGTGAAAACCTCTTCACCTATTCACTTGAATAACCGCCACTGACTACATATGGAATATACGACTACAAACAAATTAAAATACCATTCTTTCCTTTTTTAAGGTAGTGCCATGGTTTGGAGGTACTACCCTCGGAGCCGCCCCTGCTGGCCACATACAAATTTAAGTAGCTGTTTTTGGTGAGGGAATGTTGAAGGATACATGGCGTCGTCGATATGTAAGGTATCTGTAGTTACATAGGTATGCCCTCCGTTCTGGTTAAATGGACAATACTAATGTACGGCTGCTTTATGAAATAGCAGACATTCCTCTGGTGTGCGGTCGTGTAGATGGGAATCCTAACATTTATGCGTCAAAAGGAGACCAAACAATTTACTAATATTTGAAACCGTGACACTGCAATTAACGCGTTTTATTTCCTTCATCAAACTGGAAGAAGCCCGTTTACGAAACACTTGGCATTAACACTATTACCTGGCCTCACCAAGCAACTTACCACTTCTTGCTTCATTCTCTGTGCACATTACGGATTTATTTGTGAAAATATGCACTGTATCCTGAGCTTTATTGTCCTCGTCATAACTAGTGCAAATAGCTATAGTTTCCCTATTTCTAGAATGAATCTCCTGCTCTGATTTTTTTTGGCACAATGGACATTTGAAAACTCTCCTTCTCTATGGAGTACTTCCTCACCATCACTTGAATTTTCTGAAAATGCTGTTTCTTCTTCTTCTTTTTCTTCTTCTTCTTCTTCTTCTTCTTCTTCTTCTTCTTCTTTATCTGATTACCCTCCCTTATGTAGGACTTACAAGGCAATCAGGCGCCTGTCGGGGAGCAGACGAACCTAGGGACCGGACAGAGTGAAGACGGGGAAGCGGGTGGACAGCCAAGCACCAGGTATGAGAGTGAGGAAGAGGATGATATGAAATGCAGGCGAAATGGATGATCTGAAAGGTGGTGATGGAGAAATTGGTGGAATGAGCTGAAATAAATTCATCTCATTCAAATTCATCGTTGTTAACCTCTGAGATGTCGCCAGAAATGCATATTGAAAAATGGCTTGTATTTCTTCATCACTAAGTTTCCTCTGGCACGACATTTTGTTAATAGAAGTAGCAACAAGCTAAACATTACACTAAATTAGCACTAAAGAGAGTACCTTATTCAGTAACACAGATGTTGTGTAATAATACGAGTTGATAATCAATAGAATGAAGCGCAATAAGATGGATGAAATCATGTGACTGCATTGCTGACAACCTAAGAGAAGTAAAATTTCATTAAGATGTCATCGAAAATTTACCAGTAAGAGTATAAATTGCGCACAGTAACCCCAATTCACATAAGGAAACACCTACTACGGGTCAAATTGACTGCATTGGACATTTTGGGTAAATCATAAACTCCCTAGTCCAAGAATTATTTGCATGTGGTCAGATTACTTCAGATTACCCCAAACTAACAATAATTATAAGTCACTCAAGGATTTTGCCATGGAATGTCGCAAACACGGATAATGGCCGGTTTAAAACATATTCGCAAAGGAGTCAAAATGACTCCACGGGCATTCTAGTGTTGAATCATGTTACTTTTACTTGTGCTATCGTGTGATGGATTAACTGGAAACGCCCATATGGCATAGTATATTTTGCAATGACTAAATTACGTAAATAATTATTGTTATGTGAAAAAAGTGCTACGCACGTAATCTCAATCCCCTAAAGATTAGTTTTAGTTCGGGGTTTTCTTGAAAATTGTGTCGCGCCTTTGAAAGACGCCGAGCTTACATATGAAACTTCGTATTCATTTCACGCATGCACACGCGAGCGCATGTACGCGCGCCCACGCGCCCATGCGCCCACCCAGCCACCCCCCTCCCAAATAAACACACACACGCGCACACACACACACACACACACACACACACACACACACACACACCATACCCACGCGTTTCTCTAAAATGATTTTTTGCTTAGAGGACCTACATGTATTGCCAAATAACTATACGAAATGTTTAATGGAACGGAATACAATACTTCTATTTATTCTAACTATGTGTTATTAAAATAAAAATGTTCTATATGTTAATGCCAACTATTGCTTTTCGTAGATACTAAAAATTGACTTTTTCCAATGTTCTGAAGTGGTTCTGAAGTTACGAATACTTTAAATGAGTTAGCGCGATAAAGTTTATACTAACAGATAAGAATACTTCATGAATGTGATTGTGAGCGCAACGGCACAATTAAAAGAGGAGTGCGACCCACACTTGGACTAAAATGAGGTGACTAGCTAAGTTTTGTAAAAAGGGTAGCCTAAACCCCCATGAACAAAACCTTAATAATTAAAAATCCGCGGCAGGTAAACAGCAGAGCACTAAAGAACTGATGCTGGAATCTGCATACATCGTAAATATTGGGGATGGAGGGTGGCAGGAATATGACCTGTCTGAGCGTGCGCGCGCATACTAATATAGAAGGAATATCTAGTATATGAATATAGCCACTTTTTTTCTGCTTAGTTGCTTGAAATTGTTCCGGAAAAGTGTCTCTAGCAAGGCATTTAACATTATAAAGAATCCCGCATAAACACAACTCTGCCAGGAAACATGCACATCCAGATAACTTACCAAATAAATTCATGGGAAGAGTGGAACTTGCAATAACTAATACTAAAAATTTGATGTGTTGCACTCACATAACTTTCTCTACTCTTGTACTAACCATTCTTACAAACTCTTATTCCTCTTATCTTCTTCGTGTTAGTCGAGATAAACAGTCGCGGAAATTACCTTATTGCTAATATTCTTGTAGGTGCGAGGGAAGTATGAGAATGCAGTAGGCTTTGAGCGATAGTAAAGCCTTTTAAAGCTTTTAAATACCGTTCTCTTTGCACGGTTTAGAGATAAAAAAGTGAGTAACGACCTTCCATTTGAGAAAAGTTAAAGGTTGCAAAACGCACGCAAATAACAAGGAATATCTCCGAAATGGTTCACTCCACAAAAAATGCATTTGGGCATAACGTGTATGTTTTAACGAGATCTACATTTGTTGTACAGGTAGTGGGATTTGGTCTATCTCTTTCGGTTTACCAGTTATGCAAAATTTAAAATATAAATTTCAGTTGCCACAAAAATAACAAAGAAAATTTAATCTTAAAAGTTATTGATTTTTTCATAAAAAAAAAAATGTTTTTGGAATTCATGTTAATGATAACATCACTATTGAATCATAGTTTTGTTTAGCTGCTATTTATGAATAATTTTGGAAATTTTCATTGAATTTGAAGCAAAACTCAGGCGCGACCTTCTTTTGGAATGTGTAGAAATGTAGTTTTGAGAAAAACAGGCTTTTATATAGGAGCATCCTGTGCACGTTAAGGGAAGAGCACTATTTGAAAGGGTTGTAATGACCACATGGAGTGGGGGATATGAAAAATGTTAGCTGATCCAAATGCACAGGCATTCCAAGAACATTTTAAGGTAAAAACACAATTTTCGACTTTTTGACAATTTTGACCAAAATTTCACTCCCAGTGTCCCTTAAACATTTGCCATTTTAATCAAAATCGTTAGAGCCATTTTTGAGAAAATAAAAATTTTCGAAAAATGTTCCATGCAAAGGGTAGTATAGGGTAAAGGAATTTTCTTTAAAATCTTCGTGTCGCATCCTTGAAGGATATTAAACTTAAATACCAACTTTTCGTTTTTGAATTATGCTGTTCACTGACACGCCCCCCCCCCCACACACACACACACGCACATATACACGCGCGAACCTTTTTCTAAAAATGCTTTTTTGGATTCAGGTTGTCTCAAAACGTATATTTCCGGTGAAATCTCGACATCGAATTTTTGGGTCGAATACAATACTTCTACTTGCTATACGTAGACGAGAAAGTAAAAATGCAAGAAAGTTCTTGATTAAAGCAATCGCTAATTACAAATCAGTGATGAGTCAATGCCGCCAGGAAATAATATATGTAAACAGCGGCGTGAATTGCTTACCTACACTGTAGTAATGATCTGTGGTTATACTTGAAGAGTTGGAAATGCTCTCAGTTATAATCTCTACTAAAAGATATGCCCTGCTTGAAAACTTTAGCAGTAGTACACGTACTATGGATTGTCAGCGGAGCTCAGAGGACAGTAACTGACAGGATATGACTCTGAGGATTGTTTTCATTGTTGCAATAATATATTTTATTCCTAAAGTCGAACGTGAACCTCAACTTATTGGAACTTCCAACCCGCATAAATTGCAGTTCAGCAGTTCATGATCACCTTGGTTCGATGTCAAACCGCAAAATGTGTGACTATTTAGAGGTATGATAATTTTTACTCTATTATTTACCTGTGGCAGAGGAAGTATTGCTTTCCATCTAAAAAATTGGTATGGGTATTTCACCGGAAATAAGCTTTTGGAAACTTTAGTAAACACGCAAAACAGCAATATTAAAACGAATTAATTCTGTTGCTTGCTTATGTAAACAACATGACTAAGAAAAAAAAACGTGAAGAAGATACCAGGCTCTGTATTTAAAGGTAAAAGCTAAAGGGTAAACAAACGGTTGGGGATACCTCACGCACCTTAGATCTATTGCGGCTAACGCCCCCCCCCTACCCATCACGGAGAAAGAGATGAAGTGAGGGAACTACAGGCTATAGGCCACAGGCAGATAGACAAATAAGAGGTGCGATAGTCCCTAACAAGTGCTAAGAGTTCGTCCCGGCGCCAGGATCCATCGCTCAGCCGCCAACACTCCGGGTCCGGGTCTCGACAACCGTTCCCATTCAGATAGGGAGGGGAAAAAAAAAAAAAAAAAAAAAAAAAAAAAAAAAAAAAAAAAAAAAAAAAAAAAAAATAATAATAATAATAATAATAATAATAATAATAATAATAATAATAATAATAATAATAATAATAATAATAATAATAATAATAATAATAATAATAATAATAATAATAATAATAATAATAATAATAATAATAATAATAATATCTGCCAGCTATGTCCAGATACCTAATTTCTTATATCTGAACGTAGTGTGCGGAAATTTTTATTTATTGAAACTTGTTGATTACAATTTGTTCACAATAGAATGTGCAGAAGTTACTAACCTAAATTAAACTAAATAACAATTAGTGATATTTTAAAGTTATATGAGATCTCATAGTATTCATGCAATTTATTGCTTTTTAGCCGGTGCTGTTCGTCTCTGGTAGGCTGTCCAAGTCTTATTAGTCATTAGGCTGTCGTTTTGGCCTCGTTGTTTTCCTTTCTGCTTACAGTTGTCGTCCAGTGATCCACTGAAATCTTCTTCTGTTCTATGTAATTGTTCTTGGTATAACAGGTTCAGGAGTTTGGGGCACTTGGTTTGGGTTATATTGATTTGACAATCTTAACGATCGACGGGGTGATGGTACAACAGTCACTGGAGGTCTATAAAAATTTCTGAGATTTCTTTCTTGTTCAGTTTGTCTTAAAGATCTTTCTGCTATACTGATTTGAGTCGCTAACTCATTTAAAGTATTTAGATTTTCCTTATTCCTGACCATTTCCGATAAAGTGAGGTGCATGAGCTTTTCCCTGTTAGATTGTGCTATGTCACTGTATTTCTGACAGTTAAACATTGCATGCTCTGGAGTATCTTATGTATTGCATCTGGTGCACATTTCAGAGTTGATGATATTAAAACGTTTTAAGTAAGTGCCATATGGCCCATGGCCCGTAATATAGTGTAATGCAGCTTGTAAGGGATTTAGGTGCTTTAGTCGTAACCTTTCTCGTATATTAGGGTAAAACATATAGGTGCGTCTCCCAGTTTGCAGGTTATCCCATTCTGATTGCCATAAGGATATTAACTCAGCCCTTATTTGTCTTTTCATATAGCATCGTTTTCCTATTATATATTCTATCTTTTGTTGATTGCTTTTCTTTAGCCAATAGTAAGCACCATATAGGCGAACCTGTAGATCTATTGGCCAGGAACCAGTGGCCACAAGAAGAGCCATAGTGGAGGTCGTTCTTGCTGCTCCAGTAAAACGGAGAAGAATTTTCCTCTGGCATTTTCTGAGATCTGCGACGAGGTTTAATTTTTGCATACACTGTGCCCACGCTCCTGCACCATATGTAATGATAGCAGTAAAGATACAATTATGGTATGTTCTAATGGTAGTGAGAGGTAGTTTATATTGACGTTGGGCAATACTGGCAATCTTCATCATAATTTTACTGGCTTTGTTGCAGACCTGAGTGACATGTGTCTTGAAGTTGCCTTTATCATCAAGCGTTATTCCAAGGTATTTAATATACTTGTGGCATTGAATACGTTCTTCGTGTATTCGTATAACTGGGTTTCTTAATAATTTACCTTTAAATAGCAAATAAGCAGATTTGTTAGCTGCAATTTGTAGTTTAACAGAGTTGCACCATCCATATACCTTCTGGGTCGCATCAGAAGATTTTGTTTCCAGTTCCAGGCGGGTGTTTCTTTCTATTAATAAAAGCAGATCATCCGCATATGCTATAGTGGCATATATTTGTGTGTCAACAACTAACTCACTAAGCAGAGGCTCCAAACCTATATCCCAGAATATTGGACCCAATATAGAACCTTGCGGGCAGCCTTTCGTAACATCACATGTGATGGTACTATTTGCCCCTATGATGTTGACTCGGCAGTCTACACAATAGTTCTTCAGAATTCTATAAAGGCTTTTTGGGTATTCTTGTTGGCGCAAGCGTTCAAAAAGTGCAGGCCACCAGAGGTTATCGAAAGCTCCAGCTATATCAAAGAAGAGACCCATCACATAGTTCTTTTTAGAGTTCTTAGCTGCAATTATGGCTTTAGTTATTGCATCCGTTGTTGACTTTCCAGATCTAAAACCACATTGAGTAGGATTAAGGCCTTTCAGGATCCTAAACTCTTGTATGCATTTACATAGGAGTTTTGCTTGTACTTTACCCAAAAGGTTAAGAAGACAAATCGGTCTATAAGATTTTGGCAATGCAGGATCCTTATCGCCACCTGTATGTAAGATCGTGATACTGGCTTCTTTCCAGCAATAGGGAATACGGCCTTGCCATAGACATTCATTAAAGAGATCTGTTAAATATGGAGTTATTTCTGGTGCAATATGTATGAGTATTTCTGCATGTATTTGATCAGGTCCTGGAGCCTTCTTCTTTTTGAGGTTTTGTAATGCATGCAGAACTTCAGATCTGTCAAAGGGATAGACGACTCCAGCTGTTGGTTCGTCGGAGGTGAAATCCTTTCTAAGTTGTTTGTGCTGGATTGTATCTGACTCCTGGTTATCTGAGGGAAGGACAGTAGTTAGCAGGGTTTGTATAGATTCAATCCATCCTTTAGTTAGTTCACCGGGCACTGGGAGGTCCATTGACTTCAAAAAATCGATTTTTTGTTTTTAATGTTAAAAAAAATATGTATAATTCTTCAGCTTTAAAATGATATATATATAACATAGGTATAGTGTTATTTGTTATAATGATGGTTGCAGTGTAGATTTACAGTGATGGAAAAAATGGGTATAAAAGTCAGAATATGAAGGAAACCTGTATAAAAAAATTTATGTGTCGACTCTCAGAGGCAAAAAGGGCAGTTCAGTTGCTTGAAAATAAAGCTAGAACTAAGAAAAGGAAAGAAAAGATGAGGAAAACTTAAGTAAGCAGGAATATGGAGCAGGCATTCTGAAAGTATGTGTAATTTGAAAAGAATGGTACTTCAGCTTTGATCGCAATTTCCCGAAACCTTGATTTTTCACACTTCAGGTACACATTTCTCAAAAACTATAAGAGATATTGATATCAAATTTTTAGTGCTTATTTATCCATGTTTGTTGAGTACAGACAGTTAAAGCTTTTGTGAATTAGAGCTATAATGTGGAGAAAAAAAATTTAATGCTTAAAAATATAACCCTATTTTTCCTATATAGAATTAAATAATTTTTTATGTGCAAAATAAAAACTACATAGGATTTATGTTTAACCAGCGATGTCAAGCTATGCTTTATGTTATTCAGATAAAAATTTGGTGCATGTAGCTTCAAAATCCTACAAGAAAAGTGTACCTGAAGTATGAGGTGTAACATTTTTTTTCAGGATACATAGTGTGCTTTATGCCCCTTTTGCATGGAATTATGTGAATTTAATTTAATTATTATGTAGTAGTTAAATGTAAAAATGCTTGAAGTATAATCACACCAAATTTCAATTTATTCTAATCATTAATAGCTGCTATATTTAAATTTTAAATATCGGTGTAAGTTAAGCTCGTGGTGTTAAAAGTAACCTCCCAGTGCCCTAAGTAATGTAGAGAGGACTTCTGGAGACTATTTTTTCAGTGGCTATCTTGTATGGGATGCTCCATATATTGGTGGTTAAAGCATCCTCAACAAAATTCTCCCATGATCTTTCCCTTAGATCTTTTAAAGAAGTTATAAATTCCTCTTTCAATAGTTGGTATTTTCTAAGGTGTGTTTGCCTCTCCGTGTTTAAGATAGAAGTCTGATATGCTCGGCGTGCTTTCCTCATTTTAATCCGAAGTTTCTACAATTTTTCATTCCAGATATTATTACTAAAAGGACGTGGCTTACTTCTTGGAATTGCCTCAATCATAGCTTTCTGAATGGCCTTAGTAAGCTCAGAAGCTTTGTAGTCAATATCGTCACCCACATTAATTGAGGGTGGCATTAGTAGATTTTCTTTCAGGGCTTCCCAATTTGCCTTTTTGATGTCATAAGGTCGTCTTTTAGATATAACAGTTGCTATAGTGTTCTGTTGTTGCCTATATTGGAAGTAGTTGAGATTATGGTCACTGGTAGTAAGATCCTGACCTACCATCCAATCCGAAACATTCTCAGCAGCTTTGTGGTTTGCTAACGTAATATCAATATTACTGGTTGAACCAGCACCATTTTGGAATGTTGGAGGATTAAGCGGCTCATTTAGAATGTGGAGCTGTAATTCTGCTATGGCTTCTTCCATTAGTTCACCTCTTGCATCTCTAGTGGTACTATACCACCAGGGGGATTTGCTGTTACAATCCGCGGCATATACGACTGGAGTATGGGGATACATGTTGTTTATTATGCGCATCTTATTGATAAATGGTTCTATCGGATGGCTGTATTGAAAATACATGCTCACTAAGATGAGCGTTCCTCTTTTATAACATACTTCAACACATGAAGTACGTTCATCACAGACTTGATGGATCCTAGTCACTTGTAGATTGGCATTCGTTATTAAAATTGATGCTTTGGGACTAAATCCTGTCGTAATATGTCTGGTGGAGATGGGAAGGTGTGCAGGTTTACCTTTAATGCAATATGGTTTTTGTATACACAAAACATCAAATTGCATTTCTTCGGTGACTTTTCTAATCTCTGCCATCACTAAACGGCTATTCTGAGCATTAATTTGTCCTATTTTAAGAATGTTTTGATTCGATGTTTGGAGCTTAAACGCCATAATCAGTTTTTGCTATCAGCCGTTCCCAGTAGATCTTGTAAGTGAGGCAGTCTCGTCATCCTTTACAGATTTTTCCTCTTCTGAGGCAAGGAATACAAATGACCGGTCGTCCTATCTTTCTGCAATTAGGTTTGGTATGACCGAACTCACCGCAATGTCCACAACTGGCTTCTTGTGCTCTGCAATTTCTTGCTATGTGCCCTAAGTCGTGACACTTCATACATCTGGCAACTACTATGTAGTCTTTTATGGTAATTGCCTGGAAACCAACATATAATTTCCCAATTTGTGAAATCTGCTGTGTCATTCTTGCCGATACTTCAGCCACGTGATGTACCGTCGCCTTTTCCCGTGGACCAGTTTTAAAATGTAGACGGAAATGTTTGTTAAATTCTTCAAAAGTCATTAGATGAGAAAAATTTTGCTGATATATGTTTTCAGTTATTTCTTCATTAGATTGTCCACTAAAGATATATAAAATCATAAGCGAAAGTATTTTTTTTCGGAAGCTCCACTTTTATAGGTTCATCAGATAAAGCTGGATGATTCATAATTTTGTCAACATCCTCTTGGCTCTCAGTTTCCAAGACCAATTTATCCACAGTTGTGCGAATACGCTTTACTTTTATTTTATCCTTTGCCGGATGTAATTTTTTGGTGACAGCTTCTTGTACTTCCCGCACACTTTGTCCATTTGTTGCCGAGATAAAAACGGTGTGTCCTTTCTTTTCAATTGTTCTATGAAGTTGGACTTCTTTTTCCGGTCGTGCAGGTTTGGCTAGCGCTTGCGCGTAAGTAAAACTATTTATAGGCATCTGTTGTGACTGTTCTTCTTTTTGTGGTTTGTTACAATTAAATTCTCTCAAAATGCAATTTTCAGCCTTTTGCGTTATCAGTTCATCACGAACATCTTGGTACAAATCTGTGCATTTTCGAAAGAGCTTAAAAAGAGTCTCCTTTTTCTTACCCACTATCTTTACTTTGGCTATAATTGTTGATATGGCCATAATAACTTCATTAAAGCCGTTTCTTTCAGAAACTTCTGCTTCAGGATTAGTTTCTGCATCTACTTCCAGATCAGTATCCTCCTGGTCACACTCAATTTCAACTGTCTCCTTATTTACTTTATTTTCCAAAGATTGCCTTGATCACTTCCAGTGCATATACATTAGTATCTATAGTGGTTTTATTGGAACTGGAGATTGGTTTGGGAGATTTCACTAGTTGTATCTCATCGCATTTGTATTTGTCACATTTGTCTTTATTGTCATCGATAACTGTCTTCTTAGATCCCTGTGCATATTGAGATTATTATTAATGTATCCGAATACGCCAAATATCTTCAAAAAGCCTTCTAATACACAAACACTGCGTGTAATGGTTCGGCAGCAATATGGACATTTTATAATAAAAAATTATTGGTATTAGGTTAAACTAAGGCTTTTAAACTTGTATGAATAATGTAAGTTGTTGTGTATTCCACTAATAGCTTCCAACTAGAGATTATTGTTCATAAATTGTACATAGATTTTTGCTGAAACGCAGTGTTGCTATCTATTATGAATTAACAATACAGATGCTTTAGGTGGCCTTTTCCGTATTTAATACAAATCGTAGGTTATTCCAGCTAAATACGCACAACTGTAAAAAATCTTACTCTTAAATGTTTATCACTACCTGAGAATGCTAGGATAACACCACTATTGCACTTGGAAAACACAATTTCCACAAAAATCCATTATAACGCTACTCGACGTTAACCAAGTTTGATCTTGAGCACATACACAACACAAATCTCTCTAGAACTTACACAAGCCTTATATGCCTTTGTTCCTAATAATCTTACTAGCACAATATGCTTTAGTGAGCAAATTACGATGTAAACTAATTACTGATGATCACTATATATTGAAATACACACAATAGATGATGAGCCATTTGGTCAAACGTACCGGTTCTTCCTAGGCCTACATTCCGAGAGGACAGCGACCACACAGCGCCACCCAGCGCCCAGAACGTCATCGAGAACATGGAGCACCTGTCCAGCTTTGTCATACACCACGAGCCCGAAAGCACACCTCAAAAATAAGGAAATTGAATGTGGAGGAAATGATGGAGAGGAAATCATGGTATGAAGGTAAGACCCCAGATTCGTGGGGAAACCACAGAAATCCAAGTGAGAGTGTGTGATCGACGGATCCAGCCTGTGACCTACCGTATGCGAATCGCACACGTTACCGCGGCGCCATCTCACTCGGTCTGTTAAAGTTTATCATCTTCCAAAGCCTACACAAATACTTTTGAGAAAAGCCCCGTCACCTCAAACCCCCCTTTACATGGAAAACTATTAATTATTTCTGGTTTACTCAAAATTATCTCTAACGATTGTAATTGTTACCATATGTTTAAAATGTTTGCGTGACTAATAAAACGTACACTTTTCTGCAAATAGCCTGGGGTTGTGGGTTTAAGTCCTGGTTGTAGGACTCAGCATCATGTGAATGTTAATAGAATAACTCAAACTTAAAAGTCGGCTTTGGAAGATAGTTCTCTCATCCCAAACTGCCGATATAGCACTTTTTATTTTCTCAAAAATCATTCCCTGATTTTGATCAAAATTACAATATGTTTATTACTATATTACTAATAGAATTCATTATCTGAATGTTCTCTGAATTGCCTCTGAAGTCCTCTTCATTGGGACTAAACGTGTTATAAGTTTATACATCTGGTACACTATAAGAGTTGTACTGAACCTTACTATATGCAAAATATGTGGAGCTGATTGAAATATACAACTTGTGTCAAGCATCTTTTTCCGTAACATTAACTATTTTCGAAATATTTGTTGCTATATGTTGAATTTTCCCAGGATGACTCATGTGAATTTATAACGCAGCTTAAGCAAAATAATCTATTGTAGGTTCATTGTAAATGTAAACCCCGCGCGACAGCCCACGAAGGGCAAACGCCTACCGCCCAGCCGCTGCGTCCCCCACCTCTGCCCACTACAGGCGTCATTGGTGAGGTACAGTACTGGAAGGTGGGACGTGGTCAGCGCCCCGAGCCCTCCCGGCCAGTTATGCGGTCTTCTCGACCTGGGGCCGCTACTTCTCCATCAAGTAGCTCCTCAATTGGTCCCCCCGGGACCTAACGAGGCTGAGTGCACCCCGTGCCAGACCTCCCAGAGGGGATAAAATCCCCATGCTGGTACCGGGGATCGAACCCGGGTCCTCCGCGCCACAGGCAAGCGCGCTGCCAGCTGCGCTACATTGTAGGTTCATTAGTGGCCAATATTGACTCAGGATACACCATACAATTTGCATACTATTTGCATGCATCTGGACTTGTTGCTTAATTTGACATTATTTATAGTCAAGACTTTACACGAATAATGTAACGTGAATAGAATGCTCTCTTTTTACACGAACATAACAATATGCAATTTGATTTTTAATTTCTTTTTATACTTATAAGGCACTGTTTTCCCAGTAGATTTTTTGCCATCGTAGTTCGAGAGAAAGGTATGGTGATGTACCAGAGCTACTGTTGCGTTAGTGACATTGGAAAGTTGGATCAGCACTGAAAAATTCTCGATCCATTGAGGTAGGTAGGGACGTAGGTAGGTAGGAAGGTAGGTAGGTAGGTAGATAGGTAGGTAGGTAGGTATTTAGGTAGGTAGGTAGGAAGGTAGGTAGGTAGGCCGGTCGGTAGGTAGTTAGGTAGGTCGGTAGGAAGGTAGGTAGGTGGGTAGGTAGGTAGGTAGATAGGTAGGTAGGTAGGTCGGTAGATAGGTAGGTAGGAAGGCAGGTAGGTAGGTAGATAGGTAGGTAGGTAGGTAGGAAGGTAGGTAGGTAGGTAGGTAGGTAGGTAGGTAGGAAGGTAGGTAGGTAGGAAAGTAGGTACGTAGGTAGGTCGGTCGTCGGTAGGTAGGTAGGTAGCTAGGTAGGTCGGTAGGAAGGTAGGTAGGTAGGTCGGTCGGTAGGTAGGTAGGTAGGTAGGTCGGCAGGTAGGTAGGAAGGTAGGTAGGAAGGTAGGTAGGAAGGAAGGTAGGTAGGTTGGTAGGTAGGTAGGTAGGTCGGTAGGTAGGTAGGTAGGAAGGAAGGAAGGTAGGTAGGTAGGTCGGTCGGTCGGTCGGTAGGTAGGAAGGTAGGTAGGTAGGTGGGTAGGTGGGCAGGTAGGTAGGTAGGAAGGTAGGTAGGTGGGTAGGTAGGTAGGTAGATAGGTCGGTAGGTGGGTAGATAGGTCGGTAGGAAGGTAGGTAGGTGGGTAGGTGGGCAGGTGGGCAGGTGGGTAGGTAGGTGGGCAGGTGGGTAGGTGAGTAGGTAGGTGGGTAGGTGGGTAGGTGGGTAGGTAGGTAGGTGGGTAGGTGGGTAGGTAGGTAGGTAGGTAGGAAGGTAGGTAGGTCGGTAGATAGGTAGGTAGGTAGGAAGGCAGGTAGGTAGGTAGATAGGTAGGTAGGAAGGTAGGTAGGTAGGAAGGTAGGTAGGTAGGAAAGTAGGTAGGTAGGTAGGTCGGTCGGTCAGTAGGTAGGTAGGTCGGTAGGAAGGTAGGTGGGTAGGTAGATAGGTAGGTAGGTAGGAAGGTAGGTAGGTCGGTCGGTAGGTAGGTAGGTCGGCAGGTAGGTAGGTAGGTAGGAAGGAAGGTAGGTAGGAGGGAAGGTAGGTCGGTAGGTAGGTAGGTCGGTAGGTAGGTAGGTGGATAGGTGGGCAGGTAGGAAGGTAGGTAGGTAGGTCGGTCGGTAGGAAGGTAGGTAGGTAGGTAGGTGGGTAGGTGGGCAGGTAGGTAGGTAGGTCGGTAGGTAGGTAGGAAGGTAGGCAGGTAGGTAGGTCGGTCGGTAGGTAGGAAGGTAGGTAGGTAGGTAGGTTGGTGGGTAGGTGGGCAGGTAGGTAGGTAGGTAGGTCGTTAGGTAGGTAGGAAGGTAGGTAGGTCGGTCGGTAGGTAGGAAGGAAGGTAGGTAGGTTGGTAGGTAGGTGGGTAGGTAGGTCGGTAGGAAGGTAGGTAGGTGGGCAGGTGGGTATGTGGGTAGGTAGGTGGGCAGGTGGGTAGGTGAGTAGGTAGGTGGGTAGGTGGGTGGGAGGGTAGGTGGGTAGGTAGGTGGGTGGGTAGGTGGATGGGTAGATGTCTAGGTGGGTAAGTGGGTAGGTGGGTGGGTGGGTGAAGTTCAACAAGAGGTACGAGCAGAATTGGACCGACGAAATATTTGAGGTGTCCAAGGTGGTGCACGGTCAGCCCGTGATATATAATTATTATTTATTTATGCCAACAAACTTCCACGGATCTTCCGGTTATCAAGCGGCTACTCTAACTACTAAGCTACCATGGCCAAACTTGCCAGCATGACATTAAATTCCTTAACCGAATCGTACTCTCCCGGTTAGTCCACAAGGGAATCTCACATCAGAGATAAATACCCCAAGGGCGGCTTAGAATAGTAAGTACTTTATGTCCCGGATTTCAGTAACAGATGGTAATTATTACTTATTTATGCCAACAAACTTACTGCTGGTGTTTTTAAACACAGAAGCCGTGTGTGAGCAATGTTTAAGAGGTGGAATCAGGGCTGTCATGCTGGTAAGTTGGCCATGTGGTTTGAGCAGCCACTCGATAAGCGGAAGATCTGTGGTTCAAATCCCGGCTATGGCATTGAATTTTTCAGTCCTGATTCCACCGCTTAAACATTGCCCACGTACGGCTTGTGTGTTTTAAAACACAAGCAGTAAGTTTGTTGGCATAAATAAATAATAATTACCATCTAAAGCTTACTTAAACCCGGGACATAAAGTACTTAGTATTGTAAGTCGTCCTGCGGGTATTTATCACCGATGTGAGATTCCTTTGTGGTCTAACCGGGAAAGTACGAATCCGTTGGGGAATTTAATATCATGCTAACAAGTTGGCCATGGTAGCTTAGTGGTTAAAGCAGCCGCTTGATAAGCGGAAGATCCGTGGTTCAAATCCCCGCTATGGAATTGAATTCGTCAGTCCTGATTCCACCTCTTAAACCGTGGTATATAAGTTGAAAGTTCTGGCCGGAGAAGTCATAGACGGGATATTTTGGACCGAAGAGTTGCAAAAGGTCGCGCTTCCCCAAATTTTCCAAATTGAACGCATATTACAAAGCAAAGGTCGCGGGCGCAACAAACAAGTCGGTAAAGTGTAAGGGAATTCGACCAACTTTGGTTCGTGGGTCCTGACCTCGACGATTGGTTTGGCATGATTTAGACGAAGCCGTTTTCCCTCACGCTCGTGAGCAATACTTCGATGGAATACTTTACCGATAATACGACGGCAAGGCTTTCAAACACCTTTCCCTGAGAATAGTCATGCAGGGAGAATGGGAAGAGGCATTACAAAAGGTGAGATATCCGGTAAAGTTCTATAAGGTTGCGCAACACAACGCCCATATCGTAGGTACAGTGTACACCCTCAGGCACCTTCCCTCGCATTACAAATTTCGCTTAGAAATACCCCAAGGCATCGTGTACAATTCCAAAGACCTGGTGGACCTCGTCAACGCCGTCATCCTGGAGCATTTGCAGTTCGAAAACTTTTTTCCCTTCGACGAGCGCAAGAAAACAGTAAGAATGAATCCTGTCGTCACGCATCCAGAGAAGTTACCCGACATCCCATTCGAAAGGTATGTAGAAGATGTCTTGCGCATGAAGTTACCGTACACTCTCACTAAATTAAGAAACGACGCACCCAATCAGAAGCCCAAGCCAAAATGAAGCCCAGACCCAAACCCGGGCTGCCGACTCTCTCCAGTAAACCAAAGGAAAAGCCTAAACGCCACGAACCGGAGGAGTCGGCCGATCCAGGGCATCGCATTCACAGTTTCCTTTTGGCGTCCGCTGTAGTCAAAATGCTGGGGTTCGAACCCTACACCAATGTCGTTCTTCAGAAACAAGGAAAACACCCCGTAGATCCGTATATGGGTCTCATTACAAAATGTTCATCTATTGCGATCTAGTTGTCCCGCAGTTCGTTGGCGACAGTTTCGTGCAGGCCATCGAAAGCGTCGCGGTCGTCGACTACGGAAAAAGCATCAACACCTACATGACCGCCGAACAAGCTTACTTTCCTCTAAATTAGGTGCCTCTAGTTCAGCAAGATTTCAAAACCGTCAACATTGGTTTAAGGAACGGATACAGGAATTTGATGCTATTTGCCGACGGATTTTCCTCTAATATAGTTATCAAGTTTCAACCCAAAAACACCTAATGGATGTGGATACCGTCACCCAGTACTATCTCAATCAGGCCGGTGGAACGATACACGATCGCGATTTCATTCTCTACAGTGGAAAGCGCCATTAAAAAGGAAGTGGGCACTTTTCTGCTCTTATTGGACTCTTCAGATCCGTGCTACCCATTTTAAAGAGCGGTGCAAAAGCGGTGTGCAAGGAAGCACTCAAGGTGGGTGCTAACGTGCTCACCGATGTAGCCGCCTCCGAAAAGTCGCCTAAAGATCGTTACAGGCGCAACTCAAGGATGCGGCAAGAAATATGAAGAGAAAGGTAGACACAAAGTTGGATTCGATGCTCGGTCCGGCTTGACACATCTCAAGCGAATAAAATGTACAAAAACCAAGAGAAGCAAACAGTTTAAGCCCAAACGTGGTAGGCAAAAGGCAGTAGGCGTGTTTTCGTAATGGCCAAAACAGCCGTCCAAATGAGCTCCAAACTGGACCTCTCCAAAAATGTTCCCGTTCAAATGAACGTGGAAGAACATTGTTTCGTTTCCCTAAACCCGCAAAACACTAATGAAAAACGCCCCCATTACCCTTCACTGTATCGGAAAAGCTGGCGATTAGTTGGACCTGGCGTATGTCGTACTGGAAGTCTACGCTAAAATCATAGACCGGGAAGAAAAAGTGCTCAAGGACGCCGGTAACGTCACCTTTGTCAATAATGCTCTGAATTCACTGTTTTTAGCAGGTAGAAGTTTCCTTCAATAGCGTCATCCTTTCTATGCCGCAACCAGTATCCCTAGAGAACTTACTTCGAAACGCTGCTGAATTACTCCCAAGATGCTATGAACACCAAACTATAGTCGTGTCTCTGGAAAATGGACACTGCCGGAATCATGGATAAGTTTGGTGTCAATCAGGGCTTTCTGTGGCGTTTCCCACATACCAAACGATATAAAGTGGTGAAACTGTCGGGATATCTTTCCAACGCCATTTTTACGTAGGAAACGCTGCTACTGAATAACGTTAGCGTCACCATAAAGCTCACCCCATCCTCTCTACAGTTTTATCTCTTTACAGAAAACTAAGATTTTAAAGAGTACGCGGAAATTCAGTCAGCCACGCTGCATTTAAAAGCCATCAGGCCGTCTTCCACCATAAAAATTGCTCATCAGGCGGTCTTGGCCAAAAGCAATGCCAAATACCAGATCAAGGACGTCAGTTTTCACTCCTTTAGTATCCCCAAGGCATGGAGCGGTATAACCTTCAGCGATATTTTCATGGGCCAAATTCCCAGGAGAGTGGTCATGACCATGTACACTGACAAGGCCTACGGCGGATACTGCATCATCAGTCCGTATAATTTGCTACACTTCAACATGAATTCTTTCCAAATGTACGTTAACGGACATCCTTTTCCCTCCCAACCGCTGCAGTCAAACTTGGACGACTCTCATGTTTTACAGTGCTGTGAAACCCTGCAAGACGGTCTCGGTCTTCATTTCAAGGACGAAGGGCACTCTATTGCTATGGAACAATGCCCACACGGATGCGCCGTCATGGTTTTCGATCTCACTGCCGACATGGGTGCCAACGAATCCTACATTTCCAGACAGCACCACGGCACAGTACGGTGACTGTAAGCGTAGGTTTTGCAAAACAGTTATCAGAACCCATCATTCTGCTGGTATTGGCGGAAATATATCGCACGGTAGAAATCTGTCAACCGATCCAATCTGGTATCATGAACACTTTTCAAATACAAAGATTTCTATCCATGTGTCCTTTCCGCATTATTATTTCTTAGGCGTTTAACCTAGTTAAATTCGGAGAATGTAGTACAAATTTTAGAAGTAGTATAGAAATGCAAGAATCAGGAAGTCAGAGAAGTGGGGAAATACACGTAAATAGTTCAGAAATGCAAAGAACTATATTAGGATCAAGTAGGGAAATGCTCAAAGATTTCAAGGACTTAGGAGAAAAGATAGGAGAAAACAGTAAGAGCTTAAGAACAGCATTAGGAAATTTAAGAGAAAACAATAAGGCTTTAAGAACAGAATTAGGAAACTTGGAAGAAAAGTTAGGAGGAATGAGTGAGTGATTAGGATTTAAGGGCCCGTCGACAGCTAGGTCATTAGAGCCCCAAGATAGGAGGAAACAATAAGAAGTGGTCAAAAGACAATAATATTTAACGTGTTTAGCAAGTTGTGCGAGAAATAACTATCCCGAACTTGCTATAGATGACATGCTGAAATTAACATAACAGACAGACAGACAGACAGACAGACATACAGACATACAGACTTACATACATACAGACAGACAGACAGACAGACACACGCACACATACATACACACAGGGACCTTTTTCTAAAAATGCTTTTTTTTTTATTCAGGGGCCTCAAAACATTTCCAGTGAAATCTTGACATCGAATTTTTGGGGTGAACTACAATACTTCCTCTACTTACTATACATAGTAAAGAAAGTAAAAATTCGGCATATGAATGTCTGTTCCCAACTTTATTTTCAAATAAACGCCATATCGATTGAGGTCCGACCAGGAAGTTCATTGCCATCGATCACTTCGCCTAAGTCATGTTCTGTGGTCTGGTAATAGGAAAGCTTCAAGATGCTAATAAAACGGAAATATTTAGATAGAAATTAAAGGGACATGGCAAATAGGATATCCTTGGTTGGTTCCTATTAAATCCAAATTAAGCTCAGAGCATGTCTTATTTTTAAAAAATCTTATGTGTTGCACTCACATGACTTTCTCTGCTCTTGTATTAACTATTCTTACAAAGTCTTATTCCTATATCTTCATCATATTACTTAAGCTAAACATTTTCAGAAATTATCTTATTGCTTTTTTCCTTGTAAGTGCAAGGGGAATATGAGAATACGGCTTTGAGCGATAGTCAAATCTTTTAAAGCTTTGAGATATCGTTCCCTTTGCACGGTTAGCATATAAAAATGAACAACGATGTTGCATTTGACGAAAGTTTAAGTTTTCCGAAACTGACAAGGAATGTCTCCGAAATGGTTCACTCTACAAAAAAATTTATTTGGAGATAAATTGTGTGTTTTAGCAAGATCTACATTTTTGTATAGTAAGATTTTGTCTATCTCTTGCGGTTGACAAGTTGTTCAAGTCATCCAGAGTAAACAGGACTACATAGGCTATAGCCAGAAAATTCAAAATGTACATTTCATTTGTTATAAAAATATCTAAAATATATGGCACTTTAATGATATGAAGGGTGTGATAATATAAAAATCAATATGATGCGGAACTTAAGTGCATATAAGGACAGAGAAAATACTGAAATAATAAAAATGAGTTAGAAATATAAGTATATTCCATCCCTATAACAATAAAAATATTAAACGCTTATGTTTGTAATAAGTACAAGTAGCATCTATAGGCTGCAAAAGCGATAAAAGTGATGGTTAGGTCAGGTTGACTGCAACGGATGCAGGAAAACCGACTTCCCAGCCATACCATGAAGGATGGCAAGTTCATGAAAAAGCACCATAGCCCAAAAGAGATATCAAACTGGCTCTTCCCGAACCGTTTCTTCTAAATCGGTGCAAACTGTTTGCATTGCAAATTCACTGTTTCTTCCTCCTATAAGCAATCTCGACTTCCTGGACCACATAACCACAGATGTTTAGTATGAACTTGGAGTTTCTCAACGTTACACAATGGAACTAACATGAATCAGGCTTCCATGGGAAATGAAGTACCTGTTTGGAAAAGCTTAATTTAGCTGTATGAGAGCATATTGATTCTTAATTTACAGAATACAAAGGGCCCTTCCAATCTAATTAAGCACCATGAACTCTGAATGTACAGCTCCCTCTAAAAATTCTGATTCCATTGAGTGTTAGCGATCTTCTAAAATGAAAACTGGTGGTTAGTTATGTGACATTGAAGCCCTTTGCATTCTTGTTTATCAGAAATATGTTTAAATAAATAAATGCTTTAAATATCTTAATACCAACATTTGTATACAATTAGTATTATTTTCGCACTGTGACTCTAACAGTATTCGTACACTCCTTTAAAAAATTTAGCATAAGATTAACTACAGTGAAAATTCCCATTTTTACTAATAGCTCACTGCCGTAAATAATTAGTCTACACATTTAATAACGCTAATAGAAAAATATCAATACAATTTTCGACTTTGAGTGAATTTTTATACTAGTCTACCAGTTGTCTCTGAAGCAGGACATTGTGTGTGTGAGTGCGTGCGTGCGTGTGTGTGTGTGTGTCTGTGTGTGTGTGTGTGTGTGTGTGTGTGTGTGTGTGTGTGTGTGTGTGTGTGTGTGTGTGTGTGTGTGTGATTTCCTTCTTACCGCACACAGCACCACAGGCAATGGACACTAATGAGAGATGATGCATAAAATGTAATGATGTTTGAGCAGGAAAGGCTCCAGGCCTAACTTAGGTATAGGTCGTGAGGTAAGACATGAACAAATCTTGCGCATGGGGAAGCTGGTTTTCTTCCTTCCCTCTCTGCAGCGGCTGAGAGGGCGGAAAGGCGGGCGAGCTTGCCGCGAATTAATAAACATTACCATAACAGCGTGCAGCTGAAACAATTGCAGCTCACAAGAAAGTAATTGTTGGCACATATCCATAGTTATAGCGAAATCGCTTTGTTCGTTATAAAGCTAATTTATATATATATATATATATATATATATATATATATATATATATATATATATATATATACATACACACACACACACACACACATATACACCAGGTGAGTCAACTGTCCCTTATTCTCGAGTTTTATGCAATCCGCATTTTATAGTCCAACATGAAAACATCGACCCCATTACTAGGTTCTACCCGCGTATTTAACATGGATGTTAAACACTCGATGAAAGTAGTACTAATATAGATGTAATCACATCGCTTTTTAATATATTCGTAATTAGACAGCTGACGTTTGCACTTCTGCAAATGTTCACTGGAACCAGCGAATATTACATCTTAAACGGAATGTTTACCTCACACGTTACTAGGGAGCTCTGTTGGAACGAGCGCAAGACTCCGAAGTAATCTGTCTGCTGTGAAGGTGGTTCGAGTCATCTGCATGTACTAATTTTTTTTACCCTGTAATCCTCACAATTTACAAATTATTATTCTGAAAACTGTTATTATCTTCATTTTTATTGTTTTTTTTATGTTTCATAGCATTGTTTGATGTTTATTGGTGAACTACAATTATGTAGTTGTTTAAACACAATAATAGGTAGGTGCAATTGAAATAAGGATCATTTATACACATTTGAACACAGAAAGCAAGGAAATTACATTGTCAGAGTTTAACATGGAAGTTAAACTCAATTTTCCAGACAGTGAATTATTGTCCTATTAAAAATGTTTCATAGTGATACGTTTAGCGGCGCTGGAATGACCCTTTTTCTATTTATGGAACACGACTCCTCTAACGAAACAAATGCTCGAACTGGCGACCTTCTTGGGTAATGCACGCCTGGGCACGCTGTTGGATGGAGCCCATGACTTGGTGTAGCATGGCGGGTTGAACATTTCTACAAGCCACTGTAATACGCTGAAAAAGGGTTTCTAGAATGCCCAGCTCCTCTGCATAAATGCGCTCTTTTAAATGATCCCAGAGAAAGAAGTCAGATCAGGTGATCTGGCAGGCCAGGAGACTGGTCCTTGTCTTCCTACCCAATGACCAGGATGTGCAGCATTCAAATGATTGCAGACGATCCTCGACCGATACGAAGGAGCACCGTTGTGTTGAAACCACATCGTCATTCGCTCCTGCAGTGGCACATTCCCTAATAATAAGGGGCGAGCTACGGAGGAATTCCAGGTAGCGTGCTCCTGTTAGATGCCCCTCGAAGAATAATGATCCAACAAGGTGGTCTCCCAAGATTCCACACCAGGCATTTATACCCCACTGCTCTTGGAATGCTGCCTCCCTTATCCAATGAGGATTATCAACACTCCTATAGCGTATATTGTGACGATTTTCAGTTCCATTGTTGTGGAATCTTGATTCGTCAGAAAACAATATCTTGGATGCGAACCCCACATCACTTGCTACTCGCTCCAGCAACCATTCACAAAAGCTTACTCGAGCATCGAAATCTTTCCCGTGAAGTGCTTTGTGTAGGTGCAAACGATAAGGATAGAACTTATTAGTGTTCAATATTCGCACTAAGAAGATTGGCTGATGTTCACCTCCTGAGCAACTGACCGTGTACTAGTATGCGGATTGTTCTGGTTGGCATTCAAAACTGCTTCTGCATTAACACCCGATGTTGCTGGTGCGTGTCTATGAGGAGGCATTCTTGCAAGTGGTGCTGTTACACGCAGACGCCTTTCAACATTCCGGAAGGTGTTTGCTGTTGGTTGTCATCTATTCGGATATCTCTCCCGATATAGATGCTGAGCCGCTGGTGTGTTTGTTCTTGCTTCTCCGTAGATCAAAAGCATATCTACGTACTCGTCTGTCGAATACATAATGAAAGACTGGCACAAAATATGCGACATCATACGTGTGTAGAACGCAGGGGTCGGCATTCACAACACAATACATCATGCCAGTGCAATGAGGCAGAAGTCAGTTACAAAATGGAGACAACCAAAAACGATTTAAATTATAATGTCCTAAACCCTCATGGACTTTATAATTAGATTATTGTGAATTCGGTTTCCAAGTTTTGATGAACATAAAAAAAAAATATTTACAATGCTAAGACTCGAACCTGTGTCTTTGGGAGTTAGCGGAGAGTATACGTCACAATCCTATTCAGCTATTTTGAGGCTTGACGGAAAGCATGTACCGCGTGCAATAGTAGGACTTGTATGCCTGGCGCTATGCCATTGCCACCTCGCAAGTATTCGTGCTTGATTTAGCCTTTTAAGACAGTTTTAATCATTTACTGGGCCTTTTAATATTATTACTTAAATGGCAAAAGCTGTTATGCATATTAATTGAGATGCACGAGGCGTAATTCACGCAAAAATGTAAATAAACTGTTGTTTAATAATATGTCCGTTTTGACTGTACGGGTCCATGATGGATGAGGCGTGTCTCTAAATTTTTCCTGATTTTTAGCAGCCAACCCCTGCTCTAAGTACAAGAATCCACCATTTTCTTTTTAGCTGACGTTGTTAGTGTACCCATATGATAGTCCCATTCTTTCCGAGGCGTTTACTGAATTACCTTGCTATGTATACTCTAATAAAAAGTTTGTAAAATCGGCTGGAAACCGGAATTCGCTTTCAGTAAACGAGTCGTATGTTTTTGAGGTGTACTTTAGCGAGGAGTACGTTCTGTCTCTTAAACCACTGTTGCTCTTAATTTTGGGCATTCCTCTCTTTAAGAATGTCAAGCAATACATTTTAGGAAGCGCAAAACTGGACGAAGGCGCACATACCGTTAGATGGGTGGCCTACCTTCCAAAAAAATTAGGCGCGGCTGACTCACCTGGTGTATGTGTGTATATATATATACATGTCATGAAATGTCATTAGCAATATACGCTAAAGCTTTACTAGCGAACTTCACTTCTTCATTGACAGAAACCTTATGACTTCTGCGCATACTTGATTGAAATATCCCTGGAAAAGCCTTGACAGGGAAGGTGGTCCTGGAGGCATTTGAACCACGTACATCCCGTTTAGAAGTCTGTGCTTTAAGAATCCAAGTAGCTCGTGTGCATGTGTGTGTACGTGTGTGTGTGTGCGCGCGGGTGTGTGCGGGGAGTGCGCGTGCGCGTGTGTGCTGTGCCGTATGCGTGCATGTGCGGGTCTGTGCGCGTGTGTGTGTGTGTAGAAGGCAGAGGGGGGAACAGTGAGTATACAGGAGGGCGTGACAGAAGAATATTTGCATTTAAACAGGATTTCCTGGTTACAAAAATACAAGAACATTAAAACTCTTTCTTACCTTTGTGAACCTTAAACCACACAGTGTTGCGAAAAGAGCTGAGTAGTCAATAATAGTCGTACTATGGTTTCGGTTGATAGTCTCAGGGGCAAGGTTAGGTATAGGGCTTTATTTCCAAAGGAAATTTTTATCAGCCTCTTAACCGAAAATGCTCTTTCATACACATTCAATTTAACGTTGCATTTTGAACAATGCACGAAATTCTAACCGAAACTCCTCAATAAACCTATTAAAGAACAAAATACTTATCTAGCGCCCGTGTTTTCCATGAACTTAGCATGAAGTAGGTATTTGTGGGATAAACACTAGGCAAAAGAACAACATCCATCAACCATTCATTCTTAACAATTCTTAAATTACTATATAATAAAATGGTGAATTCGGGGTGTGACCTAAAATTACTGCCACACTCAGTTGATCCTTATAAGATTATGTGAATGACAAATTATTCTGTTAATGCCCATGTAGCTTTAGGAGTAGTTCCTAGCTTATCTTATTCTGATAAGATTATCCGAATGACAAATCATCCTGTTAATGCTTATGCAACTTTGTAAGTGATATCTAGCTTCTTTAGTGACAAATCATTGTTAATTACATTTGATGCCTGTGTGAAACATACTTAAATGTATATCTATGGAATAATCTAACAAAATATGCCATTCATTGCTAATTACATTATAACTAAATTATAGTTATATTATAACTCAATAGTAGAACGTAGTTGGAAAAGCCTAGTGAAAGTTTAAAACAAAATTCAACTTGTATCTGTAAATGTACATTGTGTTAGTCTTGTAATTACAGGGAAGATTTGACCGTGTTGTTCCATTATCCCTTTTTGTTATTGTTTGTTTAATTTTCGTATCTGTATATAATGAGCTTTATGTGCTATTCTGTATATTTATTGACATGTTTGTACTAATTGACATGTTCAATGTTCACCGGCCTCCATGGCTGCTTATGAACTCGCTGAACGCAATCTAATTATAATTAACGTAATTATGAGGTTCGGATTTCTATGACCTAAACCATATCAAAACATCACCTTAAAATGACGACTTTGTGACCCTAAAATGTGTTAGAATGACCAAAGAGAAGAACAAAGAATGACTCAACAAATTATCTTCATCTGTTGATCTTCTTACACATTTCACTTATAACAGGTGATGCAAAAGACTGCTGCGCTGTGTTTTGTCTGTACACGTCCTCGGCGCTCGTCACCGACTGTCGCCTGTCATAGAACAGCGCGGATAAAACCATACAGCATTTTTAACACTACTTTTAAAGGCTTTACTTGCCAATATAATTATAGCAGATGCTGAAACTGGCCACCGTCGTTGTCCATACATTTATGGCACTTCTTTAAGAAATTATCCATCACTCGCCGTAGTTCACATTGAGAAATGCTGGCAGTTTCCTGAGGGATACTTTGTTTTAATTCTTCCAGGCTGTGTGGATTTGTCTTGTACACTTTATGCTTTAAGTTACCCCAGGGATAGAAATCGCAGGGGGTTAGGTCGGGGGACAGAGGGGGCCAAAAACTTCTACTAATAATTTTGTCCAGTAAACACACTTTCAATTGTTCTCATCGAGAGATTGACTGTATGAGTTGTTGCAGAATCTTGTTGAAAAAAGGTAAAGTCACGCTCCCTGTCGCTTAATTCTCTAAAATAAAAAAGGGCGCAAAATTGTATTCACGTATGTACGGGCGTCAACTGTTGACTCGAGAAAAATCATAATAAATATACGCTGTGCAGTAGAAAACAAATACTGAGCCATAATACACTTTGTGACTAAGTGTAGGACTAAATAATAAATCACACTCGTAATAGATAATGCACGATATCGCGTCCACTCAATACTGATTGTGAACAGAGCAGAGAAAAACAAGTGATGCTCGCGACCTTGTGTATATCAGCTTCTGCTTCACTGTATTTGGATCTCTCTGTACTTGATCACTCAATACTGAATTACAGTTCATTACAAACAGTTTTCGTAAGTTTACAAAATTGAAGGACTGTATTGACAACTAATACGGACTTGCACATTCAGAAGCTTCTTCCCACATCAACAGAAGACACAGAGGAATGCTTAAATCAATAAATATGGCCGGTTTGAGCCCTTTATCATTGGGGGAATATTTCTTATCCTGAAAGTACATCAGTAATCTTGCGGTTCGTAGCACATCCACTGTTCTTGTTCAATACATTTTCCATTTTGGCAAAGACAAATTTGTCCACTTCACTTTCCACATGGCTTAGATTACTTGCAACCGATTTCGCAAATTCTACTGGATTTTCAATTTCGCGGACATTTTTCATTCAGCATGACGAAGAACAAATACCACCTCAAACCCTACTCTCTGTTGTGTGAAGACTGTATTGTATGTAACAATAGGCATGACGTGATCCTCAAAAGTATCAGGTACATTCACCCCTCATTAGTTTAGGGGGATCGTCGAGATGCGGCTGAGACTTAAACTGGATTAGGCAAGCACGTCAAAAAGTGACCAGGGATGTTGTAATACATCGTCCATGTGCGGCCACTGCTGAGCTTGTTCAAATGTGACAACCTTCCTCACTGCTACTTGTCATGTGGTGAGACCGTTTCCATTCAAAACCCTCAAAACCTAATTTAAAATTTAGAGGCGTTGGAAGTCGAACCTCATTATCACTATCATCATCATCATCATCATCATCATCATCATCATCATCATCATCATCATCACCATCACCACCATCATCATCATCATCACCACCACCACCACCATCACCATCACCACCACCACCATCATCATCATCATCATCATCATCACCACCACCATCACCATCACCACCACCACCACCACCATCATCATCATCATCATCATCATCACCACCACCACCATCACCATCACCACCACCACCATCATCATCATCATCATCATCATCATCACCACCACCATCACCATCACCACCATCACCACCACCATCATCATCATCATCATCATCATCATCACCACCACCATCACCATCACCACCACCACCATCACCATCACCACCACCATCATCATCATCATCATCATCATCATCATCATCATTATTATTATTATTATTATTATTATTATTATTATTATTATTATTATTATTATTATTATTATTATTATTATTATTATTATTATTATTATTATTATTATTATTATTATTATTATTATTATTATTATTATTATTATTATTATTATGTTTTTGTTGTTGTTTATATAAACACAAAATTCGCATTATACCTTATTAGTTTTGAAATTTTAGTAAAAGTTTGGCCTAAGCAAAGTACTCCAATTCACCTATGCCTACCCCTGAAATACATTTCTCTTACTATATATTGATTTTCTAAAATCCAATCAACTATAAGAACTAAGAAATTATCTTTCATTTGGTCCGATAGTATTATTTCTTCTTCTTTGTGCATAAACGTTGCCAAGCAGTTTCCTGTTTCACGTTCGATATCGTTAAATATTTTCTGTAACTGTATTTCTTTTGATATGAAGTCTTGCAAAAAAATGTAATAATGATAGACGTTTATCCAACCTTTTTTCTAATAAATTATCATACGTTAAAACCGTTTTTCCACATCCTGACGGTCCTACTGTTAATCCTCTAATAGTTGTAGGTAACAGTTCACCAGTTATTCGAAATTCTTCATTTTGATCTTCTGGAATTATGTTGTATCCCAATCAGTTTCCATTTATAAAACAAAATTATTTTATATAAAAATGAGCAAAACATTAGATATTCTTGATGAACTTAACAAAGTGATAATATATGTTAAACACCTTGAAAGAGTTGTCCAACAAAACGTTGTCCAAAAAAAGTATAAGCGCAAGTTACAACACAAAGTTAACTGGAACAATGTTTCTAGAACACAATTATGAGAAGAGCTTATTAGGGAACTCCAAAATAAGGTTAATTGGAAGGCTATTTCTAGATATCAAAAGCGGTCACAAGACTTTATTAGAGAATTTAAGGAAAAAGTTGATTGGGATATTATTTCTGAATGTCAAGAATTATCAGAGGTTTTTATTAGAGAGTTTCAGGATAGAGTTGATTGGCACAATATTTCAAAACATCCAGAATTATCAGAGGATTTTATATTGGAATTTCGGGACAAAATAGGTTGGAAATTTATTTCATATGATGAATTATCCTCTTTAACCTCCTACGATGTCATTATAATCCAAACTTGTTGCATGCTTTTTAAAAAAAATTATTCTCGCAATAAATGTACATTGCATAAGAAGCAACTACTTCAGAATTACGTTTACGACCTTCTAAACCCAAGGCCATAGATAATGAACATACTTCTGCTGTAAATTTTTATGCTACTTTTCTAACACTAAATGTTAAAAATTGTGTGTTAAAATAGGGTGCTCAGGATATTGTATTCCAAAAAGGACAATATACGTTCAAAGACTTGCTTGAAAAATTAAGTCAAATACAAATATTGGAAAATAGGCTAAATAAAATTACTCATAGAATTACGATTACTAATAAAGGAAAACAAGATTTAGATTCCACAAATTTTGGAAAATTGTTAGTATTTTTTAATAATTCTGTTATTAAACCCGGGGAAACAAAAACTGGTGATGATTCACTTAATTTCATACCTTTTAACACCATTAACATTGAATGTAATTTAGTTACAAATGCAGGATTCATTGCCAAAAATAATGATCACTAGCATAAACACAATGATATTGCCAAATTTAAGCGTAGCGTTTAAAGATCACATTATTTCTGAGCCAGCAAACCCTTACGAATTTCCAATTCATCACCTTGATTTGGTTAGAGATATTGAAGTTACTATTACCGATGAAAACGGAAATCCGACCTACTTTGGTGGTTGTAAAGTTGAAATGGTCCCACGAATCCACTGGTGTTTTTTATTATTAAATGGATATCAGAATCACTGAAGAATATCAAATGAGATCATTTGAGCTAAATGATTTTACCAGAGATAATTTAAGCGATCACAAAACAACACATTAATTTACATATAGATCTGAATATTGCTGATGGAGCTTATTATCCATGTAGAGGAATTGTTTACATGTAGTTTGAACCTCGCGAAAAGACAGGAAATGGAGTGTTAAATAATGATATCTAATATAAAAATTCCAAATAAATACTTTCCAGGAATATTTAATAAAGCATATTTTAAAAGCTTTGGCCAAATAATAGAAAAGGTAGATCATCCTGGTTTAGTAAGCGATATACTTATTAACCTATTTCTTTCAAAACCAGATTTACATTTGTATATAGGTGCTGGATTTATCATAGATAGACTTAATATGAAGATAATTGTATTTATGTAGTATTGTGTCCACTAGAATTTATATTTAGTTTCTTTAGATATAATAAACAACCTTTGTGTAATTTAGGTTTAACAGTTTTTTTGTTTGTTTTGTTTTTCGAAAGAGCAGCTAATGACGATGCATATTTTTACAGATGGGATACTTTGAAAGCAGATGGAACAATTGGTAAAGCAGCACCACATGAAGCTACAATTGTCATAAAAGAATTTAAGATAAAAGTTCCAATCATAGGATATCAACTAGAATATGCTATGGTACAAAATGAAAAACTATTAATGATCCAAAATTGAAATTTAATTTTTTTGGCCTGGAGCGTTGCGGAAGAACATAATTGTACTGGAAAAAGCATAAAGATCAATGTTACTAAACCATTCAATACTCTACAATTCGATTATCCCGATATCTGTATTACACGATTCAAAACAAATAGACTGGAAAATGAAAAAATGGACTCTAGTGAATATGATCATTGTCAACTGGAAAATTTGTCATTTAAAAATCCAAGAAATAAAGAATTTCGATAGAAAGACAAAAATTGAAAATTATGACTCATTGTTACCAAGTAGCATATGATGCCTACGCTTCATTAACAGAAAGATGGGCAGGAAATAAATGTGTTAGATGGGATGTCGATGAATTTGCTGTTAAGCAATTTATGGCAGTAATGGATAGAACCATTACATATGTGGATAAAAATCAGCTTATAAACACTTTAGAATTTGTCGCTAGTGTTCCAGATAACACAGTCATCTACGTTATTAAGGGTGGTGAATAATAAAACAATCACTATCTATCTAAGTTTTAAAAAGATTACAGAAGAAACTTAAATCTATTAAATGAGAATTAGTGTAATTACTATTTTATCATACCTACTGATAAAATCCAATGCTAATCAAACTTTAAATGTTATTAGATACATCCACAATTTCGGATACCTTAGTGTGGAAGAACAGGAACTTAAAAGAATCGACCAAAAAGTATTGCAGATGCAGTTTTATTGTTTCAAGGATACTTTTAACAATGGATGGTTCACTTAATTCTGAAGTAATTAATTCCATAAGATATGGAAATATCTATAACCCTTTCGGATTCATGTCTTCGTACAAATGGAAAACAAACATTTGAGGTGGCAGGTGAAAACTATAACAAATATTGCCGATTCTGCATTTAAAGTGTGGGAACACTATAGTGGATTGACTTTTGAAGATAATATTTTAAAACCGGATATTCTAATTTCAAATAAACGTTTGGATCATAAATTTCAGAAAAAATATGGATACTGTATTAATAAATTCGGTGGAATGGGTGGCATTGTAGCGCATGCTTTTCACCCAGAACATGATAATTCTTTAGTCGAAATCCACATTGATGCCGATGAGAATTGATATTTAAAAATGGATAAATTGAGTCCAAGCGAAAAAATTAACTTATTTCCCGTTTTAATACACAAAATCGGACATTCTCTAGACTATCCCATACTGATGAAAAAGGAGTCATTATGTAGCCATATTTCACAAACGATGTTATAGACTTACATTATGATGATATTTTAGGAATACACTTTATGGACTTCCATCTCCAATAGTACTAACCAATCAATTAATGTATACATTTCACAATAAGTGGTTTTGGATCTATGATTTAGAGGAAGAAAGTTATAACAACAAATTAAAGTTAATATGCGAGTGGTTATCTTTCTTACCTCAGGATTTCAAAAGAATAAACGCCGTAAATCAAAGACCAAATGGGGAAGTAGTGTTAATCATAGAAAAACAAATAGACATGGTCGAATATCCAAATTTGAATTCAGTAGCTGATTATCCAAAATCATTTCCTGATTTGGGTATATCCATTAACGTAAATATTAATTCTATGTACAATTCGTATACGGGTCAAACTTCAACGATGATTATTACATAGAAATAGACGAATGCAGTTTTAAAGCAAAATATCACGGATTGGTAAATAAACGATTTTCTGGAGTACCAAATGCAATGGAATCAGCTTTTAGATACGTAAATGGAATGATGTGCTTCGTTAAAAACAACACATACTTCGAATATAATGAATTTAGAATTAGTTTAGTAAAAGCTGGTAAAAACAATTTGTCTATATTTGGAATAGAGTGTACAAACACCTATCAAGGTGTCGTTAAAAAGCTAAAAAGTTTTGTGTGGAATGTATAATTTTTTTTCTTAATAAATAAAGGATGTCTAAGGCCCGAGTGGCAATGCCACGGAGAGAGCCATTCGCCGTGCCCAGGGCATAGTGGGCCAATACGTTACAAACCAGTTCAGTGCAGTTTTCCGTGTGATACAGGTAGGGCAATGGCTGCGTCCGAGAGCACACACATGAGTCATTTGGATTCGCCTGTTTCGCATGGGAAAAACAATTCCTTTGCAAAGTTGTCGGTAGTAGTATTCAGTGCCTAATATGCAACCAGTATCTTGCGAAGGGGAGGCATCGGTGAAATTTGGACAAAAATGACGAAAAATGCGATTTTTCGCTTTTTGCCTGAAAACTATATCTGTACCTTTTACTTTCAGAATCTACCGTCGTTTACTCCCATCGCCATTTAAAAGGCTGTTACGCCATGATTTAAATGCCCATGTGCGGGTGGGCGTGGCTGCTGAAATGCATTCATTAACCCATTGCTGCAAAATCGCGTAAAATTTTGAAGTTTAAATAAGGCGGTCTGATTCAGTTCTGGTAGATGTAAGCAGAGATATCTTGTGGGATTTTCTGCAAACATTCATGATCGCGAAACGGACCACTGTTTCCTGTTTTTGCATGTGTGAATCACGTGGTTGTATTTTTCTGAATTTTATTCAAGATTACACAGCTTGAAGGAGAGAGAAGTCATCTTTATTGTGGTCCACATTTAGATACCTAGAGTTTAGAATAAGAATAAGTATAATATACAATAAGATAAGGCAGGGAATACCAAATAAGTGTAAGTAAAACTCTAAATTCTTTATTTAGCTGTTTGTAAACACACAACCAGCTAATTTTCTTCTCACTATTATAATTTATTGTAAAGTTGTAAAGATTGTACTTTAGGTGCACCATATTTTCATTAAATTATTATTAATTGGTATAAAATTATTGTAAAATGGGTAACCAAAAGCAAACAAAGAAATCTCTTGCAGCAAGAAAAAATATGTCTAGATGGCAAATCTCAGGGGGAAACAAGCAGTTGATCTCGAAGAAGCAGGTTCAAGAAGTAGAAGATTACAGTGACTTCAGCTATCAGTGAATTTAATATGGGTTATGAGGCTACTCTATGTAAAAGAAAGAGTCACAGCTAGTAAAGTAAGTCCAGTCAGCAAAAGAATTAGTAATATTAGGGATAAGGGACGATTAAAGCAGAGTGCACTGAGTACATTAAATACAATCAAATTAGAAAAAAAAAAAAAAAAAAAGAAAAAAAAGAAAAAGTTCAGGGTAGCAAACCTTAAAGAGAAATAAGGTAAACAGCTGAAGGACCTTCATATGGTCCAGGGGAATTCTAAAGCAGTAAATGTATGTTGTCATACACTTAAAACTTTAAAGTAATTTTTCTCTGCTTTCTATTTTTTCACGTTTTTCAATCTTCAAAATACATCTTCTAACACAGTTCTTAATAGATTTCTTTTAAATTTTGCACACATATTTTCAGATAGTTGCTTCATTAGACTGGGTATTTTAAATGCTCTAGATGGAGTAGTTTAATTGTTATTGAATTTTCATTTTGAAAATTATTAATAATTTGTAAAACATGGACATTGAGGTATTCAATATTTGTTTTCTCCAAAACTGTTTGACATAGCCAAATAAAAATACCAGATTTTGTAGACATAATCTAGGGAAACATATGGCCAGAGTTTAGTTTATTTAGAACAAATACTATTTTATAAGAAGCGTTTGTAATGCTACCCTAAAATAGCAGCAAAAAAGGAAACAAGAAACTGTCTTACATTAAAAAGTGAAATTTGGTAAACCTTCTAGTTATGCTTTGGCACACTTACATACAAATTTTCACATCATTGTGGCAAAAATTGTAGACTTTGGTCATTTTCACAAATGCCTCCCCTTAAGAGAATACAACATACAAAGACATTATGAACGTAGATAAAGTAAATAATGCAGCAGTTCAGCTGGAACTATAGAAGTCGGCAAGTCATGCTTAGACGCACTGATCGAATTCTACCGGAAGCTTGACAATAGACGTTTCCCAAATTTGATTTCCAAAGTAGCAAAAACTATGACAATGTATGGTAGTACCTAACTTTGTGAACAGGGTTTCTCTATAGTGAAGCTCCTGAAAACTCGTCACAGAAACAGACTCTCGGATAGCAATTTGGCATCCAGTCTTAGAATCTATCTTTGTAATGTTATTGAGCGAAATTTTGAGAAGTGTGTGAATTCAAAAATATGTCAAGTGACTGATCGTACAAATGTGTAACATATGGTATTTTACTTAGATTTTCAGTGAGATTATCTTAAAGTCATTATGCAAACGCTTAACACTAAAATATGTATCTTTAAGGACAATAGTTCTCAAGCAACTTACAGGTTGTTCTCACTTTAATTTTGGAGGAAATCGCAAGCAATGTTTTGTGTTACTTCACTTATTTGAAGATAATCCAAGTAAGTATTCTGTTATTTATGTTTAATCAAAATAGCTAAGAATATTCATTTAAGACATAACAGGATTTGAAAGCTGCCATTTACTTTTTGTATAAATATAGATATATCTGATCAACTTAGTATTAAAAGCACTATTATTAATACTGTGTAATTATTCTCTTATTACTTATGTATTTACGTATTTATTTACCTACCTATGCACCTACCTACCCACCCATCCACCTACCCATCTACCCACTCACCTACCCACCCACCACCCACTCACTCACCTACCCACTCACCTACCCACCCACCTACCCACCCACCACCCACTCACCACCCACCCATGCACCTACCCACTCACCTACCCACCCACCACCCACTCACCACCCACTCACTCACCTACCCACTCACCTACCCACTCACCTACCCACTCACCTATCCACTCACCTACCCACTCACCTACCCACCCACCACCCACTCACTCACCATCCACTCACCTACCCACTCACTCACCATCCACTCCCCACCCACTCCCCACCCACTTACCACCCACTCACTCACCATCCACTCACCTACCCACTCACCTACCCACCCTTCACCCACTCACCACCCAATCACTCACCTACCCACTCACCTACCCACTCACCTACCCACTCACTCACCTATCCACTCACCTATCCACACACCTACCCACCCATCATCCACTCACCACCCACTCACTCACCTGCCCACTCACCTACCCACTCACCTACCCACTCAGCTACCCACCCACCCACCACCCACTCACCACACACTCACTCACCTACGCACTCACCTATCCACTCACCTACCCACTCACCTACCCACCCACCACCCACTCACCACCCACTCACTCACCACCCACTCACTCACCTACCCACTCACCTACCCACCCATCACCCACTCACCACCCACTCACTCACCTACCCACTCACCTACGCACCCACCACCCGCTCACCACCCACTCACTCACCTACCCACCCACCACCCACTCACCACCCACTCACTCACCTACCCACTCACCTATCCACTCACCTACCCACCACCCACTCACCACCCACTCACTCACCTACCCACTCACCTACCCACTCACCTATCCACTCACCTACCCACTCACCTACCCACCCACCACCCACTCACCACCCACTCACTCACCATCCACTCACCTACCCACCCATCACCCACTCACCACCCACTCACTCACCTACCCACTCACCTACCCACCACCTACTCACCTACCCACTCACCTACCCACCACCCACTCACCACCCATCCACTCACCTACCAAATTATTCATTCATTCATTCATTCATTCGTTCGTTCGTTCATTCATTCATCATTCATTCATTCATTCATTCATTCATTCCTTCGTTCGTTCGTTCATTCGTTCCTTGGTTCGTTCATTCATTCATTTTATTCATTTGAAATTTGATTTTGACATTCTTACATCTGGGATTGAAAAGTAATAAAAACATCTATCTTTAGGAGACATGTATGTGCGTAAATGGTGTAAGCCACAGTTTGAGAATAACCCAAGGACTTGGATAGGTTTAATAGTACCTATAATTCAGCCTAATCACCAGAAAGCTGCAAATATTTTACTAGTTTAATCAACTTGAATAACTACGTCAAGTAGTTTTCTATTTATGGGTGAGAAGTAGATCCCTTCGTAGATCCAACTTGTATCAGTGCTATGTATCCTTGTAGGAAGTTCTGAAGGAAAACATTCACTCTAAGAGAGGTTTGTTAGTTCTGTTCTGTTTATAATAAACAAAATTACATTCATCGAATTTCTAAAATTGTCACGCGTTCTTGCTCCAAACACATCTATTTTTATTGTATGACGTCAAGTGTTTTAGCTTCAAACATTCATAAGGTATACACACTCTAAGAGAGGTTTTATCCGTGGACGCAGCCAAGCTGCAAGTAAATAGGTGTCAGATGATAACACTCCTAGCGTTGCTATGTAACGTCACGCTGCTTGCAGTACTTGCCCAGTAGAGCCCTGAACTACCTGCAACCCTGACACCATTGGTCTAAGTCTAAGGTATTAGAAATAACAAAACAAGTATTGAAACAGCATAATGTTCCTTACGAAGTTACCAGAGGTTTTGCATTTTTCAATGAAGACACAAATAAAACTAATATTAGTAACGAAATTATGATAAACCCTTCCTATTTAGCGCCACATAAAATTGATGTCATCTCAGATATGGAAAAACACTCCATATGGTTGGGAATTTCCTTATGGCTGTAAACATGAGATATTCACACTCTATTTTAATTAATAGATTGGATTTCATTGACCGTGAACGTTGTACTAATTCAGAAGAATCAAGCGATAATGAGATTGAGATTGTAAGATTTTTATTATCTTATTCGTTCGAAGCTAGAACGCGTGACATCATTAGAAACAATAACCCATTTCTACATATATACCATTATCTGAAGATTTAATCAGAAAAATTTAAGATAAGGTAAGTTGGGAGAAAATTTCAGTATATCAAAAACTACCAGAAGATTTTATCAGACAATTCCAGGGTAAAGTTGATTGGCAGTATATTTCAGAGTATCAAAAACTATTAGACGGTTTTATCAGAAAACTCCAGGATAAAGTTCACTGGGAATGTATATCAGAGTATCAAAAACTATCAGAAGATTTTATTAGAGATTTTCAAGATAAAATAGACCGGAAATCAATTTCTGACCGTCAAAAAATAATTATCAGAAGATTTTATAAAAGAGTTTTTTGATAAACTGTACCCGTTTATGAAATTTAAAAAATGTGTGCGTGACGATTGGATTGAAATCGATAGTGATTCTGATTAAATAATTGAATATAAATAAATCATGCCGTCAGCTACTATACCAGGTGAGTCAGCCGCGCCTTATTTTTTGGAAGGTAGGCCACCCATCTAACGGCATGTGCGCCTTAGTCCAGTTTTGCGCTTACTAAAATGTATTGCTTGACGTTCTTAAAGAGAGGAATGCGCAAAATTGAGAGCAACAGTGCTTTAAGGGACAGAACGTCCTCCTCGCTAAAGTACACCTCAAAAACATACGACTCGTTTACTGAGAGCGAATTCCGGTTTCCTTCCGATTTTACAAACTTTTTATTAGAGTATACATAGCAAGGTAATTCAGTAAACGCCTCGGAAAGAATGGACCTATCATATGATTACACTATCAACGTCAGCTAAAAAGAAAATGGTGGATTCTTGTACTTAGAGCAGGGATTGGCTGCTAAAAATCAGGAAACATTTAGACACGCCTCATCTATCATGGACCCGTACAGTCAAAACGGACATATTATTAAACAACAGTTTATTTGCATTTTTGCGTTTTTGCCATTTAAGTAATAATATTAAAACGCCCAGTAAGTGATTAAAACTGTCTTAAAAGGCTAAATCAAGCGCGATAACTTGCGAGGTGGCAATGGCATAGCGCCAGGCATGCAAGTCCTACTATTGGACGTGGTACGTACTTCAGGCAGTCTCGAAATAGCTTAATAGGATTGTGACGGGGTCCTCTCCACTTCACCATCAATGACACAGGTTCGAGTCTCAGCATTGTAAATATTTTTGTTTATGTTCATCAAAACTTGGAAACCGAATTCACAATAATCTAATTATGAAGTCCCTGAGGGTTTAGGACATTATAAATTAAATCGTTTTTGGTTGTCTGCATTTTTAATAGCACAATAATTCATTGTGTGTAAAATTGAGTTTAACTTCCATATTGAACTCTGACAATGTAATTTCCTTGCTTTCTGTGTTAAAATGTGTATGAATGATCCTTATTTCAATTGCACCTACCTATAGGTGTGTTTAAACAACTACATAATTGTAGTTCACCAATAAAGAAACATCAAACAATGTCATAAAACATAAATAAAACAATGAAAATGAATATAATAACAGTTTTCAGAATAATAGTTTGTAAATTGTGAGGATTGTACGGTAAAAAAAATTAGTACATGCAGGTGTTTCGAACCACCTTCACAGCAGACAGATTACTTCGGAGTCTTGCGCCCGTTCCAACTGAGCTGCCTGGTAACGTGTGAGCTAAACATTCCGTTTAAGTGTAATATTCGCTGGTTCCAGAGAACAGTTGCAGAAGTGCAAACGTCAGCTGTCTAATTACGAATATATTAAAAAGCGATGTAATAACATCTATATTAGTACTAGTTTGATCGAGTGTTTAACATCCATGTGAAATACGCGGGTAGAACCTAGTAATGGGGTCGATGTTATTATGTTGGGGTATAAAATGCGGATTGCATAAAACTCGAGAATAAGGCGCAGCTGACTCACCTGGTATACATTTCTGCAAATCTTGATATCCTCTAGAGGAAGACCGCTCCCCCTGCCACTGGGTAGTAACCATTAGGAAACAAAAGTCAACACTCATAAAAAGAGCGAGAGGTAATGTAGTCTTTTTTTGTGGTTCCTTTATATTTTAAACCGCAAACCTTGTAAAATCCATACTTCAAAGTAATGCCGCCATTGGCAGCGCAGTATCATGTTTTGGAAACTATATTACAAAATTAACAAGAGTTAATAATACCACCTTAAGAATATAATGTAAAAACTCTTCTCATAGAAGATAATTCAGTTAGCGATATACTTGGATGTAATAAAGTGTTAGAGTTGAAATCTATGTAATTATTTTCAACAATTTTCTTATAAAATGGGTAGTCTCACAATGTTGATATTTTCAGCAATTTGGAGTCTATTTTGACAATAGTTTAACTAAAATGGTTAGTTTTCACAACATTGATATTTTTATCAGTTTTCAGCCTATCTTGGGTGTATTTTAAAAACCACAAAAATTGACGCATAAAAACTATTGATTTTGGTCTATTTTCGCATAACTTTGCCTGATTTGTATAGAAATCGTTTTTTTCGGAAAAGTCCGTATTTTCATTACACTGTGATTTTTGGACTTTTTTACTCTATTTTTCGATATAGTTTCTCCCGAATTTTAAAAAATGCGCTAAAGTAACCCCTATAGTAGTCTTGTTTCTATTAATATAAGAAACCAAACCCGCAAAAATGACACAAAACTGAATTTGCTCTTGGAAATGGCCTAAATTACATAAGCTGTAAAAATGCTGTATTAGGGAAAATGTCTAAAAATATAGCAATAATAACCCCGTGGTCTAATTTTACTCAAAATGTTATGAGCCGCGTTATTTTCCACATAACATCATACTAGCATCATCAGAAAAAAAAGCAATCATCGAAATCCGGGCCCTAATAATAAACCATCGATAGCCCAAAATATGAGTATAGTATGGAGTATGCAATGCAATGCACATATGTTAAGAGTGTAAAACTGAATCTGGGAAGTAGAAAACACTCAAATTCAAACTTCTCATCGCTATTCAGGTTTAATAGGTACAAATACTTAGGCTTATCCTTGGTCGCAGCGCTAAAATTTTCCTCTTCGAAACCCTAATCCTTTTCCTCAACTATGTCACAAATCACTTACAACACTAATATCGGTACGCCCTTCTTCATGCATTTTCATGTTCTTCCAGAGGATCTGTCAGTAAGAATTGTAATTCTCCTCACCATCATTCATAAGAGAATAATTCTTGGAAAGTTTATTGTATAGTTATACAATTACTTTTAAATAATACGTACTTACTCTTTTTATACTACTTTTCATTCAGAGAGACTTGAGAATGAAATTGGTTACAAGTGAACTCTATCCAAGCAACAGCCTTGCCAACAACCAAAATTTAGTCATTCTATTCTTGCTCTACCCCAGGGCCGGGGCACTCTTGGAATACCCTGAGCTACCCTCATTTTTTCTACCTGCTAAACATACGGTTATCAGTTAAGGTCGCGAGCGGATTGCGCTCAGGGAGCACCAGTTCCCAACGCCTGCTGTGCCTTGTGAAGGGCGTTTCCCCTTGAAATTTGCACGCAAGAGTTTCATTTAGAACTATACAAAACTCTTATTGGTAATTGTATTAGAAAGCATGAAATTACTATGACACGTGTCCTGCATTGCAGAGAACTACAATTATATAAATACATCGTCTGTAAACCACTTTTGATCCAAATGGCAAATTAATGATGTGTAGATACCATTCACGAATATGAAAGCGATGGAAATGGAAGACTATGTATAAATTACTCTTACTTCAATACTGTAGACCTTCCTTCTTTCTCTACCGCTTACCTATCATTTTATAGGTGTAGTATTTGTGTGTGTGTGTGTGTGTGTGTGTGAGAGAGAGGGAGAGAGAGAGAGAGAGAGAGAGAGAGAGAGAGAGAGAGAAAGAGATAGTGCATGCGTGTTACATTTTGGTTACTAGCCCAAATCAATGTCTGAAAATTCAATAAATACCAGATTTCATGTATAAATAGGCTACCATTGAGGATGAACGAATACTTTTAGGAAGCTCCTCCTAACCCCCCCCCCCCAAAAAAAAAAAAAAAAAAAAACTCCTTTAGCTACATGCGAAATTGTTCATATATTTTACTCTCTCAACAGTAACAAATTGGGTAAAAATATCAGATTTTTTAGATTGAAACAATGTATAACAAGGTATGTTAATAACCTTTCTCACCCTTTGCACTACATTTGGTAACATCATAGGGATAAATAACAACTGATTATAAAAAGGGGATAATTTCCTTTAGGTATACTGTTCCCATCTAAAACTATTAGATATTAACCATTTATGAAATATTCGTTGTTATTCCCTTGAATTTTGCCATATTTAGTGCAACTTCACGTATTTAGTGGCCTAAGTGAATGTTGTCTCAGTCTACATACTTATAAGCGTAGAATTATCTAAATGAAGCTAATTCTAGCGTGACATAAAGAAACATTATCTTTTGTATCAGAGATTTTAAAACATGAGTGAAAATGAATAATTACTAGAGCATATCATGCGATTGTTATACCACGGAAATTTTTCCGGTTTGATTGAGTCTGATATCATTGATATGTGTAAATTAATTTATTATTTTCTCTTTATTTAGGAGAACAGTGAAGAAACATCTCTCCTATAATACTGGGAGTAAAGTATTATAGAGTAGGTGCACACGTTATAAATGTAAAGAACTACTATTGGAATCAACTCTAAAATTAGCAAGTGAACCGGTAAACAGTAAATGTGTGTACGATAGATATCGATTACCGAGTGCTGGCTAAGCTTCCAGTTCAACCACCTCAGTATTTCATTTCCCACAATGTGTATTGTAGGTGAACGCTGAGCGAGGGATGTCTCATTGCAGCATTTCACTTGTTTATTGCGCAATAAATGCTTAGGGGCAATACCCGAACTATAGAACTATTTGCAATAAATAGTTTCTGTACGCTAATATCAATACATAATGCCATAAGCCTGAGTTACAATCATTAGCTAGCAATGTAAAATTTGTCATGAGGTCACTAGCAACTTTCATAGTCAGGTAAAGGAAATTACTTAGGCTAGCGTAGCTAGATAGCTAACGCTACTGTGAATTAAGTCCAACTGAAAACCATTAGCTTAAAGGTGAGATTTCCGAAAAGTCAAGAGTCAGGCTGTTGCTAAGGCACGTCGAGAAAATTCTAAAAATTATAGAGGAAAGGAAATTCTCTGTATTTTAGCATGCTGCATAGAAACAGTGGCGTTTCAGATGGCAATTGGCAATTTAACCCTAGCATTACCAAGCCTCATTTCATAACTTAGATTACCGGAGGGGTTACTTTGTGACCACCACTAGTAACAAAATATCTGAGCAAATTTAAAACAAATTTACATATTTTAAAATTCGGTATTACATCTTTCCATGTTTATGAGGATAATATTTAACACCGACCTCTATAGCATGATGGTTAGCGTGTCTGCCTCACGTTCAAGAGGTCGCGAGTTCCAATCTCGCTTAGGGTAAGTTATCCGGATATGCTTTTTTTCCGAGGTTTTCCCTTATTCTGAGAAGACGAATGTCGGGTAACTTAAAGCTCTATGGACCTTGGGCTCATTTGAGTATCATTTCACCCATTTCAGTCATTCACCGTCCGATATGACATTACGTTGGAGGACGTTTAAAAAAATTAGATACTATGCCAATCATTATTATAGCTTATACTACCAACGGAGGTGCCCACCACTGCTAATGAAATGTTTGAGCAGGTTTTAAAACCAATTTACTTTAAAATTGGGTATTATATCTTGTCCTGTTTGTAAAGATAATATTTAACATTGTTTAACGGTTCCTTTGTACTTTCTTACATGAATCACATTATACCAACGGACAGTACTTTATGATTATGACATTTCTTTGTTTCTCAAAAAGACTAACAATGAAAAATATCAAACAAGTACGCAATTTAGTAGTAGACACAGTGATTGACAATAACTATTAACTGCATAAAAATTACACAAGTTGGGCATAAAGTACCTCCTCCTTGGTAATGCGAGGGTTAAAGGTTGGCGATACGTCCAGGAACGTTGGTGGGAGCAATTTTGTAGGCAGAATTTCAATTAATAAAAGAGCACCTATTGCTAAAATGCGTGTCTTTCCCATCGAGTCTTTCGTTCATAAATGAAGAGTTTAGTGTGATCACCAGTTAGTAGCTCTCAGAAATCACCCTTGAGTTATGGGAATTTAGAGGAACTTCAACTTAACGCTTCTGCGATTAAAGGCAACATACACTTCGCATTATTATTATTATTATTATTATTATTATTATTATTATTATTATTATTATTATTATTATTATTATTATTATTATTATTATTATTATTATTATTATTGTTAATACTATTATTATTATTATTATTATTATTATTATTATTATTATTATTATTACTACTATCGAAGCAGTTATTTTTAAACTGTAAAGTTCCATGCGTCGTAAGTTAGCAGATATAATTTGACAGTTACCATTTCGAATGTTAAGGTTGAAGAATTGTCAGCCTCCATTAAATTTATCGTCAAATTATCTTCACCCCCCCCCCCCCCCCACGCATACTCGGAGATCTGATTCTGATCCTGGTTCTTCACAGAAGCAGCTGGCACCAGATAGACCGGAGACTTAGATTGGGAACGGCACCAAAAGGTAACTTAATCATCAGCAACAAACGTAGCGTGCCATCGTGGAACATCGAATTGGGGACTACCAAGAGCTGAGGAGGCCATACTGGGAATCAAACCCCGTAGCAGACAGCAGGAGAAGGGAGGAAGACAATCCAGAACGGTAGTAGCTCAGGCTACCCAGGGACAAGGGGATCAAGAAAGAAGAAAGCAGACACAAAAGCAAACAAGGTACTGGGTGTACAATATTTATTTCAGAGTTGATTCATGTAGAGGCGGTGAAGAACTGGAAGAGTGCTTGGTGAAAAGAATTCAGTAGAAATAAGGGAGTTTAGGAAGAAGAAAATAGAGTCAGACAGGAAGTTTACAGAATAGAGTAGAAGTAAGAAAAATGTTCGAATTGTGCAGAATAACTTAGAAAAGGAACAGGAAGCATTAGAAGTCAGGCGGAATGGTAAATAATTTAGGAATCAGGAAAAGTGATTTAATGGCAGTGGAGGTAAAGTTAAAAAATCCGGGACAGGAAAGTCAGAAAATAGAAAACCTAGGAGAGAAACTTAGAAAATAGTGAATAGGTACATCAGAAAAATAATATAAAAGCTAGGAGAATAACTATAAAACAGTCAACAAGAAAGAAAAACAAATTTTGGAGAAAAAATAGAAAATAGTAACAAGAGCTAGGAAAGAAACTAGAAAATAATCAACAGAGGTTAGAGGACAAGATGGAGAATAGTAACCAGAAATTAGAATCTAGCCAGACTCCAGGAAATAAGCTACTAAGTCAACAGCAAATTTTAGAAACATTCAAAGAGGAAATTCGAGGGGAAATAAGCTGCGTTAGAAGTGAAATCAAAGAAAACACACAATATGTTAGGAAAGAAAGTAGCCAAGAAACAGAAAAATCTGAAAAGAAAATTTGCAAACAAGTTTGTGAAAAATCAGAAATAGAAAGCAGAAAGCTGAGAGAGAAATAGCAAAGAAGTTATAAACAGAAAGGGTAACAAATAGAAAAGAATTAGAAGAAAGTTGAAATAGGAATGACAAAGCAGAAAGGGGAGGTAGGAGACAGGTTGAAACTTAGGATACATTTTAGACTAGGTTAAGTATATAACAGCAGAAATAACAGTAACAGATTGTTAATTATAAGTATTTTATTAAACCAACAAGGGAATATAGAATATTACATACACCAATGAACGATAAAGAACTAATAAATATTGACAACCATTTCCGACTGCCTCTGTGGTCTGGTGATTAGCAGACTAATCTCCAAAATCCAGGCGTCCCGGGTTCCATATCCGGGTGGAGGGTGGAAATTTTCCGTCAGCCAGGATTATTCCTCAGCCTTGCTAGATTTGGAAGTAAGAATGAGAGTGTGAATGTGTGTGTGTAAATTAAATGCAATAATCAAAAGTAAGATAGACACCACTGTAAGCGAGTGAACATCGCACACGTTGTTTCAAAGGTAAAAAGCCGCCGATATCACCTTAGATATTAAAGGTGGCATATAAATAGAACAGATAAAAGAGATCCTAAAACCACTTAGCACTGTTTAATCATTACAAAACTAAATGTCGTTTCCGGGATGATTCATTTGTTGATAGCGCCTGAAAGTAACAAACAGAAGACAGTTAAAAAAAAAAAATAGCACAAATCAAGGAACAAATTAAATAGAAAGTATATATTTCTTCGGGCAAAGGGATAGTCTAATATAAACGGAGATCAAGATTATATTAGAAATAGGTATAGAGATCAAGTTCCTATATCAGACAGTGGGAAAGTAGAAACAGAAAAGAGAGGTAGGCATGCTCAGGTGAATTATATGAACCTGGGAAGATCTGATAGGGCTGGAGGCGGAAACCAACAATTCAGAAATAAGCATAATTCAAGCAATAGGTATTAGAGGCCAAAGAACCACCATGAGTTTAGACCTACATCGCCTGGACCTAAACTATAGGAGAGGAGTAGAAGTGGGGGAAATTAACGACAGAAAGAGATAGGGTAGAGGCAGTAGAAATAAGATAAATGGTAGCAAATAGCCAAAATCAGACAAGGTAAAATAGAATTTCAAATAAAATATAATAGGACGATGTGCAATAAATAAGATGAAAGAATATAAGAGTTCAAACTTTCGAGGCGAATGTTACTAATAATTGCCTCCCGGGTGATCAGCTGCGTCAGATTGATAAAACTCTAGCTTTCGGCCATTTGACACTCCATGTCCTTCATCAGGAACTAATGAAAGAATTGGGCTAGATATTGTCCTCTGACAGAGAAAATAATAAATTATGCTAAATGTCCCAGCAGTATTTGAATCAATAAAGCTTATGTTATGAAAGGAACCAGAAGAACCACTTAAGAATACATATGTACACAAAGTATATTTAAGTGGAGAAAATAGGAATAAGATTGCTTTCGAAAGAATTAAGAGAAAAGCAGAAAAACTAAGGTCGAAAAGAAACGAAATAAAGAGCATGTGAGAACCTGAAATAGGCAATTTAGTTCTAGTAAAGAATTATAAATTGTTAATTCTATGAAAAGGGAGAAACAGAAGGATGAAACTGTCGTACAAAGATTCTGCAGTAATCGTGTGTGAATTTGGAGCGGATGCTTAAGTACTAAATGATACCAACAATGGAGAATCAACAAGTCGATGGCATAAGCAGTTTTTTCATATTTATAGAAAACACTCAGGTGTGTCTAACTCTTGACAAGTTGTGGGCGCAATTCTGTATGTAGACGGTTATGATTAGGGTCAGGCATTTAATGACCTATAATTTGGCAAAAAATGCAAACTAAAAAATGCATTTATGACCTAAAAATTACAAAAATGACCCAAAAAGATGACCCCAAATATGTTAAAGTTACCAAAAAATAAAGAATTGCCAATAAAAATGCTATTTATTTTTATTATTACTACATTAAGCACTCACTTTGTTACTAAGTTACATAAAATATAACATAAAATCAAAATATTAAAAGAAATTATACATGTTAGAGTATCTTTTATTGAATAAATTCCATTTCAGTGCACTTTTATAACAATTTTGAGTCGCAGTTAACAATCACACATTGGCGGAGATTCTCAAACAAAAATGACTGTCTATTGTCTGCTAGTAATGCCTTATAAATGGAAAAGCTCCTCTCTACTTTAATGGAAACGATTGGAGCATACTGAAAGCAAGGAATATCTCCTGGATTTAACTCACAGTCAGCAAGAGAAAACTGTTCACCAGATAAAGTACTGCCAATTGAACACAATGTTTTGTACCCCCTGTTCTTGTCTATACACTTCTTTATTTTCATTGCCGCTGCATCATCCACTTTACCATATGCACGACTCAAATCATTCACTACTTTATCCACTATTTGTAGCTGTTCCATTAATGTCACTTGGGATTTTTCCAGAGAAGTTATTACATCAGGAAGGAATCCAAAATTGGTGTTTATGTAAGAAAGTTTACCCGCAATTTCTTTATCAGCCAGCAGTTCTTGCACCTTTTTGATTGACACAGGCTCAGCATTATCAAAAGAATCAACTACTTTCTTCACAACGACAAAATTCTTGCAATAATAACTACAAGCCTCGAGCCATGTTCCCCATCTAGTCAAAATGGATGAAAAGAGCTGTTGAATTTCTGGAGCTTCTGCTTTGAAGCTACAACTCGAGAGGGGGCTTTCAAGAATACTTTCTTGACGTATCCAATTAATTTAACCACTTCAGGAAAATTTACACGTACTTCTTCCGCGACCCGGTGTAATGCGTGCGCTAAACATGTCACATGAACCATTTTTGGGTAGAGTGCACTTAATGAGCTTTCATCACGTAGGGTGCTGCGTCTGTTATAAAAATCAATACATCGAAATTTTGAATCCCATTAGGCCAAAGTATTCTCAATGCATGGTCAAATACTTAGTAACAAAGTGAGTGCTTAATGTAGTAATAATAAAAATAAATAGCATTTTTATTGGCAATTCTTTATTTTTTGGTAACTTTAACACATTTGGGGTCATCTTTTTGGGTCATTTTTTGTAATTTTTAGGTCATAAATGCATTTTTTATTTTGCATTTTTTACCAAATTATAGGTCATTAAATGCCTGGCCCTAGTAATTAGGGTTCTAGGCAATAAGGAAAAGAGAGGGAGGATAGCAACTGCTCCCACACCACATTACGGAACAACACAGGATGTTCAACTCGAAGATGTACATTCACCCTCTTACACCTTTGTTTCCTCGTACAAAAACACATTATAATAGTAAAAATCTGATGTGTAGCACTCACATGATTTTCTCTACTCTTGTACTAACCACTCTTACAAACTTTTATTCCTATATCTTCTTCGTGTTAAGATAAACATTTGTACAAATTATCTTATTGCTTATTTCCTTGTAGGTGCAAGGGGAATACTAGAGCACAGTAGGTTTTGTGCGATAGTCAAATATTTTAAAGCTTTGAGATTCCGTTCTCTTTGTACACTTAATATATAAAAAAGTGAACAACGATGTTCCAATTCATGAAAGTTTTAAGTTTTCCGAAACTCATGCACATAACAAGGAATATCTCCGAAATGGTTCAACCTACAAGAAAATTTATTCAGACATAAATTGTGTATTTTAGCAAGATCTACATTTTTTGTACAGTATGATTTGGTCTATCTCGAACGGTTTACCAGTTATGCAAATGTCGTCCAGAGTAAATACGACTACAGGGGCTATAGCCAGAAAATTCAGAATATGCATTTCATTTGTCATAAAAATATCTCAAACATATGACATTTTAATCAAAATTGTTAGTCATTTTCAAGAAAATCAAAATTTTCGAAAACTTTTCCATGTAAAGGGTACTTTAGGATGGGGCTATTTTCTTCAAAATCTACGTCGCATCCTTGAAAGACATTAAACTTAAATACCAAATTTGGTTTTTAACCCACTTTTCGTTTTTGAGTCATGCTGTCCACAGACTGACACACACACACACACACGGACCTTTTTCTAAAAATGCTTTTTTTTTTTATTCAGGGGGTCTCAAAACATATATTTCCGGTGAAATCTCGACATTGAATTTTTGGGTGGAATACAATACTTCCCCTACTTACCAGTAGAGGAAGTAAAAATGAGCTCCATCTGTGCAGGTATCTTAAATACTTAGTTCTAGGTGGATGGCTGTGTTTTGTCATTACCAATTTATTTAAATTAGGTTTCAAAGCCGAACAACTTAGCCGCAGAACATAAACGCAGACCTGGATCTACCACTCACATGATTAAATGTTGAAATACGGTAACTGGCCCTAACATATTGTTAAATGGTGTCATTGGAAGTTTGTTTATTGAGTCTGTTGGAGAACTGAAATTCCAATTCCTCAACCTCTATTCTCGAGTGTATCCCATATGACAATAATATTAATTACTTAATAATGTTGAACAATGTGATAGCACGAGTAGCACGATTTTCTCATCCTGCAAATATGAATTAACGTACAGCGTCATGCTAATGATTATATTAAAATAAATACTAAGTAATATTAATTATTGTATGTTTTAAGAAAGTATATAAACATACTGATACCTTCAGATGGTAATTATTATTTATTTATGCCAACAAACTTACTGTTGGTGTTTTTAAACACACAAGCCGTGTGTGGGCAAAGTTTGAGAGGTATGTGACAAACTGCCAGAATGGCATTAAATTCTCAAACCAGTTCGTATTTCGGCAGTCTCAGATCAAATCCCAGTTGTGGCATTGAATTTTGAAGTTCCAGTTCTACCTCTCATACTGATACCTATACCTTGCCATATTCATTGATATGTTTTCTTGTTAAAATGGCATCTAATATTAAAATGAGATACGTGGTGTAATGAATAATCACAAATTAAACAAAATGGTTTTTCATGATGTAAAATTGTAATGTTGTTGCCGTTGTTGCTGAAAGGCGCGCGTAGTGGCCGGACCGAGTAGCTTGCTGGCATGGAGGGAGTAGTGGGGTTGCTGCTAGGACACAGTTAATCACACGTCTCTTGTAGTCACTTCAGTTCACCACAAAACCATCAACCTCAGGACAATTCAGAATCACGCTCTTGCCCAGGCATATAAGGTAAAATTCTAAAAAATAGAGTGGGAAACAGAATTTTGGGGAATTTAGGAAGTCACATCATGACAGTCAACCACCCCTGTAGCGCAGTAGCAGCGCGCCTGTCTCTGGCACTGTGTATCGGAGTTCGATCCCCGGTACCGGTGTGGGGATTTTTCCCCGTTGGGGTGCACTAGCCTCGTCATGTCAATTAAGCAGCTATCTTGACAGAAAGGTGGCGTGTCTAGAAAGTCAAGTTGGCGCTGCAGGTCACAACGGCCGGGCGATAAGGGTAGCCTCTGTGTAGGGGAGAAGCCCCAGGGATTATTATTACGTAGTAACAGTCACATTTCACATACGAATTAGCTGTAGGATTGGCAACATTATGAAGGAACGTTGGTGGGAATAATGCAAGTAGGCACAACTTAAGTTGCGTCTTTTCCTTCATGTTTTTACATTCCTAGAGGAGTGTCTACTGTGATCAATCCGCATCCCCCAGAGCTTAAAGACCACGCTCGAGTTACGTACATTTAGCGTTTACTTAGCATTTCTGCGATTCACAGCTTAGGCCTTGCATTATTTTTGCGGAAACATCTATTTTTAAACCGCAAAGTATAGATATACAAGGCGGAAGTTATATATATATATATATATATATATATATATATATATATATATATATATATATATATATATATAATTCAATATTTACAATTTCCGGTGATAAGATTCAGAAACAGTTTAATTTTTCAGTCTCAACAGTTGACAACTCAGTGTCAATAGATCATTATTAACCTCCATTCATCAACTTAATTGCTGTTTTTCTTCGCATCCAATCACGTATACCTGAAGATAAACATTTCATAGTTCTTAAATGGTTTAACTGGCAGCAAATACACAGGAGAATGTAGTCCTCCGTAGTCTAGGTGGTCCCGTGTCATAGACTTACGGCATGTAAAAGAACCTTAAGCCTGATAAAGAGGCCTGTGAGCAAATTTAAGCGCTCTTTTACGCCCAGTATAGAGTGGGACGCTGAGAACCATAGCAGTTAAGGAGCGTCCATTAAAAAAATCACAAGAGAAGGAGATTGGAGACTGTTTCAACAGGTGACCTACAAAACAACGGTATCGGTGATCCGGCGAAACCAATTTTCCCTTTCTCATATCTGTGTGTGGTTTCTCTTATTTCTTTTCGAGAACTGTTTATTTCCGACGTCATGCTCTCTATTATTATCTTGCCATACTCATATTTCATCAAGTTGGAGACAAGACGAATATTAAAATGCTAACCATTATTAGAACCTCATTTTGAATGTATGGTGGTCTGAAGATAATTTTGTATTTGTATTTTACTCCCTCTTCTGAATTAAATTCAAGAAAGCGTTGATCCATTGTCGTGATTGTTCCCCAAAGAAAATTAGATAGTTTTTTTTTTTTTCGATTTCTCCCCTATTTTAAATATTTATTAATAATTTAGAAATTGCCTTTTTTACTACTGAAAGAACCAAATATTTTCTGTGGAAATCTCGTTTTAAATAATACACTTCCAAGAGATTCCCTTTCTATATACGAATGTTTCACTGTTGTATAGAGATGGTATTTTTGTAGTTTGTCTTCTCTTACTCGCCTTGGTCATTGTCTGGTATTAGCAATGATTTTTATGATTTTTAACGTCAAATAACACTTACCACTGGGGATTAACTGTTCTTCTACTCGTACACTAGCCGTGTCTAGGACGAGGTTAGAATGTGTCCAATACTTACAATATTTCATTATTGGTTTAATTATCTGTAGTAATACCACGAGAGGTTTGGATATGAAAATATGGAATGGTATTTGTTGAGAGTATTCCGCGAAATAATTAATAATCCATTTATTTAATGTTATTTAATATTAATAGTAATTTAAGAGCAAACAACTTATACCTAACTTACAATAACACACCTTTTCATTACGATTTATTTTCACAGTTGGCACTACAACTGTCCAGTAAGCGGTGAGAACAACAAGAATTTTAGTGTTTAATCGGGGAAAATGAAGAATTAGACATGTCATGAATATAAATGGTCGAATTTGCGTTAGTAGGCTGTTCATTAAAGGAAGATGTGCTCTATTTAAAATTAAAGCTACAATTTTCAACAGTAAATGAAGATGGCTGTTATGTTTGCTGCGTGACATTCACGGATACTTCAGATGTTCAGAAAAGTAACAAAATGTTTAGGTTGGTGGAACCGCAAGGAGGAGGTAATATAACCAAAGCAGTAATACCACGACCAAGAGGTGATAACCCGGCATGAATGGAATAATTATAATTTCTAGCTTTCTTGAAATATAAATTTAGAAAGTTTAAATTAAACGACGCATATGTTTCCGCTTTCTTCTGTTAAAATGGTACGATACCCATACAACCTTTGGTCAAGAAATGTGAGTTTCAACGGAGCAGCTAAAACAGAAAACAAACAGTTTAACTACAGTGAGGAATGAATTAGTACAATTAAATTGAATCAAATAAACCAATAAGAATAATTAAAAAACACTCATCTTCCTTTCCACATGTTAGTGCAATCCATTTAATTATTCACGTTCGTTTGATCCACATTTGTCATGTTTCGTTGACTCCTTCAAGTACAGGAGAAAGACGAAACTGAGGTTTGAACCCGTTTCTTGTATAAGCCCTCTAAAACTTCTATGTTAAAAAGCAATGAAACAGAGACAACAAGACATCGTACTTCACTTGTTCCCACAGTTACAAAAATATCAACGAATATTTTTTCCGAGTAGACGAATATTGGGAATCTTGAATTTGTGATGTAAGAGGATATAATTGGCTAAAGTTTGTGGACAAGTGAAAGTATTGAGCAGTGATATATGAATCAGTGTTATTTTCAATCTAAAAGTATTACAAAATAAAATAATTTAAATGGTTTATGCAATTTAAAGTGTTTTTTAAAAGCAAAGAGTTGCGTTTCTGATACCATCGCCCTGAGAATAGCAAAGAACCTTTAAGCCACGACTGCGGCTAACTCGAGGCAATAGGAGCAATAACAAAGGAAAAAGTATACGCCAATTAATTCCTCTACAGCCTCATATTTGTTGTACCGAGTGAGATACGACCCAGCTTCGACAGCCTCAGGTCGGATCACATGCGCTTACGTGAACTCTCGGTGTAATGAACACGCTACATTTGTTGAATATACATTTTGTACAGGTTGAGGGAATGAGAAGTCCAAACATTAAGTGGTATATGGAGAAGGTAAGAGAAAATGTAATGCGCACGCCCGCCCATGCCCGAGCCCACGCACGTGCACTTGCACACCCAACCACCCACACGCCCATGCCACCTACACCTACGCTCACGCCCACTCCACTCCACCCCACCCCACCCACCCACATCTACACACCCAAAAACATTTTTATGCACAGTCTATCAATAATATGTGGACACGGTTGGTGTTAGATTCCTCACACCAAAACAAAGAAAAGGTGCTGTGTTAACGTATTTCCGGAACTGCTATTTTTTAAATTATTATTGGGAAAAAATATTTGGCATATTATCTGTTCGAAATGTTGAACTTAAAGAAGATGTTCATAAGGCCCTTAACTTATAGAAAGATAACATTTTCAACATTTTCTCCTCTTGTTTGTTCACAAGCGACCGTCTCTGTAGCGCAGTGGTGGCGCACCTGACTGGCGCGGAACACCCGGGTTCGATCTCCGGTACCGGGTGGGGATTTTTCCCCCGCTGGGAGGTCTGGCACGGGGTGTACTCAACCTCGTTAGGTCACGGAGGGGCCAGTTGAGAAGCTACTTGATAAAGAAGTAGCGACCCCAGCTCGCAAAGGCCACGTAATCCCGCCCTACCCTCCAGTTCTGCACCCCACTCATGAAACTTGTAGTGGGCAGAGTTGGAGGACGCAACGGCCGGGCGGTAAGCCTTGGCCCGCCTAGGGCTGTTGCGCTTGGGGGGGGGGTTGTTCACAAGCATGAACTAATTCCTCTACGATTGTCAGATGAAAACCCGAAGAATGAGATAAAGTGAATATGGAGGCCATGGAACTGTTCTTCTTGTACCTGTCCATTTTCTTTGTAATTACTACCCGGTGCAGAACATATGAATAAAATGTAAGTGTATAACTGATCCGAGGTTTGCTCTCCGTTTTCAAAATTGAACATTGCCAAGAGGTGGAGCTGTAATAAAACCCAGAAATACTGTACAGAATTTATACAGCACAAAGACTGAAAGCAGGCACATCTCTTGCCTGAGGAGTGTTAATCAGTGTACTGTACTGTGATAATGGAACCACTTTACAAGAAGGCATGTGTCCCTGTGTGCAAAATTCGCCTGAAAGGAACTTCAAGAGATAAATTCAATGGGGGCATTAGAAAATACAGACAATACAAATTACAAGTGGAAAATAATATGTTTTCAGTCGTTTTCTTGAGGTTCTAAATAGAACCACAAGGGACGTTACATTACAATTGGTCAAATCACTCCATAATCTTCGGAACAACATGGTACTGCATTTTGCTAGATCATTGAGCAAACCTTGCTGTTTGTCTCATATTATGTAGAAAACCACGTCCTAGCTTAATTTCAACCTACAAGCGGCAGATAACAAGGAACTTTTGGTTACTGCCGCTTTTAAGTCCCCTTTCCCTGTCTCGCTTGTGTCTGCAGTGCCCTTCTTAGTAATGGTTCACAAAGATCCAAAAAATGAAATACTGAGTTTTCGAGGATAAGTTGATATTTCTTTGTTAGCCCGTTGTATAAATGAGGTTCCATGCAATTAGGGATATGTCCCGCTCCGCCGGGTTTTCTAGTCAAGGAACGAAGAATACTTCCATAAGAAGGAACTTTCATGTTAGGAAAACGATACGTTAGTTTTATTCCAGTGCCTATTTCAAGCCATTTGTATAACTTACTGTTGGAATTCTAAAATGTGGTTGCTTAAAAAGGTTTGCAGCATTAAACGAGCGTTACACCGAATGGTGTATCAAAATCGTTCTCCGATACAGGTTTTATGAAATCTTTCATTATAAGCATCCTTGTTATAAATGAACTCCTCTTACTCTTAACCTGTTTCAGCTGAGGTAGCAATTTGTCTAAAAGACATTGTTAATCCTAGATATTAAAGAAAGGCATTGCACACTCGATATTAATCACGCATTATGAGATTTATACTACGAACTTTAGAGCTTAAAATGTTATCACGAGGGGTTACATTGATCCAAATTAATTTCAGAACGTTGTAAATTACTTAGTTACATTTGTATTGTTTTGTTTGGTGAAAACAGTACCTAACGCTTCCATTGTGTTGAACTATGGGCATTGCGATCGAGAAAAACTAATACACGTAGATTGTAGTATAAGTTAAATGAGGGTTTTATGGGTAGTGTTGATCAGATGGAACCCCTTAGGTGATGCAGTCCAGTAGCAGTACTTCCCACAAATGGGCAGGCCAGTGTCTCGCCCCCTAATGGTCAATGGGGCTTGTATCGATTAACGCTATGCAAGAGAAAACTTACATGTTACCACAATGAAACGTCAGAGAAAGTGGAACTTCATGTTGTAGCTACCATTTTCATACTTCATGTTTACCGGCACGCACTAGTTCACAGCAAAGTAAAGAATACTTCAAAATGACGTGTAGTACAGAACTACTCAATGAAGTCAAATTGTTACGCTTGTGTAGTAAACATTACTTGTATTACCTATGTAAATTAGGTGGTGTATGATATTACACTCCATTGCTTTAAAGTCATTTCCCATAAAAAAACCTCTATATTTGGGATGACAATCTGCTAGCCTAGATGCGTTTTTTAAAACCTTTTTGTAATAGTTCACCTGTACTACTCTTTGAAAATGATACAACACAACAATGTTGCTCATCTTGATGTACCTTTAACTCTTCGCCCCAAATAATCGAGTACCTTTTTGACTTGCCCTTGACATTAACGCAAATAAGGCAATTACATAAATCAACTACGAAACTTTTTTTTATCTCACAAACCTTTGCCCATGGCAGAGGGAGTATTGCATTGACAAAAACTCGGTATCCAGATTTCAACCAAAATAAAGTTCTCTGATCACGCGGATTGTGACAGTGATTATGATAAAATGCACCTTTTGAGGATACCTACCTGTATGCAAGCATACATACAGGCGCGCGCGCGTGCGTGTGTCTGTGTGTGTGTGTGTGTGTGTGTGTGTGTGTGTGTGTGTGTGTGTGTGTGTGTGTGTGTGTGTGTGTGTGTGTGTGTGTGTGTGCAGTATAACTCGAAAGCGTCACTTAAATACCAAATTTCGTATTTAAGCTATGCATATTTTCATGATATTAGGAACAATTTATATGATTTTCCCGGCCCAAACATTAAGTGCAAAGTCGTATCTTTTTACTTAAAATACTTTTTTTAGTAAAATACTGTGGCGGCGGCTGAAGGCAACGGCAACATAGCAAAGATTCGGGGCCCGGCTGCCCCACACCATTGGTGGTATGTGTGTCAAAGGAGCTCAAGGTCAGGCTTCCCCCAACCGCTGCGTGTGAACACGTGACATAAGAGCGGCAAGAGAAAGTGTTTTTGAGATTATTCGAGAGGTGTCCGGCGGCCGGTTTAGTTGTAGAGGTTCCAGAAAAGGTGGAGCTCGAGAAAGATCCGTGTTACATCATACTCGCTATATAAGAAGGCGAGGTGACGAGAGTAGTAGAATTAGTTAAAACATTAGTCGTCGCAGCAGGCAGTATTTTTGAGCGAAAATAATAACCAACTATGAAAAGTTTTCTCTCGATCGTGAGACCCATTTTAAACTCCAATCTCACAGCACAACATTTTTTGCAGTTTGCATTACGAGGATGGCAATGCTGATACAACGATACGTCGACGAACTGGTATGCGCATGGGCGCTGCACGAAGATCAGTAGTGAATATTTTGGTGCACATCGTAGTCGATACCATAGACCGTTTACAGTTGCGGATATATAACATTACCACAGAACCATAGGAATTCTCTAAATTATTAGAAGTGTTTAAAAGAAGAAATGATAAATTAGATATAGATGAAACTTTCCTTCCTTCCTTCCTTCCTTCCTCCCTCCCTCCATCCCTCCCTCGCTCCTGCCCTCCCCCTCCCTTCCTTCCTTCCCTCCCTACCTCCTTCCCTCCTTCCCTCCTTCCTTCCTTCCTTCCTCCCTTCCTCCCTCCCTCCCTCCCTCCCTTACTCCCTCCCTCCCTATAGGTAACTTGGTGATTGAGAGGAGGGTCGTTTTACCCCTCTTAAACATAATGTGGAGTAAAATTTTATTTATTAGTATTTTAAATGTCTTTTATGTGGCGGATTGAGTGTGTTAGGTGTTAGGTGATTGAGAGGAGGTGTATTTTACCCTTCCTAGATTGAAGTGACATCTTTAGAGGTGATTTATACATTTTTGATGTGGTTTAAGGTGAATTTGTGTCGGCATTTGAGACAAAGTGTTTTTAGATGAAGTCGAGAATTCTATGTGGGCATGTATACATGTATGTGGGTATGTTACTTTTAGTGGTGAATGTGAGTTTTGTTTTGGATTTTGTAAATGTATTAATGTTATCATAAATAATATGAGTATTTTTAAATGAATTATATCAGATATTTAATTTTGTTGTAATTTTTGGTCATTTTTGTTTCTAAAGTTTCTAAATTTTTTAAAGAGGAAATTTGTTTTGAAATTTTGGTCCTGATTTTAAATTATATAAGCTTATGTATTATTATAAAGCATAAATTGAGTAAATTTGTTAGAATTTAAGTTTTGAAATTAGGATTTGATTATGACTTTCGTAATTTTTGTTTTTAATTTTACGTTTTTTTTTATTTTTTTATTTATTAGCTATAACAAGCATGCCCCATCGCAGTAAGCGATACTACATGCTATTACATTGATACCTATTACATTTATTTCTATATTCACTGTCACTATCACTTCTATCTTCCAGTTGTCCTTTAAATTGAACTTGCTGTATTTATATCTGGTCCTTTGTTTATTTTATATCACTACACCATATCACTTCCACTATCTTCCTATTAGCAGTTGGAATATACTATTTTAATTCACCAAAATTAATGCTTTGAATAAATGTTTTGAAAGCCCTTATGTTGTTTGTGATTAGCTGCTCTTTAGTCACTGGCCATTTGTTGTTATTAGATTCAATGGCTTTCTTAATTACTTCCCTTTGCTGTTTTAGTTTGCCACATCGATATATCAGATGTTCTACTGTTTGCTCTTCTTGTAGACAGATGCATCTAGAGTCCTGTATTATTCCCAGCCGGTGTAAGTAGGATTTAGTTAGTCCGTGTCCCGTAATCATTGCTGTCAGTTTGAAATTCAAGTTAATTTGTGTGCTCATTCTTCGAACAACTGATGGGATGAACTCCTTGCAGGCTGCTCCTTTCGTTGTATTAGTCCACTCTTCTTGCCACTTACGGTTGTTACATTTTTTAAAGGAGGAATAGTAAAATTTTTATTTGAAAATTTGGTAGTGGGTTTAAGTAATAATAAGTGAAAGCTGCACTCGAATGAGCATGTATTTTCTATTTTATTTTATTTACTTATTTATTTATTTATTTTGTCTATCTGTTTTCTTTTGAGTTCATTTAGTGAGCATGTCCTTTTTCTGCACTTTTTGTAGTGGTAGAATTCACACTTCTGTTTACACGATTTGCAGACACACTTGGTGGAATTTCTTAGTTGTACACAGTAGATGATAGAATCCGTGAATTGCTAGACCTACTCTGGCGGTGGTTGGCTTCGGCTTATCTTAGTCTTAGTTACTGAGACTGTGCTCTTGAAGTTCAGTTACCTGTAGTCCCGGACCTCCCCGCGGTGGTTGGTGGTTGGTTGTTCTCCATCATGGCATCCGTTCCGAGTTATAATTCAGCACTTAGCCCCTTCTCCTTAATTTTCTTTCTTGCCGTTGCTTCTCTGTACGCTTCTGTACTTGGTACATCTTGTACATTTTAGTTATTTGTATTTTATTCCTTATGTCTTCCAGGAAGTAGGTTTCCCGGGCGATTGCATACACCATTCTATTTGGTGCGTATTTGCTGGTTCCTATTGCCCTTTTTGTGTATCAGATTCTATTTTCTCTATGTCACTGATTTTTAAATTCTCCCAGTATACTTCTATCTCATATGTGACTATTGAGGCTATTGTCATTTCGAACAGTTTCATCGCTGTTTCTAGTTTCAATGATGTGATGTTTTACATATTGCTTTTATAGCCGCTGATGCTTTCTCCTGTGTGTGGACTTTAAATGATGTATCTGTTGTTTGCAATGTGATGCCTAGTTATTTGTATTGTACTGTTTTGTCCTTGTTGATGACGAGCTCGTTTCCTGTCGCCCATTGCTCTATCATGTTCTTATCCTCTTGTAGTTCCTCCCTGTTAGTTGACCCTAGGGCCACATCATCTGCATACATTAAGAGGGTGGATCCTTTAAATTTTTCCACTATATCTGCTGTCATTATGTTAAACAGTAGTGGGATTATCGGGCCGCCTTGCATATCTCCGTTCGTTTGTGTTGTTTCTTGTGACGTTGACACTCCATCAGTTATTTCCAGTGCGTTGCACCTCATAATGTCTTGCATTATACCTATTAGGTTATGTTCCTTTCCAATCATTTCATTTAGCTTCTGTATTAGCTTTCCTCTGTTTATGCTACCGAAAGATTTTTCATAATATTACTGTGTAATATTTTCCCTTTGGTTTGCTGAGTGCTTCATCTATTTCCTTTGTTAGTACTTCTGCTGCTTGTAATGTTGATTTAGCTTTTCTGAATCCATACTGATTCTTTGGTATGTTTTGCTGCTGTCAGTTTGTTCGTAATGATCTTCATGAAGATTTTGACAGATGTATTTTCGTGCGCTATTCCTCTGTGTGCATTCAAGTCTTCAGTGTTTCCCTTCCCGTTTTATATCTTTAGTGTGGCTTTTCTCCAATTCTCTGGAACGGTGTTGGTGCTTATGCATTTGTTAAATATTTCTGTTCAAATTGGGGTCATCACTTCTGACGAGCTTTTTAAATGCTCGTTTGCTATCTGCTTTTTTTTTTCTTTGCTGCCCTGGTACATCCATCTACTTCCTCCTCTGTTATTTCTATTCTGTTTCTTGTTGCCTCTTTCTTTGATGTTGTTATTTCATATGCTTCCTTTTTGTTTCCTTTGTTAAGTATCCTCGAGAAGTGCTTTTCCCATTTTTGTATTAAAATCTCTTTCATTGTTTGTTTGTTTCTTCTTTTTAATGCTAGGAAAGGGTTACTCTCTGCTTCTTCTGCCATCTTTCTGGCTTCTTCCTCCATGAATTGTCCTCTTGCTTCCTTTATCATTGTCTTGTATTGTTATTTTCTTCTGGCGTAGTTCTGAAAGTCCTCTTTTCGTAGTTTCTGCTAATCCTAGGGTTTTCAGTGTTTCTTTTCGTTCGTCGTAGCAATAGTGGGTTTAAATCATATATATTGATATATAGTTAATTTTATTTTGAGATTATTTATGTCAACAAACTTACTGTTGGTGTTTTTAAACACACAAGCCGTGTGTTGGTTGTTCCAATTCTACCCTTCAAAACTTTTTTTTCAAATTTTGGTGTTGGATTTAAATTATATAAATTTATGTAGGTTTATTTTGTAAATTGTTTTGAATACAAACTGTAGAAATTTATGTTTTAAAACTATGATGTGAGTTAAAGCTTTTGGAAATTAGGAATCAGTTGTTTCAAATTATTTTGGTTTTAAATTTTCAAAGAAAGAATAGAAAAAAATAGAGTTGAAAGTTTGGTAGCTGGTTTGAATTTTATAAATTTATAGTTTTAACTCTTTATAAATTTATAAAGTGTGTAATTTGGTTCACAGATTCAAAGTTCTATTTTTTTTAAAAATTAGTAAGTGGTTAATAATTTGTGAGTTATTAGTTTTTGGTATTTTATTCATTTGTTAATTGAGTTTTTGTGGTAATTTAAATTCTAAAGTTTTTAAGCTTTTTAAAATTTAAAATTGTTTAATTTGTTTTATCAGTATTAAGCTAGAAAATTATCAATGTTGAATATACTTGGATATTATTTAGAAGTTATAACTTCTGTAAATGTAATAATGTTTACTTTAAATGCACTTCGTAAACTTAATGTTGCTTTGAATTGTTGGCTTTTTAAAGGTTTAAAATTGAAAGTTTAATGTTATATGAATTAAATTTGGTGAGCTTATGGTTTTTAAAATTTGAAAAGAAGAAATACTAAATTTGGTTTGAAATTTGGTAATGAGTTGAAATTAGTAGTTGGTTAACTTTATGAATTTTAAATAATGTTTCGGAAGGAGTTTAAAGTAATTATTTTGAAAACTTATGAATTTTTGGTGTGTAAGTTTTATATTTGTAATTTCTATCAGTTTGTAGTTGATGTAGTTAGCCTTAATTTGTTTCTCCTAACACTGGATACCAGTACTTGGTAATACCGATTATTAGTATTTTTTTAACTTTTATGTGACATTATGCATTTGTAAATTTCATTTTGTTTTTAGTGGATTTTTGTTAAACTGCATAGCAGTTAATTTAACACTGCACACCAATATTATTTATATATTTATTTTGCATTTCAATCGGTAGTTTATTTTGTTTTCTTTTATTATATTTTTAATTGTTTAGCTGAAAAGTTCTTTTGTAGATTTGTATTTCTTGTAGTTTATAAATAAATGAGTGAGTCAGTGAGTGAGAGTGAGTGAGTGAGTGAGTCAGACAGGCGAGGCGAGGCAAGGCAAGGCAAAAATGAATAAACAAACGAATAAATAGATGGATGGATGGATGGATGGATGGATGGATGGATGGATGGATGGATGGATGGATGGATGGATGGATGGATGGATGGATGGATGGACGGATGGATGGACGGACGGACGGATGGACGAACGGACGGATGGACGGACGGACGGATGGACGGATGGACGGATGGACGGAGGGACGGACGGATGGATAGATGGGTGGATAAATAAATAAATAAATAAATAAATAAATAAATAAATAAATAAATAAATAAATAAATAAATAAATAAATAAATAAATAAATAAATAAATAAATAAATAAATAAATAAATAAATAAATAAATAAATAAATAAATAAATAAATAAATAAATAAATAAATAAATAAATAAATAAATAAATAAATAAATAAATAAATAAATAAATAAATAAATAAATAAATAAATAAATAAATAAATAAATAAATAAATAAATAAATAAATAAATAAATAAATAAATAAATAAATAAATAAATAAATAAATAAATAAATAAATAAATAAATAAATAAATAAATAAATAAATAAATAAATAAATAAATAAATAAATAAATAAATAAATAAATAAATAAATAAATAAATAAATAAATAAATAAATAAATAAATAAATAAATAAATAAATAAATAAATAAATAAATAAATAAATAAATAAATAAATAAATAAATAAATAAATAAATAAATAAATAAATAAATAAATAAATAAATAAATAAATAAATAAATAAATAAATAAATAAATAAATAAATAAATAAATAAATAAATAAATAAATAAATAAATAAATAAATAAATAAATAAATAAATAAATAAATAAATAAATAAATAAATAAATAAATAAATAAATAAATAAATAAATAAATAAATAAATAAATAACTAAATAAATAAATAAATAAATAAATAAATAAATAAATAAATAAATAAATAAATAAATGGACATTGAAAACTACGTCCCGATTTAAAAAATTGTGTACCGGGATGGAAGTTGTCAGGTTGTATTTATATATTTGTTTTATTTTAGTCCTTCACGACATGTCCTGGTTGGCTACATCCCTCACAAACTTCTTTAGGGGATTCTTGGCGACATCCCCACACAAAACATAAGAGTGTTAGGAATGTTTAAAAGCGAAGCAATTGGTACAAAATTCCAACGTTTTGTTGGACTAAGATCTAAGATGCATGCTCTCAATTTAAACGGCAGTATGATCAAACGAATAAAATGCCTTAAAGCGTAGCTGCACATTTCAGTGGAAAGCTGTGTGAATTGTCTGAACATAAATTAAAACATAAAAACTCGGATGAATTGGATCCTATTACAATATAATATGTGGTTTGTGGAAGTCAACAAAGCAGCTCTATGATGATAAAAGAGTGATTACTGATGGAGTATTTACGTATAACAACTAGACTTCAGTTCCGGTTGCATGTGGTCGCCATTTCAGTTATGTTTGTAGGAAGGTTATGTGACATAGCACACGTTGGTTAAGGGCGGTACAGTTGCGGTGGCTTACAAACAGGTTACTGCAGGGACCTGCCACCCTCCCCATCCCTGCCTCTGTCAACAAACATGAAATGTAAAGGAATACGGTGAGGTAGCTCCCAACGTAACGTCATTTACAATTCGGGAGGGGGGCTACTTATGAACATTATAGTGTTACGAACTTATCACAGGAGAATGTGGTACACACACACACACACACACACACACACACACACACACACACATATCGTTTATCCCGTGAATTATCACTCGTTTACACCTAACAAACGCCCGATGAAGAAAGAAAAAAGGTAAAAGAGAGGTGCTGTTTCTGCCACTAAGAGGATCTCTTAGTGCTGGTCTAAAGCCAGAGAAAAGAGGAGGGGCACCTAACAACTCAAAATGATTCTTCTATAATTGTTAACAAACTATGTAACACCTAAAGAAATGACACACTGGAATAAATACCTTAGATGAAGTTATGTAAACAATTCATCACCTACGTACTTTGAATACATGGATGCTGCTTCTAGAAACGTTGTTTATTAGATTCTGGCAGAAAGATCCTGGAATCGGGGTCGATTCTCTGATGCAAGTATAGGCGAGACGATTGTGACAGCCTGGTAACAACAATACGACAATATTATTCTTGGTGGTTGTACCAATAAGAGACATACGACAGATTTCTGAGGCTCATATCCATTATTGCAGCTTTAAACGCCACTCAAATTTTATTACTTCTGCAGCTAACGAGAAATAGATTCGGATAAACTGCTTGTAGGAATGATGTGGCCTAACAGGGAGAAAAACGGAAAGGGACTTAAGAGAAAAATAAATAAGAAGAGAAAAAGAGCTCTTTGATTTACCCAAAATTCCACTGATGACATCCCAGTTATCCTCCAAGCCCATCCTATCCATCTTATCTCTCACATGCAAGGAAATAATCTCGTTGTACCAATATCCTCATCTATACGAATCAAGCCTCTTACATCATCAAACTTCATCATCCGTCTCAGTTATCCTCCCACCCTTCTATAACCATTCTTCTTACCTGTCGCATGTATGGCAGCCATCTTATTTTATTATCATGGATCACCCATCATCCTAACACTTCTTACATCATCACAGGTTCATCACCCGTCTCAGATCATGCTTGCATCACTCCCCAACCACTCATCTCATCTGGCGACATTTGCATGGCGTTTATCTTAGCCAAAGCGTATTCCCTCTCTCCCATGTAAATGCTATTCTACACCAGAACCCGTCTTCTATATTTACTCGTGAATTGTCTGTAAATAATCGATGAGCCCCTCTTTCTTCTCATGAATTTTGTGCACGCCGGAAATAATGAAATAAGCTAATTTGCTACAAACATATCTGAAGATCATTAGAACATAAACAAGTTTTTCGTAGAATCACCTGTTACGAAAATTCCTTGTTTCTAAGCCTGAAATTGTGGGACACTGTAATTAGTTTACAAAGGTGCGATTCTTCTCCCCACCTCCATGAACTCAATACTAACAAAACTTTACTTGTGACGTTAATAGATCAACTTTCTTTTCATATCTTGCATGTACATAACGTTATTATTGCCGGGCATTACATCAACACTAGACACACGTTTACTGATTAACCCGAAATAAAACAGTCAAACAATGTTGCATTTTCAAAATTTGGAATTATAAATATAGATTGCACAACTTCACCTGTTTCGCTGGGCACAATTTTTCCTGTGCATATCGTACCACTATTAGCGATATTCAATGCTTTACATGGCCATACTTTTACTTGTAGTGAAATATCCAACAATATTGCCTTATTTTCACCTCCACTTGTCGGGGAGTAACAACAAAACAAAGGTGATTATTTACTATTCCATGACTTTCTGCGAGAAGTCAATACCACCTTTACAATTATATTCTAGCATAACTTCAGATATCCGGGATTGTTTAAGCCTTTTGGTTTTAGACATTGAAATTACAAAGTGTGTTGCAATTAATGTTTGTCGGGAAGAACAATATATACAACATGAACCAGTAATAAATAGTTTTAACTTTTACGTTTACTTTACATGTACTTTTATTTACTTTACCGTGAGTATTTATGACGTTTATGACAATTATAGACCATTAAGAAGCAACAAATAAGTCTAACGTGTCCAAAAGAATATCGCATTCAAGATCAAAAATGAAACCGAGGCCAGGCTGAGTGGGAGGGGACCTTCCACACCGAATGTATGTCATTATGGAATAAGAAAGGGGCTATTTATAACCGTGCTAAGAGGCCACACTATTGTGTCTCATCTGGAGAACCAGCATTATATATGTGGAAATGACTGTTTCGACTACAGACTTTTATAGCCATTTTGTGGACCGCAGAAGATACAATCCATGATGAGATTCTCTTCTCTTATAGAACAAAGCAAAGTCACAAAACGGAGACCACAGAGAGACTAGCACAGGGAACTGTAGCACGTTCTCCAAATCCTTCATTAACGGATCATCACATTGTCCTTTTTCTGCATGCAGTGACTTAATCAGTGCATAACATCCTTTGCTTGATTTTATTATGTTACTAGCTTTTACTTGCGGCTTTCCGGCACAGCACTGGAGCTTCTTTGGTATAAAAGATGTCTTAAAAAATAACATGTATTTTCAAAAGTTTGACTCGCTTAGAGCTGCTCAATTTTATTGCTAATGAATATTGTCACCGCGCCCGCCGCATCTAATTGCCGACAACAGCAGTGTCACCCATCGCATTATTGTCGGCACTACCGCAAAGGAGCCGAAGGAAAGAGACAGAGCCTGGCCGCATTGTTGGGGCGCTTGCCGAAAGAGAGAAAAGGATAGAGACTTCGAGAATCTTCTCTGCTTTGTATTTCACCGCAATAACTGAACTTTCCAGAATAGCGCCTGGGAGATATAAATAGCGGTAAAGTGCGACAGAAGGGGCAGTCAGACGTATGTGAAGCGTTGAGTAGTCGTGCCGACGGAGACGGACAGACGATGTGAAGCGTTGTGCCGACGGAGAAGGGGCAGTTCTTTGTGTTACGAGTTCGGAGCCGTGCTGTTGGAGAATCGAAAAAGACTTTCTTGCTGTTGCAACGAGTGTACAAAGTTACTGTTTACGGAAATAAAAGTGTTTCTTTATCCCGACTACATCTGTCTTCTTTACTTTACACCCACCTAAAGTCACACTGGTGTCAGAAGTGGGATCCGTCGAATTGCTTCTAGTTTCGTTACATCGTCGTTAGAAGTTGCAACGTTAGAACCAAGATGGAGGGAGATTCGGAAAACAGGATGATGGCAATGATGAAAGAATTATTCGCCAAAATGGAAACGAGAAACGACAACCTCGTTGCCGAGTTGAAAGAAGAAATGAAGACGAGAAACAACCTCGCTGCCGAGCTGAAAGAGATGAGGACGGCAAACGACAACCTCGTTGCCAAAATGAAGACGAGAAATGACAACCTCGCTACCGAGCTGAAAGAGATGAAGACGGAGCTATCGGCGAAAATTGACGGCGAACTGATTGGCGTGACGGAAGACGTGGAAGAACTCGGCGAAAAGGTGGAAGACCTCTGCCAGCACGTGGACGTCGTGGAGGACGACGGGGAACGTCTTGGCGCCCTGGTAGTAAGAGTTGACGAGAGCGTCAAAGTACTGGATGCCAGGGGCAGACGGAATAGCGCGGAGCCGGGGAGGGAGCACCTAGTGGCCGAGGCGACAGTTGCGCCCGTTTCAGATGATATGAGGGAAGACGTGGAACAACTCGGCGAACTGATTGGCGTGAGGGAAGACGTGGAACAACTCGGTGAACTGATTGGCGTGACAGAAGACGTGGAACAACTCGGCGAACTGATTGGCGTGACGGAAGACGTGGAACAACTCGGCGAACTGATTGGCATGACGGAAGACGTGGAACAACTCGGCGAACTGATTGGCGTGACGGAAGACGTGGAAGAACTCGGCGAAAAGGTGGAAGACCTGTGCCAGCATGTGGACGTCGTGGAGGACGACGGGGAACGTCTTGGCGCCCTGGCAGTAAGAGTTGACGAGAGCTTCAAAGTACTGGATGCCAGGGGCAGACGGAATAGCGCGGACCCGGGGAGGGAGCACCTAGTGGCCGAGGCGACAGTTGCGCCCGTTTCAGATAACGAAAGTGTACGTCTCGGGGAAGACAAAGGGGCAGTTCAGGGACGTCGTCGAGGATCCTCTGGAGGAGTGTGTCGGGTACGTAACCAACCAGGATATGACGTGGAGGACGATCAGCAGGGAAGCGCACAAGCAAACGAGCAACACGCGAGAACCGACTTGGCGTGTGATATGGGGGGACCGTCGGAGCCATCCAATCACCTGACGCATAGTGCCGTGAACGGAAGAATGGTGGACATCATCTTGGACGGCAGGATACAGGAGAGGCCGTGCCGAGCACGAGTGAACACGAGTGCAGCGGTGGACGCGACTCGCGCGGATGTGGCGGTGTTTGTTGCCGGACCCATCGGAAGCAAGGTGGCTGCGAAGGTGCGCCAGAGAGGTCGGCGGACATGGTACCCAGTGAGCCGTTTTCAAGTGCGCAGGATGGCCCGTCAACACACCAGGAAGAAGGGCAACTGGACGAGGGACCGTCAAGACCGGCGGTACTGTTGCAGAATTTCGAAGCAGGATGGCATACATCGTCCTACCCGGACCAAGGGACACTATCTAACAGCGATACCTAGGATCGTGCCTCCTGGAGAAGAGGTTCGATGGGTTAGTCCACCGGGGCGCAAGGGAGATGCCGCAGTGATAGTGCTGGTCGGGACGACCAACTCTGAGGAGGGAGCAGTGTCACCGCGCCCGCCGCATCTAATTGCCGACAACAGCAGTGTCACCCATCGCATTATTGTCGGCACTACCGCAAAGGAGCCGAAGGAAAGAGACAGAGCCTGGCCGCATTGCTGGGGCGCTTGCCGAAAGAGAGAAAAGGATAGAGACTTCGAGAATCTTCTCTGCTTTGTATTTCACCGCAATAACTGAACTTTCCAGAATAGCGCCTGGGAGATATAAATAGCGGTAAAGTGCGACAGAAGGGGCAGTCAGACGTACGTGAAGCGTTGAGTAGTCGTGCCGACGGAGACGGACAGACGATGTGAAGCGTTGTGCCGACGGAGAAGGGGCAGTTCTTTGTGTTACGAGTTCGGAGCCGTGCTGTTGGAGAATCGAAAAAGACTTTCTTGCTGTTGCAACGAGTGTACAAAGTTACTGTTTACGGAAATAAAAGTGTTTCTTTATCCCGACTACATCTGTCTTCTTTACTTTACACCCACCCAAAGTCACAATATTCTCCTTTACCTCCGGCGCAAGAACTCGTCACTTCACTTTTTGCGTTACATTAAGGAAATAGGCTCTAGCAATTGTGTGCTTGATATTTCAACAGGTTAAGCTCCTCAGGTATATCTGATATTAACACATTTCTGTAGCTAGTCTTCAATTCGACACCGTTTAATTTACCTTTTGAGTGCTATGTTATTAAAGGACAGCATAGGTGTCCTTTATTTATTAGTTTTTAACGTCCGCTTTTTATATTAATATCATCCAACGTAATATGTCATAACGGACGATGAATGAATGAAATTAGTGAATTAGAGCTTAAGCTTACGTGACATTAGTCTTCTCAGAATAAGCGGAAACCTCGTAGGTGATGGGCACTGATGTTCCATGAAATGAAATAATTGGAGAAGGAAACGTTTCAGGCGTAAGTATACAGTAGTTCTCTAGCATTGGTTAAAAAAAAGAAAGGTTTGAGAGAGTACGTTCTGGCGGGATGTTAAGAACTGCTGACCTCCACACCCCAGGAGCCCGCAACAGTAGGTATGGATTTCGGCACGCCCGGTGTCCCGAGCTACCCTGACTCCCTTGGTTTGGACTCCTGCTTGTGGTGTGGGCGTCAGTCAAAAAGCCCACCTACGTGTAGGCCGTGCGTGGAGATCCGTGTCGGTGGAAACGAATATCCTGCTTGGTTGAAAGATGCGTGTCTGAGCCTGAACCTGGTTGTTTCTCTATTTCGGGAGGATGCACGTTCCCCTTGGTTTCTGCTTCGCCTAATCGGGACACTAGGAGCTAGCTACCCATAGTCAACGGGCCAGGACTAGGTCTTTTACTGAACTCCAGGGTGAGTGGGAGTGCAAGCCTGCTATATTCCCTTATAGCCCTTATAGACTCGTCACACTGGGGTGACCCCTCGTTGGACTCCGTGGTAGCTGGGGAGCACTGACCAAAGACATTAATTTTTTTCTCATGGCAAACACCACTGCAAAACTAAGATTAATGTAAAAGAAATAGTTGGGTCTTGTGATCCTCGCTTAGTGATAGTTAGAACTGAGGAAGGTAAGAAGTTTATATCGGTGAGCCCATTCGGATAAAATAGCAAGTTATCCCGTACGTGTTGGGACGCACAGGACCTTTGGCTCCTCGCGCATAGTAGCAAATACTCTCGCATCGGACGGATTTACCAATGAGGAGATTGAAGAAAATCTTGAAGAACAACGTGTTACGAATATTTACTGGGTTCAGCGCAAAGAAAGAGGTGAATTAAAGCCTACTCGTACATTTTCTGACCTTTGATCAGGTAGATCTCCCGCAAAGGATCAAGGCAGGGTACGAATCCATCGACGTTAAGCCATTCATCCGGAATATCCTCAGATGTCTTAAGTGTCAGCGCTTTGGACACACCAGTGACTTTTGCAACGGTGAAGCTATCTGCGCTAACTGTGAGGACGTTTTGCTGGATGGTGCATGTAGTGCACCAGAATGCCCGCATTTTGTAGAGGAAAGAGCGATGCGGGAAATCCGGATTAGAGAGGTGTCCTCAGAAGCCCGGAAAGTCTTTCATACCCGCCAACCCTCTATCCCGAAGTCATGCTATATCAGTTGCAGTTAGACCGATACCGAGTTAAGAAATTGCAACACAGACCAGGGATATAAACGGGGCCACAATATCGGAAAGAATTTTGGTAGCTACATTAGTTCTATAGCCTTCAGCATCCACACTCACGTATGTTTCCACATCTACAACGCCCGTGCTTGAAAAGAACCCCTCCGTTAAGTCACCACCAAAAGCGTTAAACTCAATACTTAAGGGGATACGGAATGGGTTTTTGGTTAAAACATTTCATGTTTGGTTTATTGCCTTATATGAAATTATGAGGTTTTTTTCTTCATTATGTCGTTTGAATTACATCAATATCTATCCTAGAAATAGATTAATTATTAAAATACCGGAATGGCTGCACATAATATCGTACAGCCAATTACTGTAGCTTTAGTGGAGGAATGGAATGATTCAGGAGTTAAACGTATATGTCAGATGGTGATTCTAAAGCATACAATAAAGTTATAGCACTACGGTCATATGGAGAAAATGTAAGAATTGAAAAACTGGAAGTGAGCAGGCCCTTAAACATTATACGCTCACTCTTCTGGACATGGCCCACACATATACAGAAGAGGATGTCGATTAAGATAACTGAAGGTTTCTGTGAGGGGAAAAGTTCTTAGTGATGGAAACATAGTTGATGGAAGGCACAGACTCACAAATGGTGTCATTGAGAGGCTGCAGAGGTATTATGGACTTGCAGGCAGACAAAATCTAGAATTTGTAGAAAAAAAGTGAGAAAATCAGTATGGGCAGTCTGCTTGATACATTGTTGACAAATGACAACCAATCATGGTTTGTGCACAGCTGGTGCAGACAGATGGTGTAAATATAAGAGAGGATTGGTTACAGGAGATAGGCAAAAGTAACCATCCTCAGTTTGGCGCTTGCCATAATGGAAGAAATAAAACCAATATTTAGGGACTTAGCGCATCCTGCTCTCCTAAAAATGTTTACATGGCTAGATCCAAAACATGAGTGTATCAACAATGTGGTAGAGAGTCGCATTTCTAAAACTATATTTGTAGGGATTAACACCTTACATTTTGGAGCATAGTGTGCTTTTACCATCCAAAACGAAGGAAACATAATAAAATGTGAAGTGCTGCAGTTGTTAGGTTTAGGTTGCTGGCTCACGTATTGTTGATACAATACAGCGAATTGATGAAGAGAATCTCAATAGTAGAAAACATAAGCTTTGTAACTTCTTAAATGAAGCATAACAGTTTAAAAGGGATGTCCAAAGAAAGATAGAGCTGAAAATGAAGAGGATTCTGATATACCAAGCTAAGTGCAGGCCCCCACTACATATTTAAACTTTGGAGCTAAATTGCCGTAAATTTAAGTTTTCCTCGCATAAGGAACACCTTGTCAGTTAATATTTTGACCTCACATTTTTGTGTTGTGTTTGTGTTGTTTCCGCACTAGAACTAGAGGAAGCCATGGAACGAGAGCATTCCAAGTCTTCGCCCTTTTCTAAATGAACAAGAATACTTCGTGTTAGAGGAAGACTTTCGAATTCATCCCCTGAGTATGAGATAAAACATCTGGTAACTCTTTCCCCACAGCTTCACTTTTCAAGGCTCCTGGTTTCTCATGAGCACATGCGAATGCTTCATGGTACTGTTCAATTGTTACTTACAGACTTGAGGCTGAGATGCTGGATTCCTAGAGCCAGACAGGTAGTGCAGGGTCCACAAATGCTTGACTCAAAGGGCATAGCCCACAACAGATGGGTGATCTTCCAAGTACTTGGGCTAATGCAACTTGCCTCTCCTTGTCTTCTGGTGTTGATTTCGTAGGGCCACTTAGGATGAAGGGAGAAGCAAGACGAGCCATAAACATTACTTGACAAACTTTGTTTGGTTCAGCACAAAGACAATTCACTTGGAGCTTGTGACGGATCTGTTTTCACAAGCCTTCATCGCTGCTCTCAGAAGGTTCATCGCCAGGCTTGGACACATACAATATTTGCTCAGTGACAATAGCGCTGCATTTATAGGGGCAAACAGGGAGATAAGAGAACTACAGCATGTTCTCGGACTGGAAAACTTCCAACGTGATATGCAAGACTATGAGCTGTCACATAATGCAAGTGGTATTTTATTCCCTTTCACTCGCTACATTGGTGGACTCTGGGAATCAGGAGTTAAGGAAATAAAGCACCATCTCCGCGGAGTGGTAGGCCAAACTTAATTGACCTATGAGAAGATTAAAGTCCTGACAATTGGCCATTTTCTCGTAGGAGCTCCTCTAATGTCCCTTCCCGGTCCCAATGTGACTGAGCTTCATCTTAACAGGCTGTCCAGATGGCAACACCTTCAACAGAAGCAGCAACATTAGTGGGCTCGATGGTCCGAGGACTATCTCCACACTCTGCAGCAGAGAAAGAAGTGGGCTACATCTCTTCGAAATCCGTATAAGGGTTCCCTGCTTCTGCTGAAGGAGGATGACACGCCTCCTTTACACTGGAAGATAGGAATCGTAAGTGTAACCAGGGAAGGATAACCTGATGCGGATTGCCTCAGTAATATGTGGTTCAAAAATAGTGAAACGTGCCAGAACCAACATGTGCCGCTGCCTACAACACAAGCATAAACTTATTAATTTGTCATGTAGTTTTATGGAGTCATGTTTATCTTGAATAAGTTCAATGGGGTGAAGTATGTGCAGTATTAGAGCTGCAGGTTTGGCTATAGACAAAGTGTAGTGTGCCGAAAGGTGAGAGTGGCGGACCTTGGTAGGGTTTCAACGTGCTACTAACAACTCAACAATCTCACTTTCGCTAGTCCATGGTGTGACCGAGTGTCGTTCAGTGTAGACAACATCCGTTTTTCATGTAGTCTTGTCCTTCAGTATTGGTTCTCCGCATTATTTAGACTCAGTTTTTATTATAAATTGTTATTAGTTTGTTATCAGTGTATAGCAAGTGTAAATAAATATTAGTGAATGAAAAACTGCGTGTCATTGCATTTATCCATGTATCCGGTGACTGTTACTGCGCTATAACTTCAATTCTACAGTCCTCAGTTCGATTCTGCTTTACCGAGGAGAAACATCTAGTCCGTCTAGATATTCAACTGACTTAAAATGGTCTCACAAAAAGAAGTCCAAAAGCGACAGATCTGGGAGTTTTGCTCGCCACTCTATGTGACCTCTTTTACAAACACTAGGATAAGCTAGGATAAACCAAGTCTTAAGCACTGACGAACAATCTGTCCAAAATAAGCGAGAGCTCCATCTTATTGGAACAGGATGTCATTTTTAGGTAGTCGATCGTTGACTGTTTCTGATGGTGCTACTGCTTGATTTCAAAGAAACTTCAAGTATCCAGTACAGGCATGTGAAAGAGCGGTGACAAGGATGCCATAGAGTATTCACCCCATCCACTCACTGACACAATTTCAAGGACTGACCGGTTCTCTGAGGTACACAGAAAATAGCGGGAGGCGTGACCTGGCAGCTAATCGCTATGAGGCAGTGGAAGGGGTTAAAACTGCGATGCAGGGGAGGTGATACATTGAGTCAGTTCTCCCCATTTATGATCTAGTATCTTAGCGTTTCTCTAAAGAAGAAAAGACCAATAATCTGGTTATCTGGCCACCAAAAATACAATGTGAGAGGTTCAGTTTCTGTGAATACTGCTTGTGGTTCTCCACCATCCATTGTGCATTTATGTCTAGCCATTGTCAGCAGTTGTATCTGCAGAGATATCCATTCAGAAAGAGTGCGGCTTTATCTGACAACACAATTCGTTTTAGAAAAAACTCCATCATTCATTCACAAAACTGCATTTTTCAACAGGATTGTCCTCTGAAAGCTCATGCAAAAGTTGGACTTTATAAGGATATTGCTTGGCACCCTAGAGCATTTTCGTCACGGAACCTTGGCTTATATTGGATTCTAACGTCAAATTTCTTGTGAATACCTTTGAATTTTCTTTCACACGGAGGAGAATATCGAATGAAATATTCTCACCAGTCGCACCTGTAAATCTTAACGTTTCCAGTTTCTGTAAATATTCTTACGGTTTTGTCCCATCGTACGCCGAATTAGAGCGCGATCCGGATGATCTTGATTTTAATGTCCCTTCTTTATTGCCACTATTTCTGCCTTAAAAGTATACGTTTTATTTAATTATTTATACGTGGCCAGAATTATATCCACACAATGGCATTTTTAACAGGTAGCTCTCCATTGCTTCCGTCCAAAACTCGTCATGGTAACCTCAATTGTTTTTCTATTTGTACCTATGTATCTCTATTCGTGTACTAAGTTATGACCTCAAGTAATAAAGAAACTTATATAACGTAACGGAACGTAACGTAACCTAACCTAACCTAACCTAACCTATACCAAGTTCAGTCTTAGGTTTGTCCGCATCAAAACAAACCCACGTGATCAGTGCACCGTGGTACAACACGGTAGCAATGCGTGCAGGGAAGTAGTCCCATTCTAGTAATCTGAGTTTTAGAATGAATTTATCGTTAAATGATATAACATTCTACACAAATACCTGAGAGGTTAATTAACGCTGATGTATACTGATAAACAGAGCTACAGGTTCCAACATGCAACTCGTGTAATTACCTGATATCCGAGTATTGTTTATAACAGCAGTTTATATTTAGAATCATGGCGGACGGTCTCGGTGAATTTGCTCTTGCATCTTCGTCAACTTATGTAAAGCATAAGGCGGGAAAACCATTGACTAGTGGTGAAAAAACAATAGTGTTGAACGTGTATTATAAGTTGTGTGAGAAATATCCAACTGTTTCCATCAAAGAAGTAGTGAAATTAACTTCTGAGTTCACCGGTGTTTCGGGTACCAGTATAAACAGTGCTCGTAAAGAAAAAGCTGAAACTGGAAAAGTGGTTACACCCGGGAAAAAACGAAAGCGTGTGAATTACGCCATGCAAGAATGTGATGAGTTTGTTAGAAACGCAGTTCGTGTTACATGTTAGTCACTCTTTAAATTGACGGAGTAAGGGATCATTTCGTTTCTATTACGTACCGCATGCACTCACCACGTGGTTGTGTTGTGACTATTTCTGGCGCGAATGGCGGAAGGATACATTATAACTGTGCACTGGCCACCTAGGTTCAATTTCGCGCGGATCAACCTTAGAGTGAATAGATAGTAACCTAACCTAACCTAACCTAACCTAACCTAACCTAACCTAACCTAACCTAACCTAACCTAACCTAACCTAACCTAACCTAACCTAACCTAACCTTACCTTACCTAACCTAACCTAACCTAACCTAACCTACCCTACCCTACCGTACCGTACCGTAACGTAACGTAACGTAACGTAACGTAACATAACATAACAACATAATATAATATATGTATGTGATTTGCAGTCGATATACAGTGATATACTGTAAGCTTGTAGTCACCTAGTGGTCACCTGATCGCGCCCCCTTCTATATCTGTGACTCATAGCCATGCCTGTTTACCTGACAACTTGAAGTAAATTCCTTGCGAAATCTGCAGCCTACTTATTACTCGTGAGTAAGGAATTTGAAAACCAGCATATAGTGACCTGCATTTTGAGGATTTGACTATCGGTTCAAGCCCCTTGAATCCCTCTTGTACCTATAACAAAATGTGTGTGTGTGTGTGTGTGTGTGTGTGTGTGTGTGTGTGTGTGTGTGTGTGTGTGTGTGTGTGTGTGTGTGTGTGTGTGTGTGTGTGTGTAATGCACAGGAGTTAGTAATGTGGTTCTCCTTCTAGACTCCCCTTATTTAGACCATTTATACATTTTTCCAGAATGTCCATGTCCATTTCAATTTGTTCAGAGCACAGTAAATAATCTGATGATGGCAATATTCCAAGCTTATGAAGATGTTTGCAATAATAGCATTATACAAAATGTGGAATAAAACTATTTCTGCAACGTTTATCTAGATAAACATTAAGTACATAGAAAAATAGGATTTTGTAAGAATAATTTATAGAAGGGATGTAGAAGTGAGTGAGAGTGGTTAGATATGTGTATGAAATTAGTCGGGCTTTAAATAAACTTTAAGAAGAAGGGATGTGTTTCCAAAGTTTGACCTGTTATGCTGGTTTACTGGCTGAGCAAATAGCATCTTGCAACCAACATGTCAAAGGAAGCCCAGTAGCGCCAGAGCGAACTAGAGCTGAGTGAATATTTGAGCAGAAGTAACGATAGATAGATAGATAGATAGATATAGTGTATGACGGTGATAAGAGTGACGCAAAGGGACGTACAGAGTGAGCGCCATGAATAACTTAAAGGGAACTTATTTTAATGGGGGATTAAGAAGCCCTTTCCCACCGAAGTTAAATTTGATAATTTCATGACTCATTCCAAGATATCAGACTGAAATTTTGCAGAGTGCATGTATTCTATGTTCACTGGTTTCCTTTTGTGTAACACCTAATATCGTTTACTAAGGAAGATAGGATTGTTTCTTAATTCTAGATCCTTTTTGGTAGAATTTATCCGCAATTAGTTAAAAATAACCAGTCAAATTGTTAATACCAAACTAAATCTACAATAACATTATGTTGTTTTTATCGTACGAAAGTTTTATTTTATTATCTTGAATACTTCCTGAGAAAATGGGCAATTTCGTATGTCATTCATACAGAAATCTGTTTAAAGTAAAACTGGAAAAATAATCGAAAATTTGCAAAGAAAGAAACCAAATGGCTTGTACTCATGGAAGCTGTTACATTTTGTAGTGATTACAATCTCCAGTACAAAACTTCCCCTGAAGAATGATATATTTCTCTCCTCTCAAGAAGATACAGGAATTATGAATGTTTCTTCTGTAAAGTGATTCAGAATTTACACTAGAAAATTGGAGATGCATACCATTTTAAAATTACATTTAAAATACAAGTAGGTATTTTGCCTGCAACGATTATATATATGTGAATATATGGAATTCAAAGAGGAAATTAGAGAATTAGTAAACAACTTTAAGTCCAATGATTGGCCATTTTCAGCATTTAATCTCTCCGAAAGTTAACTGAACATTGGAGCATTTTGTTTTTAGAGAAAGAAAATGGTGCAAATGGCCGATGTTTAACTTTTGAAAAAGGTAATAAGAACAAAATATAACATCAAAATATGCAATGCATTTGTTTAATATCGGCTACTTCAGGTAAATAGCAATTTTACATTTTTTATTTAGGCTAACCTGTTAGTTTTAGGTGTAAAACGAGGTAGAAATTGTTGCTGTTTTTATGTAACCCATTATTCAACCAAAATCTGTATCTTCAATCGCATATTTTCGCAAAAGCACATTTCTGAGAGGGTGGGAAATTCACGCATGATGTGGGTGGGTGTGTATCTGAATGCTTGCGTATTGATTCTCACGGAGGCGGCGTAGAAGCGCGTCGGCGTCGAGGTGGTCCTCCTCTGTCAGTTTAGTGCAGAGCTAGCAGACAAGTGGAGGAACCCCAGCCTCCGGTCGGATACAAGAAGACACCTGCAGCCCAATACAACAGGTGACCATCATTACATGTTGCTCTTCTTTGTCCTAGCTAGGCGCGCTTATGTCCTTGTATTTCTTACCTCTTGCCCTGCATCTCGCTGCCTATCACTGCAGTGATCGGAATAGCATGAAACTCCAACCAGATATGTAATTCTTAATCTTAAAGGATATAATGTTCTATCATGCATTGTTTCTGAAGTACCTGGGGATAACGAAACTAAAGGTGCAGAATGGGTATGCATCCTTTGTAAAGCTAGAACATAGTGTGTGTGTGGTTTTCTTCCAGCGTATTATTTTTTAGACAATCTCATTTTGGAAGATCAATCTGATGTATTACATTCACACGAGATTCCTTGCCCAGTCTAATACAAACTATTTTTATAAAATCCTAGTATTCTACCTGCTTCTTGTTAATCGAGACAAACGTTTGCAGAAATGCTTTTATTTCATATTTCGTTGTAGGTAAAAGAAGAATGCAGGAAACTGAACGGGTAGTCATATGATTAAACAGTGGATCGCTATGTTATGACATACTCTTTTTAATGATCACGAAAAAAAGAAGGGAAATAAAGAAACTAAAAAGGTATACCAACTTAATACCTGGAAAAAAAATTAATATACGGACATGGGTGGACAAGATTGATTCTTGAACGGGAGGACCACGTTCAGAACTCCTTCAACACCGTCCTCTACGACTGAGGCTCTTTCCAAGTTTCTTTCAGTCTCCATAACTAGCAAATACCAGGGAAGTACCCTAATTCTTAGGCATGGAACGTTTCCTTCCCAAATATCCTGTCCCAATTAACATTTTGTTTTGTTTCAAGCATCATTAGCATCCACCGTCTGTGGTGCCATATGCAGGAAGAGCGGCCGTTTAACACTAGTAATGCTGAAAAAATTATGTGTTGCACTCACATGACTTTCTCTACTCGTGTACTAACCATTGTTACAAACTTTTATTCCTCTATCTTCTTCAGGTCAGTCCAGATAAACATTTGGAGAAATTATCTTATTGCTTATTTCCCTGTAGGTGCAAGGGGTATATGGGAATACAGCATTGAGCGATAGTCAAATATTTTAAAGCTTTCAAATTCCGTTCTCTTTCACGGTTAACATATAAAAAATGAATAACGATGTTTCATATGACGAAAGTTTAAAATAGCTAAATATTTTGTCGTTTAACGACGCTGTCAATTGCCAGGATCACATCAGCGTCGCCGGTGTGCCGGAATTTTGTCTCGCAGGAGTTATTTTACATGCCAGTAAATCTACTGACATGGAGCTGTCGTTTTAAGCATACTTAAGAACCATCGGTATGGGCCAGATTTGAACCCGCGACCTTGGGATCAGTAGACCAGTGTCTAACCAACTGAGCCACCCAGACCGACAAAAAAGTTTATTTTCCAAAACTCACATACATAACAAGGAATATCTCCGAAATGGTGCACTCTATAAAAAAAATTATTTGGACATAAATTGTGTGTTTTAGCAAGATCTACATTTTTTGTATAATGTGATTTGGTCTATCTCTAACGGTTTACCAGTCATGCAAAAGTCATCAAGAGCAAACAGGACTACATAGTCTATAGTCAGAAAATTGAAAATATGCATTTCATTTGCCATAAAAATATCTCAACATATGGCATTTTAATCAAAATTGTTAGGACCATTTTCGAGAAAAGCGAAATTTTCGAAAAATTTTCCATGTAAAGGGTAGTTCAGGGTGGAGCAATTTTCTTCAAAATCTTCCTGTCGCATCCTTGAAAGATATTAAACTTAAATGCCAACTTTGGTTTATAACCGACATTTTTTATTTTTAGCTATACTGTCCACAGCCTGACACACACACTCATGTACCTTTATCTAAACATGCTTTTTTTTGGAACATATATTTCTGGTGAAATCTCGAAATCGAATTTTTGGGTGGAATACAATACATGTTCTACTTACTATACGTAGTAGAAGAAGTAAAAATAAGTTAAACATCAAACAATATCAGTTCACAAATGGTAGGTAAATGCAATAAAGCATTGTGTGATTTAGCGAGATCTAAATGCTCTGCCATAAGCCTTTGTCTATCCCTTACAGTTTACAGCTTAGATAACATTATACAAAATTCATTCCGAATGAAGAGGACTTCACGGGCTATTCATAGAAAATTCAAGGTATACATTTTATTTGTCCTGTAAATATCTTAGACTTACGGTATTTAATCAAAATTGTTAGACCCATTTGATAAAAGTCGCTATTTTTTCATTTAAGAGGTAGTTTGAGGATTTGCTTGAAAGTCTTCATTTTGCATATATGGAAGCTCTTTAACTTAAATATCCAGTTTGTATTTAACCGATTTCTTTTCTTTTTTCCCTTTCTTTTTACTTTCTGTACTACGTATAGTAAATTAGAGGAAGTATTGTATTCCACCCAAAAATTCCATATCGAGATTTCACCGGAAATATATATTTTGAGGCTCCCTGAATCCCCCCCCCCCCTCAAAAGGGATTTTTAGAAACAGGTCCGCGCGCACGCGCGCGCGTGTTTCTGTCTGTCTGTCTATCTGTCTGTGGACAGCATAACTCAAAAACGAAAAATTGGTTAAAAACCAAATTTGGTATTTAAGCTTCATGTCTTTCAAGGGCGCAACACGAAGATTTTGAAGAAAATTGCTCCGCCCTAAAGTGCCCTTTATATGGAAATTTTTTCAAAAATTTTGATTTTTTTTTGAAAAGGCTCTAACGATTTTGATTAAAATGTCATATGTTTGAGATGTTTTTATAGAAAATGAATTTATATCTTGAATTTTCTGGCCCATGTAGTTCTATTTACTCTGGATGACTTTTTCATAACTGGTAAACCGTAAGAGATATGCCAAATCTTACTACCTATACAAAAAATGTTTATCTTGCTAAAATGTACAATTTATGTGTCAATATTTTTTTTGTAGAGCGAACCATTTCAGAGATATACCTTGTTATTTGTGTGAGTTTGGGATAATTTATACTGCTGTCAAATGAAACATCGTTATTATGTTTTATATGCTAAGCGTGCAAAGAGAACGGAATTTGAAAGCTTTAAAAGATTTGTCTATCGCTCAAAGCCTGCTGTATTGTCATATTCCCCGTGCACCTACAAGGAAATAAGAAATAAGATAATTTGTACAAATGTTTATCTCAACTAACACGAAGAAGATATAGGAATAAGAGTTTCTGAGATGGTTAGTACAGGAGTAGAGAATGTCATGCGAGTGGTGCAACACATCAGATTTTTGATTATGGTCTTTACAAAAACACACACACACACATACACACACACAAATGCACGCACATGTGAGAAACGTGCGAATTTTTCTCAAGAAAAAGAAAGAAAAGAAAGGCACAAGAAAGCAAAGAAAAAGAAAACCTTCAGGGAACCTCAAAGGTGTATTTCCAGTGGAATCCCAATTTCCAATGCTGAGTGGAATACAAAAGTACTTCTTTGGCTGATTATGGTAAACATCAGAAAAAGTAATAGGTTTTTAAATACTCAAAAGCTTTTCCAACCAACTTATTACTAAACGTTACAGTTTTCTTTGCCATCCATTGTTTCGTAGATGACAACAAATAAATAGAAGCTTTCTGGGGTTGAAATACTGAAGACCATGAAAATATAGATCTCTAAAAGCTGAAATTCTGGTTTTTGGGCAACTAATGTTTTAAAATATACATTTAAATATATTGTCTGATTTTAAAAACGTTTTAACCTCAAGAAACTAACATTATAAATAATGACTACTTGTTCCATTGTATCCGGAGAATTTCCGAAACTTCTCCAAGCTTTACAACGTAAGCCTAGCCTACACCTTTCCTTTTTTCTTTTGTTTCTTCTCTTTCTTTCTTCTTTTGAGAGTATGTTCGTTTTCAGTGATGAATTTTGGAGTCCAATTTAGATAAATAGTAACTTATTTTAAGATGTATGTTTTCTCTAAATTTCTCTAAATGTTATATTTTTGGCACGCCAAATTTGGCGCTCAGCCTAGTCATGTTCCTATTTGTGTGAGTGCCACAACATTACAGGAATGACATAATCTGTAAAGTCCGCTTTTTATACTTCTTCGGCACTTGGGTACCTACAGCAAATAAAGAAACTACTAAATTGCACCAAAGATTTTTATCTTGGGATTCCGCCAGAAATACATATTTTGAGGTCCCCTAAATAAAAAGAAAAAATTCCTAGTTAAAGATCCGCAGGCGTGCTTCTCTGTGTCTGCCTGTCTGTGAAATGCATGACTCAAAAACGAAATGCTACCTAAACGCTAAGTAAGCTCAGAATCTTTCAAGAATGCAACACGAAATGTTCCAGAAAATCCCCCCAATAATATGGAACATATTTTGTCTTATTTTCTCAAAATTTCCGTTAACGGTTTTTATTGAATTAACACATGCTTAAGATAATTGCATGACAGACAAACTATATATATATATATATATATATATATATATATATATATATATATATATATAGTAAGTAGTATATCTGTAATTTTCCGAGATTAGCCTATGAATTACTCTTCATTTAAAATACATTTTGTCTAATTTTCTGTAATTGGTAATTCTCTTATAAGAGATGACAAAAAAGACTACCGAAAGGAGGTTGCAAACAAAACCGTGTAAATCCAAAACAATTTTTTTATTCAGGAAGTAGAAAAAACCGAGGCTTCATTTTACTCGACAGTGATACAGATTTGTATGGTTGGCGAGTGATGTTATAGTGTAAGCAATATATTTTTTTTTTCTATATTTTGTCCACAGTTTACAAGGAGAAAAGATTTGTATCCATCCGGTTTTGTTTGGCAGGGTCGGATATATCTGACTTTGTTTGGAATTGTTCGTTTTTAATATAAAATTAATTATTCAAAATTAGACCTACAAAGCTACGTAGGCTTTCACGGCCGGCGTCTAAATTGTAGAATGTAGTATCTTCCGGGCTGTTATGCCGTGGTCTGCTGGAGATCTGTCTTCCAGACGTTTCGTTTACAACTGCGGTAAACGGACCACGGCATAACAGCCCGGAAGATACTACATTCTACAATTTAGACCTACAAACTTTCAAACCAGAGAAATGGCTGGTATCTTTGCGAGAGTAAGGCAGAATAGGGCACGTCGATGCACTCTTTGTGTTAATCGCAATGGGCGTGCGTTCCATCGTTTTCTTTGAATAGTAAAGCTGTGATTAACTGTAAACCATGAGCTGTTTGTGTTTTGTTTTTGTGTTCTGTGTTTGTTTCTTGGATTAAGATTGCGTGCCTTACTAAGATAAATGGAATACTAATTTGCATTGTTGGTTTTGCCGTAAATACTTAAACTGGGTGGGAGGCAGTAATCTATGACATTAACTCGTCTAGCGCTTAAACGAAGCACCACAGCAAAAAGCTTTCCTTAACAAAAAGTGTCTAAAATAATGTTATCTATCAGCTATAACATATATTACCGGCAAAGGTATCATTTTCTTTCTTTTCAAATTTTTCTCTGTTGATTATTACATAGAATGAATAGTAAGTGGGCGTTTAAGGGCCTGTCGACAGATAGGTCATTTGGACCGTAGAATAAATAGAAGATGGAAAGACAATATTGAATTTTGTGCACAACTTTCACCAAATTCTTTCTTCAGTAACCTCTTCGTATCCTTTTCAGCACTTATTCTGTGTTACTGGCTTTCTAAACAATGGAGTTTCAGCTGAATAAAATGGCCTGTTTATTGACCAGTTGTGAACGTATGCTTCTGGTTTATCTATTGAGACAACCCTTGCTGACTCAGGTAGTTTGTTGAACATGTTAATACCATTATACAAACAAGTATTTGTGCTAAGAGTTAATCTGCATCTCTGATGGTCTAATTTGTTTATTTATTGTATTAAAATTATGGTGATCAGTTCTTAAAGAATATTGGTTAGTACTTGTTTTTGAAGTAAATTTGTGATCTATATACAGATTGTCGACGGTCATAACCTTTAGTTTAATAAATAGTGATTTACAGGGTTCTTTACCATTTCTTTTTTAAATCGTAGTGCCTTTTTCTGTAATAAACAGATCTTATGGACCCCGGTTGAGAACTCCCTGTTGTAAAGTCATTTCATTAATCTGTGCAGTTTTAGAATTCTTTCCCCTTTTAAGGCCAAAAATGCTTCAGTGGATGCCTGAAACCTGTATTTGTGCATCCCATTAACCTTGCAAATTAAGTTCTTCCTTTATTGTGATTAGAGGATGTCTCCTCAAGTTGTTTTTACCAGTGTTGCCAGTGGCAGCGAAATTCCGTTACGCGTAACTAAATTTGGGCCTTTGGGAGACATTGCGGCGAAAAACGAAAAAGTGGAAAAATGTAGGGATATTGGTCAATTTTAAGTAAAAATAGTTTCATGACTATTTATAATATAAAGGTGAAAAATGTTTCAATTAATATTATACAAAATTAATTTACTCATTTTAAGTTTTGAAAATCAAATATTTCAAAATTTGCTAAACTTTTGTTGCGTTGCTACATGAAAATTCTGATAAAGAAAGAGTGTTTCCCATGATGGCTAAAACTAAGCCAAAAAGGAAGGAATGATCTCTTAACAGTAAACATTGATCTTCAAAATAAAGGCAATTGCTGTGTTCAACATTGAATAACTGATAAGCATGAAAATAAAGTTGGGAAATCCATGTACTATTTTTCAAGAAGTGCTACAGCGACAGCACAAATTAAATTCCTGATAAGACTGTTAAAACAGTAACTAGCCTGCGTATAAATCCTTTCAGTGATTTCATTTATTTTTATTGTTTTTATTAATCCTCTTAACAGACTTTATTGAAATACATTATCATCATCACAGTCATCATCATCATCATATCACATCATCATCACATCACATCATCATATCATCATCACATCATCATCACATAATCATCATCATCATCATCAGCAGCAGCACTGTTATTAATCCGTTGTTTTGGTCATCTTGCTCCGCATAGAGAAATATATGTTATTATGGTTTTTATAATCATGTTTGTCATTTTGCAGTGGAATTTTGTTCGACCTTCAGTGAGATCCGATTTTTTTTTTCCTTCACAAATACCCTGACTGCTGCTAGGAGCTTTAGCCTCTCACTAGAACGGTCAGAAGTATCTGTTTCACATTGCATGGGGAATGTCCTAGGAGAAAATGGCAAAGACTATTTATAATATACGAGTATTTTTAGCCTCCTCAGAACAGACGAGCTGTTAACTTGTGACAAAAACTGACAGAATTGAAGTGGGCATTGCAGAACTAACTTCTATGGAATCTCGTCCAGGTTCAGTTTCAGTCCGACAGTAGGAATGTGGGTTTCTTGTGTGCATATCAGGGCAAGAGTGTGTGCAAAGGCATATTTGCCTGGTATAGAACGAATCTTAATGGGAGTGTGTAGCAATGGCTGACCTGTTACATGGAAAAAAAAAAAAAAAAAAAAAAGACAAGACAGTCTTGGGATTGTTACCTCGTGAATGCATAGAATGCATTTGCCCTCTGACATGCAGGTCAGCTTAAGAGCTGCTCTGTATGAAGACATTTTCATTTCTAATTTGGTTTCTGCGGGTCATGCAAGTACTACAACAATCAGATGAAGCAGAAAACCCTATAGTGAAATTGTTGAGAAACACTACGAAACAGGGCATTTTACCTCATATCTGTAAACTACTGTCTTGTTACACAAATCGTTACAGTACAACTTATAGCTTGCAAGATTCCTTGATACATAGATCATATGCGGCTTATTTCTGTTGTAATGACTCCTTTTAGCAGGCAACATGCGAATGAAAGCCCTCACATGGTCAGCAGATTTTGTCAAATTTCTGTCCCCTTCCCATTTTTCTTTAGATGTATCCCAATTAAGGGTTAATTGTGCTATGGAGTTTACTCTGCTTAGATATGCCCAGAGACGACAAGAAGAGCTTTTGGCATGCTGTAACAGTACCTGACTTTGATCAGAATGTAAAACAAATTTAAGAAGTCAAATAATTATCTTCTAAAACAATTAAAAATGCTGGTAATTTAAGACATATTACTTTAAATAAAACACGAAAGAGAACTTACATAGTAAGTATTACTGAAAATCCTGAATTTATACTTTTCCAAGTGGACATTTACCCGGTGTTGGCTAGAGGTGCAACTGGAGAAGTCATTCTGGTTAAATAAAGGTCACAGATTCTTTCCTGTATGCCTATACAGTTTATTGCGACTCCTCACAATATCGGCCAAGGTTACATCTGAACATGAATACGCCTTATTGTTGAGACATGGGTTGGAATTATTGTATCTAAAATTAAATAGCCTAATGTTAAAAACTGTGTTCCTTCACTTCACCTTTTGGATCGGATGAACAAAATGTTTCAAGTTGTTTACAATTGACATTTGCTTCAGTTTCCTTACAGCTACTCGTCCAACACTTGGTTTCTCCTGGTGCAACAATCACAACAGTTGTGCTTTCACCATCTGTATCTCTTGGCAAGCGTTTGCGCTAACATGCAAGCAGAAGGAAATACAATTAACAACTGAGTCCTGTGCTTGTTTTCATTATTGAGTAAATTGTTGAGGAATCGCACGCGGGGGGAAAGGTAGTGAGGTCTTCTGATACGATTTCACCAACGAGAAAACATTTAGGTGCCCCTACAGTAGGAGACACTGTAAGGAAAAATTTTTACAAAAATGAAGACATGACCGATATGAATGGAAAGATATCTGTAACAAAATGGATTTGATGCAAAACAAATACTTAATTATTACTTGTGTGATATAGTTTTGCCCAGTTTTGACCAAAAAGACCACTTTTACCCTATATTTTCTCGTGTAAACGAGCGCATTTGAAGCAAATCTGTTACATATTTAGATTGCTGTCTATATAAAGCTACCGAAATCATAAAGATCTCTATTTTTAATTTTTGTCGATTTAATCGATTTTGTTGCCAACCTCCATTAATATGCACATCGCGTTAAAGCGCACAATTTATGTCAAATACATTTTTGTGAAATTGGTTTCCAAGATAGTTACAAATTAGAATGCTCAAATAGTTCTACCTCTAGTGCTAAGTCGCCTTTCCTTTTTTGTCGTGTTCATTTAGAAGAGTGGAATTTCAAATACACGTCTTTTTTTTTTTTTTTTTTTTTTTTTTTTTTTTTTTTTTTTTTTTTTTTTTTTTTTTTTTTTAAGATTTGACTATCGCTTCAGTCTCCCTTATCCTTCTTTTACACCTATATCCCTCCCATTCTCAACGAAATGTGCTATGAAACCACTTCTGCAAATGGTTGCTTCGGCTAACAAAAACAGATACAAGAATAAGCTTTGGAGGAGAAATGGGTAGAAAAAGTCATGTGAATGTGATCCATCATATTTTTCCCTGCAATTCCTAGATCCGCAAATGAACCTCGAGTTCATTGCTCTCTAATACCTCAAATGGTGTGTTATTTAAGTTTTAGAAGCGAGAAAACTTAGACGGGAAGGATCATTTTTAGTAAAGTATTGTAAAAATTAGTAGGGTACAACAACCACTTTTTATATGATTAAAGAAAAATAATCATATTTGTAAGAGTAAATATACCTACTTTATATCCTGCTAGTACTAAAAAACAAACATTTTTAATGAGGACGGATATGTAATAGAGTTTGCCAGAATTAGCGAGAGAGTTGGGTTTAAAGCTAAAGCAAGTATAGCAAATTTCAGCATTTTATTTGCAGTACTATGTAAAATATTATCTCCAGCTCTGTTTCTCCTTAACATCCTGGGGCTCTAATGACCTAGCTGTTGACGGGCCCTTAAACCCTAATCACTCACTTACTCACTCACTCACTCACTCACTCACTCACTCACTCACTCACTCACTCACTCACTCACTCACTCACTCCACTCACTCACTCACTCACTCACTCACTCACTCACTCGTCCTATTTTTATTGTGATATGTATTTTGCTGATCGTACATAGTAAACATTTCCAAAAAGTATGAAGTAGTGTTGGTTGTTGCACCCACGTTCCAGGAAACAGTACGGATGATTTTATTTGGCCTATAGTGAGCTTCATTCTAAATGTTATCTTATTTTAGTCAAATAGCCTTTCGCTACTTCTATCGCTCACCCAACGAAAAGGAAATATTAGATTCCGCTAAAAAATCCAATATCAAGATTTCTCCAAGAACACATATGTTAAAGTTTTTAGAATAAAAAGAAAAAAGACGGTGTTGAAATAAGATTGATGAGTTTGTATGCCAGGCGCACAGCTCATAATAACAATCGTACAACATTCCTAGTTCACCTAAAAACTTCCCGAGGATACAATGTAATATCTTCACCGTGTTTTCTTCACCCCAAATCTTTACCAGGATGGTAGATAACATCACATCTCTTCATTCCCTTGATAACAATATTCTCATCTGTTCTCAAATGCTCCATAGTAAGATGAGTGTCCTTTACACCACTCTCCTCTCTGTGAGGTTCGTGCAACTTTTTATTGACAGTAACTGCAATTAATACAAAACGAACGCTTAGTTCAAGAGTTCTTACCTCGAAAATAGAAAAACCATCTTCCCAAGAATCAGGCCAAGATTGCTCGAGATTGCGTGATAAGGTTGAATGTTGTTGGCCAAGGAAACTATAGTAATTTCTACACATTACATAACATGTATTTGGCTTTAAACAGCAATATGTAGATCAGCGATGTCCAACCTTGTCTCTTTGGAGACACTTAGGTAATTAGCTGTTATTCCCCACTCCACTCCTTCAGCCAGAGGCTGAATCGGCTCTTGCCTGTGACGTGTACAAACACAACTATTCAGTCAGTATCCAGTGACGGACACAAACAGGCGATTCTACGGCAGTTTCTAAGCCTAACTTGAATTCACTGGGAATGTTCTTAGAAGACCTCTTAAATGGCAAACAGTAAGAGACAGACAAAAAGTTACTAAATACAAAAGTGTATCTCGTTAAACTACACAATTTATGTCAAATAATTATTTTTTCTTTTGAGTGAACCATTTCCGAGATATTCGTTATTATATGTTTGAATGTGTCAAAACTTATACTCTTCTCAAATAGGAATATGTTATTTGCTTTTTTATTTCTTGACCTTGCAAAGAGAATTTGAAAGGTATCGCATAGCAACCAGCTTTTAAAGCATTTCACAATCGCTTAAAGCCTACTGTATTCCTATATTCCCCTTGTAGCTACAAGAAAATTAGCAATAAGATACTTTCTGAAAATGCTTATGTTGATTAAAGTGAAGTAGATACAGAAAGAAGCATTTGCAAGAATAGTGTGTATAAGAGTGAGTATAGCTCTACATATATTTGCGAACAGTTTCTCCCAATTGAACTATATTAAATAAAAGTCTATATCGCAATACGTTACGCGACGATCATTTGGTGGATCTTCTAAGGTTATGCACTTCGACTTTGTCTGGTAGAGTTCTTAAACGTAAGCAGTACCAAAGATGTCGCTAATGAACAGATGTTTATCGCATAAGATCTGAAACTGGTTTCGTAAATGAAACGTAATGTACATGTAACCAAACCGCCACTGCAACACATTGCACATCCGAGTGATGGCGGCAAAGTCCGCGTATAGTGGAAGGAGGTAAATCGCAAAGGTTGGATATCGCTGATGTAAATATTAGTGACGTGCAAAACAGGTTGTGTGTTCGGCTCGTGGCTACTTCCCACAGGCGAGTCAAACGGCGCTCGTTCCGGCGTCACAGATCCACGTTTGTGCGGTGCGGCTGACAGGATATTCGTTGGAAAAGAGAAGTTTGGACGGCTGTAGGTATAAGAAATTCGTAATCAAGCTTCATGGTCTTGCATGAATATTACGTCATCTACTGCTAGAGGAAGTATAGCATACTACCCTAAAATTAGATGTCACGTTTCATCGGAAATACATGTTTTGACTTTACCTATAGAAAGTAGGGGAAGCATTGCATTTCACCCAAAAAGTCGACACCGAGGTTTAACAGGAAATGCATGTTTCGGGACTCACTGAACCCCCAAAAAGTGTTTCTAGAACAAGGTCTGCGCGCGCGGGCGTGTGTGTGTGTTAACCTCACTCCAAACCAAGACGTGCATTTAAGTTTAGTAAAATAGTTGTATGCGCTGAATTCGAAAATATATTCCATATTTTCGGATCACGTAAGGATTTTTTGTAGTGATACAATCGCGCTTTTTGCTAATACCTACTCGCCGGGTGGTCACTCCAGCCCGGTCTGATTATAAGGCTTAGATAATATTATATTGCACGCAGATGCCAATGGAAGTTGTCGGCTAAATGAAATTTCCTGTTTACATTATTTCCGAAAGTACCTGCTACTAAACTTTGTCTCCAAGCAAAGAATTAACAATATTTCGTAAATTTGGATTGCACTCCGGTTAATGACCAATTGACAAACTTTTGAGGCCAAGTTTAGTAGCACGTGAGAAAAATGTGCCTTTCATTCACCCAGTAGATTCTCAGAAAATGTGATCACTACCGCTCCATATAAAGCTGGTTTAATGAATTTCGTAAAGCAATGGGTAAAAATGGGAATAGTTTTCAGTATTTAAAAGACAGATGTCCCAGGTGAATGAAACAAAATTAAAAGAGGACACTTTCATTGGTCCTCAAATTCGGGAAATTCAGCAGGAAAAATTCACCGAAAAAGAAAATGTGACTTGGTGGCGTTCAAAGACGCAAGTCCTGGGAAACAGCAGAGCAGATTACTACATTAAAGTTGTGGAAAATTTGTTAAAAGGATATGACGTAATGAGCTACAATACTTCCCTTAAAATCCATGTCCTGCACTCCCATCTGAACTTCCACCATGGCCAGTGACGAGCATGGAGAAAGGCTTCACCGCCAAATACGAATACCCCAAATAGAAAGGCAATATGCAGGAAAATGGTCTTCTAATATGTTTGCTTTACTACTATTAATTTCTTATCTCTTGAGTGTTCCGGGCTCAGCCGCAGAGTATAGTCTTTTCAGAAAAAAATATTCTGGAATGGTAAATTTTTATAATAATTTTCTTTGCATAGTTTTTTAACATGTTACGCATTTTATGAGTAATCAGCGCACATCCTTTTTAAAACAATATTTTTGAATGCTGGCTGTAGTAAGAGTTTGATTCTGGAACTACAACTACGAAAAACAACTTTTTAATAAAAATATTGAGTATGGTTGTCAAAGAAAACTGTATACGTGATAGGGAATTCTTTACTTCATTTGAATTTAGGGGACCCAAATTAGTAAAAGTTAGGTATTTCATTTCATGACATGAAAAAAGTTAAAATTTTATTGTACTATGTAGTCAAATATTTGTATGTATCCAGTTGGAAACTTTATATATGTGTACTTTTTAAGTTTTCAAGTTCATAGAACCGTTATGTGGACATTCCGGTGGGCCCCGACTATGCGGAAGGCAAACTTCTACCTGTTTTAAAGTGCCCGACTGCGCGCGGCGGTCATTTCTGGGATAGGTCAATTGCGCGCGGCGGTCATTCATGCTTTTTCCTTCCCCATTTTTAGAAACCTAGGACTCTGTATTGAACTCTGGACTATTAGCCATTCATAAGTATGGTTAAAATGCAGTTGTAAATATGCATACCCGTATTAGAACAGGGTATTTGTCAATAAGTTAAAATACCTATGCATACTATTTATGCCCGTATTAGAACAGGGCATTTGTCAATAAGTTAAAACATGCACTTAAATTATGTGCGTTTCTTGTAATAATAACAAACAGTCTTTAGGAAGTGCAATCGTGAGGTAAGTTCTTGTTTGTATTTTAAAAGTAGTTCCTCCATATACCGCCTACGCTTTTCGCAGGCAGATTTAGATTTGTGAGTAGCTGTATCTTTCATTTTATGTAAGTGCTTATCTGCGTTTGAATGACAGCATCAACAAAATGGTATATATGCGGATGTGCACTGTTAATGCTAAGTCGGAAACCCCTGTGGAATGCCTCACAAGTGTTGGTTGTTCTATCTGATGTGATAGTGCCGGAAGTCCACATTTCTGGAGGAAATGCAGAATCAGAACTTATGAAAGTTGTTAAATAATCTGCAAATTTTGTAACTTTACAATCGTTGGGGTTTATGCTCATTAAATCTTCTACAATCTCCTACTTTCTCGGGAGAGAGCAAAGCTAAACTGAATACCTAGTGCAGCCATTTGCCGACATCAGTACTGTATTATTTATATTCAGAAGATAGTCCTAAAGTTTGAGTTTTTCTCCACAAAGCCTGTGTGAAATAAAATCTACAGCCTACTAGATGCTGACGGTAATGACGGTACCTGACAAATTGCTACTTCAAAATAAACCACAGCTGCTGAAGGTTCAATCTTAATATTAATATTATCACAAGCATTCATGATTTCAGTCAGCACCTTCTCATACGTGACTGCTGTTTTGTTTGGCAATAAGCAAAAACCTAATGGAATATACCGACCATTATTGGGTACATGGATTGCGAAGAATTGACCAACAAATTACAACAGTACTCGAAAGTATCATTTACAAAAATTCTCTTACTCTCACACAGCATTCATAAATTATTCTCTATCGCAAAACATTTGTGGTATACCCGCTGGCGCGCTCTTGGCCTGCTTACCCTTGACAAACTCGTGCGCCGTAGGCCTGTTTACAATTCAGTACCTCGCGCAGTTAGGAATAATTGGACTCTCGCGCACAGTCGGTACCCACCCGGACATACAGTATTTAAATATTTCTACCTATTGTAATTTTAGCTGAAAAAAAAGAAAGTTGTATGCATAGCAAGTGTTAAAACAATTACGTTCAACTTGATTAAACTACACAATAGTTTGTTTTTCTTTGTAATATTCTTTATTAACGTCCTCTTTGAAAGCATCCATTGTAACAGTTAATGTAAGGCTCATGAATTAAGGCGATCAAAATATAAAATAAAAATCTTAAGCCATTATGAAATGTACATTTTAAAGGCAAAATAGCTTATAGGCACTTCAAGGTTTTGAAGCAGGATCACTTTATTATGTATAAAAGTTGGCTTTGTGGACTTAAGTCCACATTTAACAATAAAATGTAAAATGAAATATAACATTTACATGGAGTTTAAAGATTTTAATCTTTGTGGAAGCTCTTAAATTAGAAATAAAATGAATTAAAGTAAGTTACTGGTTGCATCGTTCTTCTTTATGCTAATTGCAATTAAAATATGCCACTAATGCCAGTGGAGGAAATAAAACATCCTCAAGAATAGAGGAGCTTTAACTTCACACGTGGCGTCACATAGAAGATTTTCTCAACAGAAGTTGACTTTTCACGGGTGATGTGGGTTTCCCAGGTGTGTGTCACGGAGAGAGTACATATCTTGGGCTCTCTAAATTTTTTCCAGAAAATTGCATGGTTCATTGCTAATGGACATTATTTTCTTCTTCATCTGATTGCCCTCCCCATTTTGAGGACGTACACCCCCTAGGACTTAGAAGCCTGAGCCTAGGGTCAGATTCCTGTTGGGGAGGCGGAGTGAAGACCTGGAAGCGGGTGGTCAGCCCAGCACCAGGTATGAGAATGAGGGAGAGGATGATATGAAATGCAGGCTAAATGGACGATTGGAAAGGTGATAATGGAGCAGTTGGTGGAATGAGTGGCGGGGGAAACCGGAGAACCTCCCAGACACCGCTTCGTCCACCACGAATACCATATACGGTTCCCTGGGATCGAACCCGGGCCACCTAGGTGGCAGGGGAACGGTGCAACCGCTCGGCCACGGCAGGAAATTATTTTAAAAGCGAAAAATCTTAAATCTCACAAACTGAAAAAATAAGAACATTTTCATAAAGATGAAGATTTTGCCAACATACTATAAAATAAGGTTTTATTTGTCATGTGTATTGAATTCTACATACTGCAAGACGTAAAAACACTTGCTCTCATAGTGATAGCAACCATGATTTAAAATATGAAATTTCATATTTTAACTATCTCTACTCATAACTAGATATTCAACGCAGCAGTTCAAACTTAACACATTTTATTTTAAAAAGATTATAAAACCAGCAACTTAAAATTTACAAATTTTACTTTCGAAAGAATAAAGATGTTGGTGTTCGTATTTAATAAAAAATCTATGGTTATCTATAATATTCTAAATACCATCTGTGACATTCAAGACATCAAAGGGTATATCAGTTTCTGTTTCAGTAATTTGATTTCTGTCTATCTTAATGGTTTGATTTTAAGTATAAACTACTATATTTAATTAGGTATGCATGCTTTTATTTGGGTTTTTTTATGTTGAACATTTTGGATGTGTGATAAATTAGTGGGTGGCGTCGTGGCGCCTGCTCGCCTGCTCGCCTCTCACCAAGGCGGCCCAGGTTTGATCCTAGAGGACTGCATGTCGATTTTGTTGTGGACAAAGTAGCATCTGTGCGGGTTTTCTGCGGGTTCTCCGGTTTCCCCCGTCATTCAATCCACCAAGTGGCTCATTATCACCCCTCTTTTCATCATTTTCGCCCTCATTTCACATTACCTCCTTCCTCACTCTTATGGCAGGCTTTATGCTGATGACCCATGCTGACTACTCTCTCAGATCCAGAGTTTGTCTGCTCCTTGACAGGCATCTGACCCCAGACGTTCACTTGGAAGTCCTCCATACGAGGGGGGTAAACAGAGGAAGAAGATTAATTAGTGTGTGTGTGTGTGTGTGTGTGTGTGTGTGTGTGTGTGTGTGTGTGTGTGTGTGTGTGTGTGTGTGTGTGTGTGAAATTGAGGTTAGGTTTTGCTCAATAGAAAGTGGCATACCAAAATCATGGCACATAATTCTTGTAAACACTTTGTCGGAATAAGTGATTCTCGTCGTGTAACTTCCAGAACTTGATGCTCCTCATAATCTAGAGCTGCCAAGATTTTTCATTGCGGCACGTCGCGTACAAATCCTTAGCTCAATTTCCGCACGTGACTGGAATACATCGAGAAGAAAGACACCAAATAGAGGAAAGCCAGTGCATTCGAAAGCAGGTTGCTCACGTTCTTCAATCCCAGTTACTTCCGCCTTTAACTCTGATCACTTTTAGTTTCTTTCTCCCTCTACCACTGCTTCCTTATCCTCATTTCTCATCTCCGCTATTTCTTTTTACCTCTTCTGCCTCTTACCTAGTATTGAGGAAAGAGCTCTAGACGAAACAGCTTATTGTAATACCCCAAAAACCAACTGCGACATTTCCCCCCATTATAGCGTGGTCTGGTTAGTGATACGCCATCTGTTAGTACCACAAACTGTTCGTAAAATATAATCATGATAAAGCTACGGCAAAGCTGCCACAGAAGCCGTTGTTTCTGAACCCGATACTGAGAAGCCAACCGATAGATTTTTGAACAGGGTTATGTTTAGACGCCGTATTAATCAATCAATCAATCAATCAATCAATCAATCAGTCAGTCAGTCAGTCAGTCAGTCAGTCAGTCAGTCAGTCAGTCAGTCAGTCAGTCAGTCAGTCAGTCAGTCAGTCAGTCAGTCAGTCAGTCAGTCAGTCAGTCAGTCAGTCAGTCAGTCAGTCAGTCAGTCAGTCAGTCAGTCATTCATTCAGTCAGTCAGTCAGTCAGTCAGTCAGTCAGTCAGTCAGTCAGTCAGTCAGTCAGTCAGTCATTCATTCAGTCAGTCAGTCAATCAATCAATCAATCAATCAATCAATCAATCAATCAATCAATCAATCAATCAATCAATCAATCAATCAATCAATCAATCAATCAATCAATCAATCAATCAATCAATCAATCAATCAATCAATCAATCAAGCAAGCAAGCAAGCAAGCAAGCAATCAATCAATCAATCAATCAATCAATCAATCAATCAATCAATCAATCAATCAATCAATCAATCAATCAATCAATCAATCAATCAATCAATCAATCATCAATCAATCAAACAATCTGTGGAAGCCATTATATTGCTCCGGTGTGTGCGTGGTTTTGTCTTGAATTGTTTTATAACATTATATTCAGTTATAGTTACTGTTCTTATTGTTGTGTTCGGAACACGGTAGTGTATTAAATACGAGTGTACAGGTGTTCCCCCTCAAAAAAAAAAAAAAAAAAAAAAAGAAAACATCGACAACGCTTAGTATGTTGTGCGGGACGGAAAACTGATTGTTTTTCAGATAGGAAACCCTATACGAAAATGCACAGTTTGGACGCTGTAGTGTATCGAAGTATGAGATAGCGTAAGTTCACATTTCGTCAATAAAACGAACATCTAACGTGTGCATTAGAAACGGGCTTCGAACTGTGTACTTTCTACGGCATTGCAGAGCCTACATCGGTGGTGGTGAGCCTCATGCACATGACCGAATACGTGTAATTGTCTTGGAAGATTTTCAATCGCTCCGTGGAGCGGAGCCATAAGGTCCTCCGCTGGCGTTATAGGAGTGTCATACACCATACTCTTCATACAATTCTACAGAAAATAGCCGAAAGGTGTCAGATCTGTCAACCGTGCTGACCATGGAACTGGTCCACCTGTACCAATCCATCGATTTGCATATGCGACGTTGAGGTGATTCCGCACATTTACATCAAAGTGTGCTCAAGATGGCCATTTCAGCACCTGTGTACTGGTACGTGTCACATTGTTGTTAAGAAATGTTACTATACTGGAAACTACACAAGTGACGCAGCAGAATTCGCACCTAGGACGTTATGGAGGAGTGTCGCGAATGCACAGTAATCTTATTATGCTCAGGTAGCTCATTCGCAGTACACTGTTGGCTAAAGAGTTGCATACCTTCCGTATTAAGATACCAAAACCAATGTTAACAAATTGTCACAACCATTCGTTCTCAAACTTCGACGCTCTCCAGCGTCCAAACCGTGCCTTTCCGGACAGCGGTTCCTGTCTGAAAATCGATCAGTGTGCCCTCCCACACAACATACTAAGCGTTGTCGGTGTTTTTTGGGACACGCAGTATATTCTGATATTTAGCATTCGGAAGCGATTTTATCCAAAAGTGTTATTGTAGAACAAGATTTGCTGAAGGTGAGCAGGTTCATGTGTTGTGGTGTGGTAAGGTTGTTCAAGCATTATTGTCGTTTAAAAGCACGTCATCTTAACCCTGTGATATCTTAGGTTAGAAGTAATGCTTTTATTATAGGTTGGCTGTACTGCTTTTTGGTGTAATGTCGTCTGTAGTTTAGTGTAATGTCGGCCACATTGAATTCTTGGGAACTGCCAATATGCTGTTCCCCTATATTGCACTCAATTTAAAATACACTACAATTATTACCACATCCGACGTTGCACATATAGAATTGTATATTTCTGATGAGAGTTTTTTTAATGTCATTTGATTTACTACACTGCTCACATAAAAAATTTAAAATTAAATTTTTCTATACTAGCACTTGTCAACTAGAGGCTCCCTAAAAACGAAACATACGCAAATTAACCTATTTTACGATCAGCCTAATTTCTAAATGCTGGTGCATATAATCTCGCCCGTATCTCTTAACTGTTGCGTGCACTAGTCGTCTCTGATTGGCTGCTGTCGTGAAATGGATTGTTGTGCGTTATAAGCTAGTTTCCTGTTTAATATGATCATTTATCTTAATACATACAAAGAGAATTTTCAAATTTAGATCTTCATAACCATATAGATAATATATATTATGTAAAAGACTGCATATGCACATATGGAATCCATGTAAATTCTTATCAAAATAGGAAGGAGGAATCTTCGGTTGAAATATGCCTCTCAGTATGATGTGCATCTATCATGTCAGTGTTTTTTATCACGTGTATCGTCTGACATTGCATTCTGTTGGTCATAAATCACCATTCAGAGGTGTAATTAGCCAGTCAGGAGAAAGGGGAGGTAGAAAGAGCGCGAAAGAACACAGGTCAGCAGGCCAAGTTTATAAGAAATGAAGGGTCCAGGAAACGAAAGAGCTAAGTCCATTTTTTTTGGTTTTTGATTTTTACCAGTATATGAAAATATGGAACAGACCCAACATTTTCTACTACAATAAGTGGGAGAAAACAAACTCATACTGTAAATGAGGTTTGAAGAAAATCTGTACAGGGAAAGAAAGAGCTGAGTCCATATGAAACAGGGAAATAAAAGACGTAGCCCATTAAATTGGTTACAGTAGAGAAAAGATTTAACACTATGAAAGTAACATTTCCTATTAGAGGACATTCTTACTTGCAATGTAATAAAAACACGGGACTTATTAACCAAAAAGCTCACAGAAGTCCCAAAAGACCGGATAGAGGTGTTCGTATCAGCTCGGTTCAAACCCTCACCACTTAATGTTGTTGAAGCGACATCTAAAAATGTTCGCCAATGCACAGCATTCCTGAAGCTCTTGTACAAGCAGAAGTTTCCCCTTGCTACCCGTCCAGTTAGAGAACTCGTCATAGGCAGAACTCACTCAAGGCTTGTTGAATTCAGGACGACTTATAATGTAGCATGGGAGACTGCAGCTTTGAAATCGACTTGTCCAGCTGAAGAGCCCAATGGACTAGAGTTTGACTTGCCTGAGTTTTCTCATTTGAGTAAGATTGTACGATGAACTACAAACCATCTCCACTTGTACTAATATATAATTTAAAATAAAGATCTATTTATATTTTCGGGCCTGCTACCTATTTCTCGTGAGAAATACCACGAACTGCAGGTTTCCAAAACATTTTGTGGATCACAAAAGCACAAAAGCACAAGAATATTATGACAGTGTTTCTATTGCTTGAAGTTCTCAGAAAGGGCAAAAATTATACTGCTTTGAAATAATGGACCGCCCTTCCTTCATAGAATGATTTACTCTTACTCAACTTCTTCACATGTAGATCAAAGGCTTGAATAATTATGCAATAATATTATATATTTACAGAATATTAGGTACTTGATATTTTGTAATTTTGCAAAGCAGGTATAAATGTTACAGAATTGTAAGATCATGGAAAGATTTAAATAGAAAAATTGATGTACTGTAAAATTTATAAAGCTGAAGGTAGCTCATTCTTTTCTTAGACCTTTCAAATAGGTTCACTACTTACCGGTGCAGTTGTCGATCGACCGTAGGCTGACAATTCCACATCTAACCAGGCAGACAAAGGAAAATGCAACACTGATATAGGAGATAAATAAATAAGTAAGTAAACAAGTAAATAAAACATTAACTAAATAAATAAATGAATAAATAAATAAATAGATAAACAAGTAAAAGGTAAACGAGTAAACGAGTAAATGAGTAAATGAGTGAGTAAGTGAGTAAGGGAGTAAATGAGTAAATAAATAGGTAAATGAATAAATAAGTAAATACGTAAGTAAGTAGGTAAGTAGGAAATGAATAAATGGATAAATGAATGAATGAATTAATAAACAAACAAATAAATTAACTATATACATATATCTGTGTGGCTAGTGAAACTACTACAATCATTTATTTTAAAAGTACCTACTAAACACACAAGCTTTATACATCAGTAACCTAATATGAAATTAACATTTGAGAATTTTCCATTGGTGGCGAAAATGGAGTGAATGCGCCATACAAAAAGTCACTTAAAAATCAAAGTTGGTAGTTAAGTTTAATGTTCTTCAAGGACGCGACACGAAGATTTTGAAGAAAATTGCTCCTCCCTAAACTACCTTTTACATGGAATATTTTTCGACAATTTTGATTTTCTTGAAAATGGCTCTAACGATTTTAACTAAAATGCCATATGTTTGAGAGATTTTTATGACAAATGAAATGTATATCATGAATTTTCTGGCTATAGCCCATGAAGTCCTATTTACTCTTGAAGACTTTTGCATAACTGGTAAACCGTAAGAGATAGACAAAATCTTACTATACAGAAAATGTAGATCTTGCTAAAATACGCAATTTATGTCCAAATAACTTAAGTCCACATTTCTGGAGGAAATGCAGAATCAGTATTTATGAGTTGTTAAATAATCTGCAAATTTTGTAACCTTACAATCGTTGGGTTTTATGCTCATTAAAGCTTCTACAATCTCCTACTTTCTTGGGAGAGAGCAAAGCTAAACTGAATACCTAGTGCAGCCATTTACCGACATCAGTACTGTATTATTTATATTCAGAAGATAGTCCTAAAGTTTGAGTTTTTCTCCACAAAGCCTGTGTGAAATAAAATCTACAACCTACTAGATGCTGACGGTAATGCCGGTACCTGACAAATTGCTACTTAAAAATAAACCACAACTGCTGAAGTTTCAATCTTGATATTAATATTATCACAAGCATTCATGCTTTGAGTATAGGTTGTTGTATTTTGTTGTTGTAGTGTTTAACGCCCACTTTTACTACTACGGCACCGCAGGCGGTGACACTGATGATACATGGAAAGAAGATGGAGCACCGGTGGAATGAGATGGCGGGGGAAACCGGAGCACCCGGAGAAAACCCGCCCTGACGCCGCTTGAGTATAGGTATTTTACCTATACAAACGTATAGGTATTTTTTATTTATTTGCTTTACTTTACATAATGATTTATTGGAATACGTAAAATCTCCAAAATGTTCTAATTAAGGGTGAAAAGAACCCTCCAAATCAACACTCAATGAAGCATTTCAGGTGCTTTATCCTTTAAGTGTAGAAGATAAAGAAATTTCTTTAATTCCCACTGACTTGAGAAGGGGAACAAATCAATTACTTTGTTTATTTCGTTTATTAACGGCCCTGAATTTACTATATACCATTATTGACAGCTATTCTACACTCGATTATAATCACCGATGTTTTCTGTAGATCTCCTGCAACATATATACTTGTTTCGACATAAGAGAGACCTTTCTTACATTCATTAGATTTAAGGTTGTAGTCACGGGATCCGCTTTTATCTTACAAATGTAGACCACTTGGCTGTCCATTGCTGCTCTACTAACGAACCACAGCCTCTTAACTGAGCCCCTACGCAACTTCATTATGCCGCGGTTATGTACGAAATCAGGGTGTCAGTGATGTTTGTATTCAACACAGAATGAATTCTACGGGTTCTAAGGGCCCTTGATATCGCCAAATGAGGCTTTCAACGTAGTAACCGTCTTCTGACGCTTTCAGACCGTTCATAAATCGCAGTTCGTGAGATTTCCACCTCATTAAATAATGTATTTAATTCCAGTTAAGCTCATGTCATAAGAGATATAATTACAAATTTCCCACCACTTAACCCTGCAAAAATTTGGAAACTTTGAAATACTGTAGCCATCTTCAATCATCTCCAAGCAAGAACGATTCTCAACACTCTTTGAAAAAAATGAATTGCCTTCTTTGCTTTCTCTACCACCTAACCTATAATAGGTAGACGAAATATTGTTTTCCGCCTAAAAAATTATATTTGCTCTTTGAGACCCATTAAATGCCCTCCCCCGCTGAACAAAGATCCACACGCACTTGAACATGGCTTAAACATGCAATTCAAATACCAAACTTGACATTTAAGTCCAGCATCTTTCAAGGAAGATATCAGGTTTATACTTTGTATAACTCGAAAATTGTAGAGATAGACAAAAGCTTCTTTTCAGGATAAGTATAGAGCTCATTAAAACACTCTGTAACTATCAGCACTTGTTAGGGACCTCCGCGCGTCTCTGGACTGTCGGCTTGCTACCTGTGGCCTCCTGTGGTTCCCTCAAGTCATTCCTTCCTCCTGGGAGGTGTTAGCCGCAATACATCAGTGTGGAGATCGCAATGTGCGAGGTGTCCCTCTACGTTGTCTACTCTTTAACAATTATACATATATTCATTGGTTAGCCGTTTTGGAAATATTGCATGATGTAGGGGCCCAAATGACCTAATTGTCGACGGGCCCTTAAACACCACTCACCCACTCGTCCACTCACTCACCCACTCACTCATCCACTCACTCACTCACTCACTCACTCACTAACTCACTCACCCACTCACTCATCCACTCACTCGCTCACTCACTCACTCACTCACCCACTCACCCACTCACTCACTCGCTCACTCACTCACTCGCTCACTCACTCACCCACTCGCTCATTCACTCACCCACTCACTCACCCACTCACTCGCCCACTCACTCACCCACTCGCTCACTCACTCACCCACTCGCTCATTCACTCACCCACTCACTCACCCACTCACTCACCCACTCACTCACCCACTCGCTCACCTACTCACTCACCCACTCGTCCACTCACTCACCCACTCGTCCACTCACTCACTCAGTCACTCGCTCGCTCACTCACTCATTCACTCACTCACCCACCCACTCACTCACCCACTCACTCACCCACTCACTCACCCACTCGCTCACCCACTCACTCACCCACTCGTCCACTCACTCACCCACTTACTCACTCACTCACTCACTCACTCACCCACTCACTCACTTGCTTGATGTAGTTACATTTTCCCAAATAGAACCGGGCTCTCAGAAGATTGTGCCGTTTTTCCCCCTTTTTTTGGTAGTGTTTGTTATAATGACTTCTTAATTTATTCCTTCGTGCTTTCTTACTTGCTGTTTTATTTGAAATGGTTCCTGGACGAAAATCCATTAATTTTGATAGAAAAATAATTTTTTAAGGAATACTTCCTAGACATTACAAAGTATGTACGTATGCGAATTTGCAATGGGTAGAGAACGTTGGATTTTACTTTTCTGCTACTCATTGACTGTAAGAAGACGAGGTATGGTACTTAACCCAAAAATGTGACACCGACATTTCATTGGAAACTCACCTTTGAGACCTGAATATTAAAGAAAAAATTTAAAAATTAGAAAAAGGTTCGTGCGCGCGGGCATAACTATAAGACGAAAGGTCGGATAAATGCCCAACTTGGTATTCAATTTCAGTATGGTCTGAAGATGCGGTTCGATGATTTTTCAAGAAAATCCTCACACCCCTCTTTGTAAAGGTAGTTATTCCTTACTTGCCCAATATATCGTTTTGGATTAAAGCTTCATTTATGTAATTCAGACAGTCTTTATGTGATTGAAGTTTGAATATTTTTACTTTCTCTACTACTTATAGTAAAGTAGAGGAAGTATTGTATTCCACCCCAAAATTCCATATCGAGATTTCACTTCAAATATATGTTTTGAGGTGGACTGAGCTATTTCGGAGATGTGACTTGAGTTTTGGAGAACATTTTAACTTCTGTCAGATGTTTTTCATTTTTATGTGTTAACCGTGCAGAGAACGCAATTTGAAAGCTTTAAAATATTTGACTATCGCTCAAAGCCTACTGTATTTCCATATTCCCCGTGTACCTAAAGGAAGATAAAGAATAAGATAATTTCTGCAAGTGTTAATGTCAACTAACATGAAGAAGATATAGGAATAAGGGTTTGTAAGGATGGTTAGTACAAGAGTAGAGAAAGCCATGTGAGTGCAACACATCAGATTTTTTATGGCATGTCATCATATGATACAGGCAAGAACTTACCGCAGAAAAAAATTTAGGGAGTATTATTATACATAATGTGCGTCAAATAACTTTTTTCAAAGTTTTCGCACTATGGCATGTTGGAAATGTATATATTTTGAGTTTTCCCTGGTGTGAGTGTGTCATCCAATGGAAATGCTTTAAATTTTGCGATTCGTTTTCTTTTTATATCTTTACTTTGGTTCGACTGCGAAAGATTGTTACCAAGAATAAGCATTTGAATGCTGTTTCCCCAGTTTGCAAGCTTGTAATTATAAATAATCAACGACGACTGTAACCATGGTTTTCTTGCTGGATTTGAAATTATCCCTAAGCAAACATGTAAAGTAATGTGTATACCGAGTGAGATGTCTCCACGATAAATCGTGAGGCTCGCATTCGGGAGGTCCCGGGTTCGATTTCTGTCGATCGTCTACTCTGGCTCTGGTGGTAAGCGAAGGCTGGGGTGGTTTCTTATCTACCACGATATCCTTTTCATCATTTCCCTATCCTTCCGTTTCCTTCTCATTTTCAGGTGTGCTATTTCAGGGAGATAGCGTGAATGCTTGCTCAAAGGAGATAGTATTCCCTGTGGACACTAGAGGGATGCTTGGTTCATCGCCCTCTATAGACAACTTCAGTAGTGACACGAGTTTTGGAACCAGGAACTGTTAGAAACTTACGCGCCTCTCTTTGGCGTGTCTGCCTGCGGCCTGTAGTCTTCTGTGGATCCTTCAATTCATCCCTTTCTTCCGGGAAATATTAGCCACAATAAATATATCTGCTAGATATCACGCATACACGCACGCACACACACGCACACACCCACAAACGTACACACAAACGGACTCACACACACACACACACACACACACACACACACACACACACACACACACACACACAAAGTAATATGCATAGAAGAATCGCATTTAATATGAATGCCATAATACATAATGGATACGTGTGAATTTGTGGTCAGTAGAGAAGGTTGTGTGAATGCAACGTATTAGTTTTTAATTAACAGTTTTTGCAGAGTACATGACGACGTAATGCTGCAATAATTGCTATGCGTTGGTGTTATGTAAGTTATTTCACGAATGATCAATGGAAGCCCTGGAATCCAGATAGGTAATGTTATTACGGTGGAATCGTTCACAGAATAGCCTCACTCCCTCACTCTGTCGCGTGATTCATAAGACACACGCAAACAGAACTACTGTTTCATTACATGGGAGTCCTACCAAGTTTCTTCTTATCCCATTCAGTGCGCTCAAAACTAAAATGTAATTAATAGCAATGCTGTGGACCTCTTGATTTCTGGTTACTATACTATGAGCTCCTGTGTGATGTTTATCCAAAACTAAAAGAAGTTGATTCTCTCTGATAGATTCCCTCAGCAATGTTCACATCCATTAAGACCCACTTCCCCTTAGTGCCATAAAGTGGGTTCTGCTCTGGTGACAGTAAGTAGTGCTAAAACGTTGAATAATAACTGAAAGTCGTGTTAGAGGTCCTTGTAATCCCCGGTTGATTGAGGCGACAGGTTTGATGATGAATGACTTGCTGCCAATGGATAAGTTTGAAAGGAAATGTCTTATTATCACCTTCTTAGCGCTGTTCCAAAATGAAAGCACTCAATTGCGTTTATTTACTTCTCAATATCCTTTTTGCATTACTAGGCTTTAAGACTAGTTTCATCACTGCTTAAAAACACGTGTATAGCTGTAGAGATTTCGAGTGCCTTTCTTGGAATGCTTCCATTCCTTACCAGCAAATGGCACCTCTACGGTGTATCCTTGTTATATGCTACGCGTGAGCAATGTTTAATAAAATACATATATTTTATTAAACATTACATTTTAAACGAGCAATTCTTGTATATAAATATATTCCGTGCAACTTGGAAACGGCTCTAACGATTTCGATCAAACTTTGTATTCAGACAGGGTTTTGCTTATTAAGTTTGTTTATATAGCTGTAATTCCTGAAAAAACGCATTTTACGCTTAACAGTCACAATTACTCTAAACCTTATTTTGGCCATAATTTCTCTGTTGATGGGCCACTTTGAATAAACAAGCCAGGATATTAAAGGTATTGTCCAGAGCTTTCAGAAACCATAAAGAAAGTTCACCTAGCTATCCTAGTCTACGCGTAACAATTACAATTAGTCGAAACCTTATTTTAGCCATAATTTCTCTGTTAATGGGCCAATTTCAACAAACAACCCAGGATATTAAAGGTCTCGTCACGGCAACGGCTCCAACAATTAGGATGAAAATTTATATTTACTTAACATTTTGCTTTTCAAGTTTATCCAAATAAGTATCTTCTCCCCCCCCCCCCCAAAAAAAAAGACACGATTAAAAAAAAAAAAAAAAAAAAAAAAAAAAAAAAAAAAGGAAAAGAAAAGCCGAGTGAAGCTCGGTCGCCCAGCTACTGTTTAATAAAATGTAGGTACTATCTTTCACAAAAGTAAATATCCATCTTCAGTGAGACCTGCGCGAAGGGTCACCTAATTCTCCGGCGTACTTGCATAGGTGGTATGAGAATTAAATTGGTCATATGATTCCCTTGCTGTTCGGAGGACATGGCAGCCATGTCACCTCGCAACTCACATCACCTCGTAGTTTTGAAAAACAATATTTCAGCAATCCTTGTACATGAATGGGCAAACATTGCAGATTCAACTTCAGTACATCTGCAGAAAATATGTTCTTATGGTGTTTCTGTTAAGTTGTGGACTAGAACTAAAATGATTCCAGTGTTGGTGCTAGGCTTATAAAATGTGAGACAATTTAGGTCTGTGTATTCGCTGTAGCTGAGCTGTCTAAGGCGTGTTCTTCCTAATGAGCAGAGTGGGCTGTCATGGGTTTGAATCCCGTTTAACATACTTATTTTTATTTCCCTTTTTCTTTTCTTCTTTCTTAACGGAGACATTATTATTTATATAACACGTGCGAAATATAAAATTATACAAAATAATGCAATCCATTTCTCATAAAGCTCCTCCTTTAGGTATCTTTATTCCGCGTATGAATAATTTAAAACTACGTTAGAAGTTGGGACTTTAAATGAACATTAATTTATTTCACTCACCGGTCATTTATTTTACCACAACATTTACTGCTGTTATTGATCCGTACCACCCCATATTCTTATTTTAAATTGCTATTGACAGATTTCACTTTCGCGGTTTTGTTAGTATTTTGTGAACACTTCAAATATTGTTCGTTAAACACGCAGAAACAAAACAAGACAAAAAGAAAAACCGAGTCTTTACAAGCCTAGTTGAAGAAATTAATACTAAGTACGTAACGCAGAGGTATTGCTCATTTCGTGGCAATATTTCTCCACATTTCTGGAACAAATAAATCTTTCTGTCCAATAACATTTTCTTGTATGAACTCTTTTCGTGTATGAAAAATCTGGAGCACTTGCGCTATGGAATCTAGCAAAACTGATACGCTGTCCTACAAAGTTCATAAAATTACACTACCATTATTTTAATTCCTATTTTAATTTCCCAACATACAAATGTCATCCTGCGTGGTCTAGGAGTAACATGCTAGCCTCTGGTTCCCGAGGTCGCGGGTTCAAACCCGGCGGAGATCGATAAGAACGAGAACTCAAGCCTGATAAAGAGTCTCTGAGCAAAATGAAGCTGTCTTTCACGCCCAATCTAGAATGGGACGCCGAGAACCACAGCAGTTAAACAGTGACCGTAAATAAAACTCAATTTCCAACACACAAATCAATCCTCTTTATCCTATCTAGACAAAATGGTGTACACTTATACTGTAGGACGCATTAAAAATTATAGACTAGCTTACTACTGAAAACACTTCTCCTATCTTCAACTACCCTATAAAGATTTATATATGTTTGACTCATGTGGTCAAACTATTGTAAAGCACACTACAGGATCTAGCGGTTATTAGAATTACCTTCTACTTCCAAAAACACCCTATTTTAAGTCGTATAGTATATCAAAGTTATTGAAAGCTACTCTTTCTCTTTATTTTCAACCCCCTTTGGACAAAGGCCAATCAGACACAAATTCGTGCACTTGAGCTCTATAATTTGGCGATGTTTATAACACCTTACAAATTCAAAAAGTACGCCTTCTTATATTTTCAATCCTTATGTACGAATTTGCACCATTTGACCAATTTGTACAAAACGTTGCGCACATATGTACGAGAGAAGTTGTAGGCTGTACACGACATTGAACTTACTCCCTGTAGGTACTTATAGCCTATAGTCCTTACTTATAATATACGTACGTGTAAAGCTGGGTAACACATCTAATTACTAATATATTGCATGTGAGTAATAAGCTGAATAAATTAAAATATTATAGATGTATTTTTCCTAGTTATATTTATTATCATTAATGATGCTACTTTATACCGACTCACTTATGTATTTTCCTCTAGTACAATTGGTATATTTCTGTGAACGGGCAGGTGACGTTCAAGTGATTTTTCAATACCTACATATACCTCAATCAGTGATTCTGTAATAACTTCCAACTCCCACTTGCTTTAGTGTTGTGACAAGCTGTGTAATATGATAGTGCGAGGTGCTATATAAGTACATTTCAATCCTGAAATTCGTGATTTTGACTTCTCTAGATAAATTTAAAACCACTTATGCATTATCCATAAAACTTTCTAGAAAATATATGCTTGTAAATTTCAATTTTCGTTATTTTTGCTGTTCGAAGCTTAACAAATGAAATGTCAGACAGCAATATGGAATAAGTTCTCATAGCGTTAATGAGGCAAAGAAATGAATATTTTAAAACGCAAATAACAAAGGCACGGGTCACCTTTGGAAGTAGTTCTAAGAGATTCTTGAGTCCTTGCTCAATGCTTTATAGCCGAAGGGAAGCTTTCTTCTTTGGTAGAGGAAAGACCTTCATCAATCTGGTGCCTTGTCGTCGGGTGCTGGGCTGTTTGCTACAATCGATACGGAATGTATACGCTTCGAGAGCAATCGCGCACAGGTTGTTTGACAAATACTTCAATGTGCTGTTGCAGCAACTTCTATGACTCTAACGTGATGCAAATGATATTGAGAAAGTGTGATAAGAAGGAAACTAGAGCAGACTATTATACTCTAAATATATTCACAATGGAAGCCCAAATTATAACGCATAAATGCGCGAGTTATAGAAAACATTATTTCCAATTTACTTCAAACTCTAGACATATCAATAGTTTGTAGAAAATTATTGTTTTCATAAAAACTATGTCTTTTTTTTCATTTTCAATACTTCTCAAGTGATTGGTTTCATTTTAACTCACATAATTTTAAAGATTGCTTTAAAATGGAGTCAGGTATAAAACGTAACACAAAATAATTAATATCAGCTAAGACACAAGAAAAAAGCTTATGTATAGGTGCAAATTACTTTATCTACACGCTATTGTTTGACCACTTCCCTGTACGAGTAGTAAATTGAGGGAGTATATTCTAAACGCACATTCAATATACAGATCTCATCAGAAATGTTAATTCTCCATGAATGCCCAAAAAGCATTTCTAGAAAGATGTGTGTGCTCGTTTTCATTGTTCCGAGATATTGCTTGTTGGTTTGAATTTTCAAGTACTTCATTCTATGAAGTACTGTCACCATTCAATTGTTTTTCGTGGTGATGCAAATACGTAGTAGAGAGTTCCTAAACATCATATAACGAGTATGTTTCTTCTTTTTTGTTTTAAAGATTTGACTATTGCTCCAGCCTCCTGAATCTCACTTGTACTTACAACGGAATGTATCATGAAATCATTCATACTACTGTTCATCTTGATTAACGTGAAGAAAGTAGAAAAATCCTTTTTTTTTTAAACGCAGTTTAAATTATGTGAATGTAACATTACATTTTACAAACCATTACAGAAATAAATATTATTCTTATTTCAGCTCGTTTTAATTAAGTTAAACATTCGCAGTAACGTTTCATTATAGATTTCATTGTAGGTGCCAGGAGGATATAGAAGATAAACTGGTAATCAAATCTTTAAAAAGTGGGTCGCTATATGGTAGTGTTCAAATTCCAATTCTGTGCACGATATCATGACACAAAAAAGAGACAGGTGCCATAGTAGTTATAAACTATATCATATAATATTGGACAATTTAAACCAATTAGCTACGAGTAGTATCATTTTACATAAATTGTGTATTTTACTGCATGTTGTGCCCAGTGAGCTTTGTCTATCTCTGGTAGTTTCCTAGCTGTACAGAAGAGAATTTCGTAGGCCATTCACGGTAAACTCCACACACACACACACACACACACACACACACACACACACACACACACACACACACACACACACACACACACACACACACACACACACACACACACACACACACTGAAACCGAAATTATAATGTGGATATATGTAGTTCATAACAGAAAGAAAGGCGGCGCCGTGGCCGAGCGGTTAGCGCGCTCGCCTACCACCTAGGCGGCCCGGGTTCGATCCCAGGGACCCGCATGTGGTATTCGTGGTGGACGAGGCGGCGTCAGGGCGGGTTTTCTCCGGGTACTCCGGTTTCCCCCGCCATCTCATTCCACCGGTGCTCCATCTTCATTCCATGTATCATCAGTGTCACCGCCTGCGGTGCCGTAGTAGTAAAAGCGGGCGTTAAACACTACAAACTACAAACAGAAAGAAACAAAAGAAGATTCTAGTCAATAGTTAAGGGGAAGACGTAATAAAGCTGAATAGATTAAAGTCTCAAGAATGGAAGCCTAGGCAGATTTAAATGAGTGATAAGGTTACAATTGTTGTTTGTACGAAGCCATAGTGATTCCGCGGGCTGATTCCTATCTTACTATGACGGGCTCTAAAGTTAGCCAATGGAAATCGCTTCCTTCGTGTTGCCCACGCACAAAAAAAAAAAAAAAAAAAAAAAAAGAACAAATGCAACGCAACACACACTCATCTTGAATCGAGCCGAGAGTACACGTGCAATTTCTGATTTATACGTAAGCTAGCGCGTATACATAATTCGGCGGTTGCTAAAGGGTGACGAAGTTAAAGTGTTATAACGTTGTAGTTGAAGTTGCAAAGTTACACTCTATTTAAATATCGTCGGCAGTGCTCTACAAATCTGGAAATTTGCAAATAAAGTTAAATGTTGGTTAATTCTTCGTTTGGTTCCATTCCTACCATAACTCACGCATACCCTGTAGATTAGGACCTCTTGCTAGAGCTAGTCCGGACACCAAACACGAGATCTTATAGGTCTTAAGGCGACGTCTTCGATGGAGAGGAACGCTTGCGTCAACACACACACACACACACACACACACATACACACACACACACAAACACAAACGAACACACACCATTTATTCGTTACTGAATGCGTCAATAATGTGGCACCTTAAAAAAGAAACATTCAAATTAATTTTTTGAGAAAATAAAAAAGAAAAGAAATAGTTTCTGTGAAGGTTAACTTGAAGCGAGGGAATTTTTTTCAAGAATATCTGTTTCGCATCTTTAGAAAAGTCTAAACATGAATATTAAGTTTGATATTTGACCGACTTTTCGTTTTGGAGTTGTGTTCCTTGTAAACACTCTTTCCTAACATCTGATGTGTTGGTTTCACATTATGTTATCTTCACTACAATTTATTACATACGTGTATCACACTGCCCACCTCCATGGTGTCGGGGTAGTGTGTCTCGATGTTTACGAATTGTGTGCCAAGGTTTGCTACGAATTCCTCGAGTGTTTTACCGACCAAAACATGTAAAATTTTCCTTCCAATTTTTCAGGCTTAGGACTGGCAGCCTAGCCTCACGAAGGACCTATGACTGTTATGGGTCAAATGTTACATGCATGACTTTGGACAGGCACTGATAGCGAAGAAGCTAAAACCGGTGTGGTTAAAAATGTAAAACTTCGTCAAACTTTGGGTAGACATTGATAAATAGAGATAAAACTATTCCTTCAATGGACACGAAGTTGACCACGCATAAGCCATACATTGTAGCTGACTCTCAACTTTGCAGCTGGTAAGAGAAGGTTCCAGGTGTACATGACAATACAGAGAACCCCCTCTCTATGACGAAATGTGTATATAGTGCGGGTTGACGTTACGCTAATATCTTGCTTACAAAGTAATTGTTTCATCTTTGTTGATAACTTACCTTTTAATGAGCTGAAGTGGTGTTATTTCATTGGTATGTTGTTCCATCATTGCATTGTTCTCTTCTTCGAACTGTCTAATGACTGATTCAGAACGTATTTCTATGCGCACTTCGGCTTGAATGCCTTTAATGGACCTCCAACAGGTGGTAAATGTTAGAAGCTGTCTAAATGTGCATGAAAGGATTGATATGCATTCGCGTGGAAGAGGAGGTAAACTCAGCCCATAAATTCGGAGGAAACCGGCCATCACATATTATGTAATTTTCTAGAATGTAACCACAAAATGCATGCACTCGTCTATCATTCGGTGGTATTACCATGATGTCACCAGTAAATCAATCTTCCACTTGGTTGAGATTTAAGTACGAAAGACCGAAAAATAACTTCAGGAAATTACCAATCTCAGAATCCTTTTGTTTAAGAACAGGACTAAGGCCAACATTCTGAATCTTTCTCCACCAACTTTGTCCGAGGTGAAATTTACATCCTCGTAAGTTTATGAATAGCCATATGTAAGGCTTTTTTCGATGTCGACATATATCGTATTTGCACTAAAACTTAATTCAACTTCCTCATTTCCTGCGTTAAGTAAAAGAGAGCATTAAATAGGAAATGATTATCCGGGCTTGTGGGCCGTGGTCTAGTGGAAAATATCCTTCCAGACGTTTCCTTCGAAGCTGCGTCGAACATCCTAGTGGTGTGACCGTAGTACTCTGTTGTCTCGACGACGACTGGTACGAAGTGTTTTGGTTTCACAGGTTGTATACGCTTAGCATGTGTGGGCGGTTGACGGTTGATCCACCGCCCACACATGTTAAGCGTATAAAACCTGTGAAACCAAAACACTTCGTCAGAGTCCAGTCACAGCCGCCGCAGGAACAACATGACAGGAAAGAAGAGCCAACGCAACAGTCGAAGATCCTTCTGAGGAACCCGAAAAATCCAGAACCGCCCCTGCCGCACAGCAAGTCACCTCGCCAACTCCGTAATCTCCGTCAACGCCGCCAGAGCTCGGTATCTCGGCCCGCGACACCACACCGAAGCCATCCATCGACGGGAAACAGACAACCCTGCCAGAGGTTGAGTGCCGAACGCCCACACCGAATATTCCTAACCTCACGAGGCTGCAGAGTTACAGCGCATTAGTGTGCGGAGTACATCGGCAACTTCCGGATTCTCTTCTCCTAAGCTCCGCCCGATGTCGTTGGCCTTCTCCCATGAAAGTGACGCGCGTCGTCACAACCATAGGATCGTCACCGCTATTGCACCTGGAATTCTGCTATGGGGCGGATTACCGTGCTGCCTTCACTCTTGGGCAGGTGCTCTCAGTTGAGGCTAGCCAGCGCAGTCACCCTTCTCCCTGCCGACGTTGCTGCCAATACGGTCACACCTCCGACGCCTGCACCGAAGCCCCACCACAACACACTCTGCACCAGCCAGGACATGATATGTCGCCCCATGTATTATGCCACGTTCAATTACACCGGTCACTTCACGGGCCAGGCAGCGTGCCCCATGTATCCGCTCCGACAGCCGACTGCAGCTCGCCTGCGGCTCTCACAACATCCAGTCTCCGACTCACAGACCATTGCCGTCAACCGCACACCAACACCAACTGCCAAAACGCCGACCAACAAGACGTCACATACTGTAGTCTCCACACCTCCGGGCCCCACCACACCACCGCTCTGCGGAAACTCTAAGAAACCCTTCAGACTCTCACCGAGCGGGTTACTGCATGGGAGGCAGCCCTTACTCGTGCTTTCGAGGACGTCAAGGATACCACCCATAACCTGCAAGACTCAGTTCATCAAGACAACAGTAGCCATTGTGACAACTTCAACAAAAATGCGGTCACCTATATGAACGACTCTCGTATATACAAAGTTAACAAGTCCCTAGAAGACATCCAGCAAGGACACACCAAAGCATTAGAAGCTAGACTCAGCAACCTAAGACATGCTAACATTTCCCAAACCGTCGATGTCTTTCACAACTACATTTATGTCCTCCTCAAGTACAGGGTGGTGTCAGGACATCGGCTATGACACTTGACCTGCCCACACCTAATTTTCCTATCATGTACTCACAATTTTCCGGCTGCTTCGGCGGTACCGGACACATCCTACCCTAAAATAAATAGTGCCACCACAGAATTATCTTATGTAGTAAAGGAAAAAAAAAAACCTTCGTATCAGTCGTCGTCGAAACTAGCAGAGCACTACACTCACACTACGGAGGATTGTTCGACGCAGCTTCGAACAAAACGTCTGGAAGTAGATTTTTTACTAGATCATGCCCCACAGGCCGTGAACTTTACGCAATTTGATGAAAAGAAAGCATGTTCGTATATTTCAACAGTTTTTCCTGACAATAGGAAAAATGCTAACTGTATGTATCATGGATGCTTAATGTTCTGGACCTGTCGTCTTCCATTGTTGCGTGCCGATACTATGGAGGAGCGAGACGAGGATAGGTGACCTCGGCCGGATGTGGCATCTCATACTCTCCCGAGCGTTTCCTTGTGTGAGGTGGCTGCGGAGGATCATGCAGGTAGGTGCCACGACATAAACTTGGCCAAGTCCCTGATTGCGCCCTTGGGAATTCAAGTGGGGATATATAAGTTATATTGAGTCTACAGATGGACACGACGTCTTTTAGCTATTTCATGTGTTGATGCAGCCCTGTAATAAATGGACACAGTCATTAGTTGCATTACAGAATAAATATAGAACATTTGATTCATTCAGACCTTGTAAGGTCTGGCGTCACTCCATGCAGGTGTTGCGTTGATACAGTCCTGGAATAATGGACAAAGTCAATTAGTTATTAATTTTATTATACATAAATTAGTTTGGTTCCCTCAGACCTAATGAGGTGTGTCGTTACTTAATAGAAATAATTCATATGTGAATGTATGTTTGAGGTCGGCTGTTGGCCGCGTCATGTGTAGGTTTTTTCTTTTCTTTTTTTTTCTTTCTCTCTCTCTCTTTTTTTTTTGAAGGATTTATGTTTCTACTATTTACAGAGTAAATTGCTGGCAAGAGTTGCCGTGTTATCTTAAATCTTGGGCTTTTTGTCAGTTCGTGTCCGTAGTCATCGCTAATGGTCTGACGCTGACGAAATATGGCAGGCTGAGAACAGCCCGAGGTGTGTCATGCGTGTACCTGCCCTTTTAGGGCTTAACCACTATATGACGGCATGTGGGGTTTTGCAGGGTGGCGGGTGAAATTAAGGTAGTAGGTTGCAAGGAGGTAGCAAGATTATGCTCCTCAGCGGCTGCTTATTCAGTGTGCAACTTCCGTTGGGCACTGCTGGTGTAAGCGTCCAAATATGGAGGTTCATTAAATTTTGAATTTTGAGTCCAAGCTTATCTTGGAGGACTGTCGTGGGGTTCAGCTTTCGCTGTTGAAGGGGTGTCTCCTTCGTTATCGGGGATGCCCGCAAGCCATGCGGGGAACCCGGTGTCGCACACGCGTGCGTTCAGTGGGGTCATAGTCCCCAAGAGACCTAACCAGGGCACTCCTATGTTGAGGAATCTGGTCGTATAATTTTGTTGCCCGGCGCCTGATTTCGTTCTCCACATACGGAAGAGACGAGGCTTCGTGCAGCAGTCTCGAAGGGAATCTGCGGCATACAGAATAGATTATCCGAAGTCCTCTATTCTGTATACGCTGCAGACGCAGGAGATGGGAATCTGCGGCCATGCCCCAGATTTCGCAGGCGTAAAGGAGGAGTGGGATTATGAGAGCCCGCAAAAGGCGTAGCTTTAGGGGAATTGGCATCCCCGACCGCAGCATGGGGTACAGTGAGGCAGTTGCCCCGCCGGCACGCGCTGACAGGTCGTTGATGTGTTCCCGAAAAGTAAGGCCTTTATCTAGCTTCACTCCCAGGTAGGAGATGGTGTTTACCCATTCAATCCTTCTTCGTAGATTGGTGAATGTGGGGAGATTGGTGGGGAATCGGCGCTTAGTAAAATGTATGGCGCGGCTTTTCTCCGGCTTAATGGACAATCGCCAACGCCTGCACCATTCTTGGATGAGGCGGAGGTGTCGCTGTATTGAGAGGAAGGTTCTGTTAGGGTGTCTGTTTGTTGTATAGAGCAACACGTCGTCAGCATACTGGGCTATGTTGACGTGATGCTCGGTTGGTAGGTCGGCCACGTAGACGTACTACTAATGATCTGTATCGGGTGTCCGCCTAAACAACCTACCCAATCAGGGTGCGGCTGCGCTCATACGACACCAATAGAGGGAAACCACCTTGACTGCAATAAGCAAGGACTTAAAGGGCCACTGTCAGGTCGAAGGATAGAAATAGAATGACCATGCCATGGCTACCTGTTTAGGTGTGAAGAAAGTTACCTTTGCATAATCGCGTCTAGGAATTCTTGGATGTTAATCTCCTGATCCCCCAGGGCAATAATGGTCTATCAAACAGTCGTAGAGGTCTTTTGTGCGTGTCTTGTTCGAGGTTATACGCACCTAACTCGCGAATGAAGTAATTGTGGTTTTTATCTTTTCTAGCGTTTACATAAAATTTCCCTTTGCAGTTTAATGGATTGTTTAATCGAGTGTAGCGTTAGCTCGTTTTGTGTTAGAAAGGCCGGAGCTACCAGCGCGGCGGGAGCTTTACTGTTGCCCTAATAGTTCCATTTTGGAGCGTTTGTAATTTTTGTGTATTACTTTTTGCAGCATATCCGTAGATAGGGGCTGCGTATGGCAAAATTGGCCTTATTAAGGTATTGTATAAAGTGAGGCCCATATTCAGCTGTAACTAATTGAAACGGTTTATCATTGGGTTTAGTTTATTTAGTTGACCATTTGCCTTCGCTCTAATGGTGCTTATGTGCTTTTTCCAAGTAAGACTTTGGTCCATAGGGACACCTAAGTACGTAACTGGTCTTTCCATTCAATTCTCTCGCCTCTGTATGCCAGAGGCGGCTGTGAATGCCTGGGGTGCCTATGCTGTAAGCATTTGGTGAAAGTCATTGTTTGACATTTGTGTGTTCACTTTAATTCTCCATCTTGTAAAACATGGCTCCAGCTCATTTAGAACGTTCTGTAGCCGCGGGTGGATGATTTGTGATTGTGGAATGTGTTACTAGTGCTGTATCGTCAGTATATATGTATTTTTCTGTTCGCGTGAATTCCGGCATATCATTTATGTATAGATTAAATAGTGTCGGCTCTAGTAAACTTCCTTGTGGGACTCCTCCCTTAATGGGCCTCAGAGAGGAGGAGCAGTCCTCCATCATTACGCGGAAGTGACGTGTGCTTATGTAGTCTTTGATTAATTGAGTCAGTAAAATTGTATGCTTTTAGTTTGTGAAGCAGGCCCGCGTGCCATTCTTTATCAAGAGCACGCTTAAGATCTAATAAGATGGTGCCAGTTGATCTATTTGTGCTGTAATCTTTTATAATTTGTTAGTCGCAGTAGTTGAAATGTCGCGGAGTGTTGGGATCTAAATCCCAACTGTTCTGCAATTAGGATGTTATGTTCTTTCAGGATGTTATGTAGCTGCTAGCTGCTCGCCTGCACCGTCGAGTAATGGCCCGGTGGTCCAGCGCAACCGCTGTTGATATCTATAATCTTCGCAAAACTTAAAGGCATATGGAGGCGGGGCGTACTGCGGACTCCAGCGAATCCTACGCTTGCCCCTCCTACCAGCGCTGCCGAATGTGGTGCATGCATTTCACATAACCTTATGTACAGACCGTCTACCGGTATACACACTACGCTTGGCAACAGCGCTGTGCTTGAGCATTGGCCAGCGTTCACATGCCTTTAACTTTTGCGAGCGGTATAGTTTTATTGAGATTAACTATGTACACTAGCGCCGCTGTAGCTGTCGCTTGAACTTACAGGCTACTAATGGTCTATTTACATATCATTTGTTGTTTACATGTGCATTCTAGTTACTTGCTGTGTACTGTGGAGGATTTTTAGCGCTGTCGTAGCGCGCGTCAGAAAGTTGTCTCTCCTCGCGTTGTGAACGTATTCATTTGTAATGGGGTTGCTTTTGAATGTGTCATCTGTGTAGATAACTTCACACTCAACATTTTAAGTTTGTTTCACTTGAGAAAGCAACAAGATGTTTTCACTGTCGTATAGCAATAGAAATGATTCATCTCTATTTGTTTTAATATCCAGACCGTTTAAAACAGAATGTAAGGCTTCCAAAAATTTTGGGACTTTGGTCTAATGGCTGCACGAACATGATGCGTGTTGTTAGGGATTCCAGCTACGTCTGTAATCATTAAGGAATCAGTGTCACCGTTTGATATTTCAGAATGTATAGTTTTAGCCGGTCTCTCAGAAGGATTTGCAATAGGTTTCTATTTCAAAATGTTACTTAAACATTGCCTATTCATTAACTGATTCTCGTCCTTTTCATGATCGTGATTAAACATTCTCTTTACTATAACGCAATGTTAATCAATTTTAACATAAGCTTTACAAAGTTTCTTGCTGCACGTCCATCTTTCCTTATTATTATTAAATGTCTTTTGAAAATAAAATTTGAAGGCATTGATGACGAATAGTTTCCAATTTTTCTCACTGATCCTAGTAGTTATAGATGTTTCCATGATTGCTGTGTTTCTGGGTTGAATGCACCTCAGTGCAATATGTTTCTTTTAATACTGTATAGCTCTAGAACAAAGTAAAATAAATGTCTCTGTTTTATTCTACTGCCAATCTTGTTGACGATAAGATGAGACCAGCATCGTCTTGAAGACACGAAATTACTAGTCACTTATCAACTGTTCAGTTCCAACTGTTAGGGGGACATCCAAGGACAGTTCGGCATGGAATTCAAGTGCGCGTTCAGGAATCCCTGCACTCAATTCCACGTTTACGTTTACTACCTGGGGTGATCCCGCACGCAATTCGAACTCCTCTGTGTGTCTGCTTACATTTAAAAAATACCGGGTTAGAATTTCGGTTAGGGTTAGTTACCTGGATGAGGATTTTAGTGCGATTTTCCCCTTATCCTGAGAAGACAAATATTAGACAACTTAGAGCTCAAGAGACACTGGACTCATTTGAGTATCTTTCAACCACTTCGTTTATTCACCATCCGAAATGACCTAACCTGTTAGAGGATGTTATACTTCAAGTAAACAAGCATACATACAAACAAACAAACGCGTAATACAATCTCATGTTTTGATATGGACATAGCTGCTATTGCTAAGATTGTTTTCATATAAACGTAACACTGGATTTGCCATCTGCATATACTGGGCAAATACAGGAATATTGATCTAATCTATATCAAAATTGATGCTGCGTATTTTATTACGGTTGTAAATAAACTGTTTTGAAGTTGTAAGCAGCCATTCAAGTGTTTCTCGTAGTCGTGCAGAGGAATTTTAAAGCTAGTATAGGGCGAACCGTTTTTTAAAGATCTTACTATCGTTACGGCTTCATCTATTCTCCTTTTACCTTCAGTGAAATATGCAATGAAACCACATCTACCTTATCTGGATCAACGTAAAGTAGATAGAAAACAACGCTTTTGTAAAAACAATTTATAGTAGAACCAGTAGAAAAAGTAGTGCAAATGTAACGTTTCAGATTTTTGTTACCGAATTTTATATCTCTTAGAATCGATGAAAGTGTGATAAAAACTTAGTATGGAAGAAAAATTAGAGCTTATCTAAATATAAACATTCATAGTATTAGCCGCTTTTGAAATATTATTGTTGCATCTTAACGGTTTCCCAAATAGAAATGCGTCAGCTAATATATTTTTGAGAGAGTGTGATTCATCTTTTCTTTGCTGTTTTTGTGTGTATAAGCTCATTAGAAAAAAGAAAATGTTTTGTTTATAAAACATTGACTTTTGTTTTCGCGCGCTACAGCCGGCTGCAAATGTTTTCCGATGGACGAGGGACTATAAGGGAAAAAGACGAAAAATTTTCTTAAGAATTACTTGCGCCTGGTCCTCTCAGCTCAACGATGGCTTCGCCAGAGGTATTTACTTTTGTGTGGTTCCTCTGAAGTGTGGTCAACGGGGAGCCAACAGGAAGCTATATAATCAACTTTATTCTTTCAAAACAAACAAACAAACAAACAAACAAACAAAAAATCAACACTTTTTTCTGTACGTATTTAAATAAGTAACGTTGCTTTTTTGTGGCAACATTTACGGCGTTTAGGCAAAATTGAAACAAAATAATAAGAGTGAAACATCGAAGTAAAGTAAATACATACATTACAACTATAATACGAGTGCTATATAGATGTATACAAATAGTTGATATCAATCGAGTCTTTGACAGCAGCAACTTTTATTCTATACCTAAATGGAAACATCATTCGCTTGAAACGTTGCAAAATTCCACTGAGAAGCTTGGCATTATCTCTCACCCACACCATCAGCCAAATTACGTCAATAGAAGTTATAAAAAGAGCAGTATTACTATAATTGTTATTGGTATTAACAGAAACATACATTCAATAGAAAGTCCATATGGCTTTCGTGTAATAGAACATTATATTGACATGTCAAATTATTTATAGTTAAACGAGCAAACATACACTTCTAAACAGCACGAAAATAGATTATTACTCGTAAGTCGAAGAAAAAAGAGACAAATTTTATCCCCAGATTTGAAGACTCGACCTCTGCAGTACTAATCCAGAACACTTCTCATTACATCAGAACGAACTATAGATCGGCTGTGCTTATTTTGTGTATTTGGCCTCTCTGGCCTCTTCCACACTTCCGTCGAAAGGGTGAACAAAGTTCACTGAACAGCTGTGCGTGATGCGGCCCCTAGATACTTTTGAGAGACAAATCTAAGTTGAAATCAATTGAAGGGAAGAATTAAACGCCATAGACATAAGGTGGTTTAGAGCAGGCGTGTCAAACAGCACTCGCCAGGTGTGAACATATTCCCCTATTTTCCCTCCCTTCAAATCGGAGAACGAGAAAAACAAAGCGAAAACCGGTTCTACTAGCGCGTGCTACTGCACTTAAGGAGGGGTGGACTCCTCTCTTCACACCCCGGGAGTGATGTTTGACAGGCCTGGTTTAGAGAAATAGCTTTTCATGTAAATGACAAAATCAGTATCTCTGAAATGAGCAGTGTAACTTCTCACTTCCTAAAAAGTACAGCCAAAAGAACATGACAAACATGTGGCTGCCGTATACAAATTCAGTTGATCAAAACTTGGTTTAAAAGCTAGCCTATGCTAAAATGTCCCTCCAAAAATGAGGTTGTGGCTCCCTCGCAAGAAAGGGCACAGTCATATTCCCTCCCAATTTTCTATTATTCAAGTATAGTCCGATTCCCTCCATGACTTAACCGCACAATTTTCCGTCGACTTCGGACGACTAAGGATAATAAACGAAATAACCAATCAATACCCTTGGTGTGTTTAAAGATCATTTTCACACACACGCACACCTCCAAATACCACTCTTCAATATTTTTGGAAGCTAAATGTATAGTTCTGTAATATAATCATTTATTGCCCCTTTCATTTAAGGTTTTTTCCACGTTTGCCATTATCTACACCAGTAATGCCCAACTTTATGCGAAAGACGGAGGGAGGATTTAGCTCCACCTACTTTTTCCCCAGCTCTGATGTGTTCATTGGACTCGAAAGCAAACCTTTCTAACACTTTGTTACCTAAATGAGTGAAGGGGAACTGTTTCATCCACAAAACTAAGGAGGTAGGGTAGAGCGACAAGGTGATGTCATTATATCATAAGGGACACGATGGACACGACTGATCTACCCACACGTTCCAATGCACTGGTACATTGAATGAATAGGCCTAGTACCAACTCCAAGGACATACGAGGCGACCGAATCGATTAGTGTCTTTACTATCGATTTAGTATGTATTATCAACACAAAGCTAAACATGAAATTGACTAAGGGAGGGAATCAGAATATTTAATTCCAGCAGGTCCTTTCTGGCACGGAAGGAATCGGCATATTTACAACTGCTGCTTCGGAGGAAAATTGGGGAATAAAGCTGAGCGCGCGAGGGAGTTGGTAGCCGGCCAAAATTGGATATTAAAGTAAATTTATTGTTCATAAATAACCAAGATTATCCGTGGAAGAGAACGGCAAAGCTGAAGACTATGTCTCTAAAGCTTCTTCTGATCAGAAGCCTGAGAATATCGTGAAGAAGAAAGCAGCTATAGCAGACGTAGGATCAAGAAGACATTTGCAAAAGGAGAACTGACTTCTTAAGCTGAGCGAATATAAATAGACGTCGGATACAAAGAGTTGTAGCTCCCCACCCTTAACTGGACACTCCAATCTCGAATGTATCTGCATACAAAATCGCTTCCATGGATATCGATCAGTCATTGCTTTAAGTTTAAATAATACGCTTGTTTTCTCCTATCTCTATTTAATGTGAACGTCTAGAGGAAGTTCCTATATTTTAACTAACCTGGCTCTGCCACTCTGACCACCTCTGTAGCGCAGTGGTAGCATGCCTGCCTCTGGTGCGGAGGGCCCTGGTTGGGTCCCCGGTATCGTCGTGGGGATTTTTACCCCACTGGGTGGTCTGGAACGGGGTGCACTCAGCCTTTTAGGTCCCAGAGGGGCCAGTTGAGGAGCTACGTGATGAAGAAGTAGCGACACCGGGTTGCGAAGGGCGGGAGGGCTCGGGTGCTGATCACGTTCCACCCTCCAGTGCTGCATCCCACTCATGACGCCTGTAGTGGGCAGAGGTGGGCGACGCAGAGGCCGGGCGGTAAGCCTTGGCCCGTCAGGACTGTTGTGCAAGGGGTTAGTTTTAGGTACTCTGGCACTCTAACGCATCTTACCGCATCACATTCACTTAAATACCGGAGTGATGAAAATTGAAACGTGATTGAAATACATAGAGAACAAACACGCCTAGCTTCCCTACAGCAAAGAAGGCGTTGAATAAACTGATCTTCTTTAAGAACACAGCCATTCAGGTTTTTCTTCAGTCGACACGTGGCTGATAAACTCGCCGCTTGTTCGAAAAATCAAATGCGTTACACTCGTATGGCTTCACTACCCACTCTTCCACAAACCATTCTTACAAATACGTATTCGTCTATCTATTTCATGTTAATGTAGTTACAGTTTCAATTCACATTTACTCATTTTGTCATACCATACACTAGGTTACATTGAGGCTTGGCTCACTAGAGCAGTACTCGCCAACACCCTAGGGATGATCATCGGAGTAACAGTAACCTGTATGATCATGGAATGTCGCCGCTTCATTTTATTGTTCTTCCACTTCCATTTAAAATTGTTTTGATTTGTCATTATACTAAGCTTGTTGTTTACAGTTTTTGTGAAAAGATAATGCAATTGATGCAACTAATTAAAGAGGAAGTAAAGAAAAAGTTTGAATAAGTATCCCGGTATAGTAACCAAGGCACCAGGTATAGTATTCGCATTTTATTTATTTGTTTGTTCTTTCACTACCATAATAAATAATTTTGTTATTGTTGTTATTTTAAATAGTAATACCACCAACTTTATTTCATAAAAGAAGATATCACTAATCTAAATCTAATAACTTTCCATAATAAAGGGTAGTTTGATGTACAAATTGTAACTATTTTAAACCAGTTAATACCTACGTAGAATCAAAAGGTAAGCAGAAACTTGGGAAACTGAGTAAACTAAACTTACCAGTACTTCAGTTAATAATTGCTATATGTGTAAATTCGTCTTTTAAGTTTTATTTTCTATCTTTTAGTATACGAGTATAATCACATTTAAGAACCATCTACCGATATGCTAACAGACTTATATCGTGGTTAGGGTGTATTCAGCTTTGAACCATTATTAACAGCCAAATATATATTATATATGAATACTAAATAATACCTACTTGATTGATCATATCCCTCTATAGTCGGCTTATTTGTGCCAAATGTTTCTTCCTTCGTCTTTATGGTATTTATAATGCTTAATATGATACATTATATGCAATCGGTTTAAGTAGAATATTTTCAATTGGTTCAAGGTTTTATGGCAAATTACACACTTTGGCAACCCGTCAGCTTCCGTGAATAAGTATAATACCTACTCCCTATTCATTTCGAAATATTAACGAAGTCGAGAGCATCCACTTCGTACCTTCCGCAGTGCAGTTTATATCTTACCTTAGAATATCACATACTAATGTAACCTAGTCATACAGTGGACTGTCACACACCTGTGTCGCTAAGTAATAGTTTTGAAATTCAGTTCTCTTTACATGATCACGAAGGAAAAACGAATAATTACTTCCCATTTGAGATACTATTTGAAAATTCAAACTAATAGCAATAAATGGTTAACTCCATACACAAAAAATCTGATGTGTTGCACTCACATGACTTTCTCTACTCTTGCACTAACCATTCTTACAAAATCTTATTCCTATATGTTCTTCGTGTCAAGATAAACATTTGTACATAATTATCTAATTGCTTATTCCTTGTAGGTGCAAGGGGAATATTAGAATACACTAGGCTTTGTGCGATAGTCAAATCTTTTAAAGCTTTGAGATTCCGTTGTCTTTGCACACTTAACATAAAAAAATGTTCCATTGAGTTCCATTTCACGAAAGTTGTAAGTTTTCCAAAATTCAAACACATAACAAGGAATATCTCCGAAATAGTTCAACCTACAAGAAAATTTATTTAGACATGAATTGTGTATTTTAGCAAGATCTACATTTTTGTATAGTATGATTTGGTCTATCTCTAAGGGCTTCCCAGTTATGCAAAAGTCGTCCAGAGTAAATGCGACTAAGGGGCTATAGCCAGAAAATTCAAGATATACATTTCATTTGTCATAAAAATATCTCAAACATATGACATTTTAATCAAAATCGTTAGAGCCATTTTCAAGAAAATCAAAATTTTCGAAAAATTTTCCATCTAAAGGGTAGTTTAGCGTGGGGCTATTTTCTTCAAAATCATCGTGTTGCATCCTTGAACTTAAATACCAACTTTGGTTCTTAACCTACATTTCGTTTTTGAGTTACGCTGTCCACAGACACACAGACTGACACAGACACATACACGCACCGTTTTCTAAAAATGCGTTTTTTTGGATTCAGGGCGTCTCAAAACATATATTTCCGGTGAAATCTCGACATCGAATTTTTGGGTGAAATACAATACTTCCCCTACTTACCAGTAGAGAAAGTAAAAATGAACAACGATGTTGCATTTCACGAAAATTTAAGTTTTCCGAAAGTGACACAAATAACAAGGCATATCTCCGAAATGATTCACTCTACAAAAATTTTTTATGACAAATGAAATGTATATTTTGGATTTTTTGGCTATAGCCTATGTAGTCCGATTTACTCTGGATGAGTTTTGAATAACTCATAAACCGTAAGAGATAGACAAAATCTTACTACACAGAAAATGTAAGTCTCGCCAAAACACAATTTATGTCTAATTTTATTTTATTTTATTTTATTTTTTTTGTTATCATTTTTTTTATTTATTTGTTTTTTTGTTGTTGTAGAGTGAACCATTTCGGGGATATTCCTTGTTATTTCTGTCAGTTTTGGAAAACTTGAAACTTTCGTGAAATGGAACATCGTTGTTAATTTTTTTATATGTTAAGCGTGTAAAGAGAACAGAATTTCAAAGCTTTAAAATATTTGACTATCGCTCAAAGCCTACTTCCCTTGCACCTACAAGGAAATAAGCAATAAGATAATTTGTACAAATGTTTATCTCAACTAACACAAGGAAGATATAGGAATAAGAGTTTGTGATAATGGTTAGTACAAGAGTAGAGAAAGTCATGTGAGTGCAACGCATGAGACTTTTTAGTTATGCTGTTCACAGACACAGTGATGCATAGACACACACACACACACACACACACGCGCACACACACACACACACACACACACACACACACACACACACACACACAGAAATGTACTCGAACCTTCTTCTAATTTTGTTTTTCTTTTTTTGGATTGAGGGAGTCCCAAAATGCGCATCTCCGGCGAAATCTCGGTACCTATCGAGTTTTTGGACGGAACGGAATACTTCCTCTACTTAGTACAGATTAGTAGATAAAGTAATAATGTTGCTTAAAAATGTTCCAATCACAGTTGTGGGACCTTTTTCTGAAAGTGCCTGTTTTGTTCGACATCTCAAAGCCTGTAATTATGTAATTCCACCGAATTCTCCAAATCCAAGTTTTGCTTCCTCTATCTGCTGAAAATAGATGGTAGAGAACATAATACTGCATAAAATAAACCAACATTACTCAAAGACAAAGCCCGTATTTGACAATTAACAAACATCGTTCATTCGATTAACATGCGGCAACGCTTATTTCGGTAGTCGGTAGTCAGTTATCACCAGGAGCAGGAATTATATGCTCTTATAATCCCTTTAATATGCATGCACTTATGCACCAAAAACTGCCAAAATATGCACATAAATATGCCCATATAAAATATTCAAACCTCATTATTAAACCAAAAATAAATCAAGATTTAAGTCAATTCTAAGAAATCTGAAAAGTAAAACATTGCAAAAACCAAACGAATTATTTAACTTAGAAAAATTCATCATTTATATTAAAGGCTCAGAAGATACATTCATAACTACTCACATTCAGTTCTCCTCTGTCTCAACTTTTTTTTTTTTTTTTTTTTCAGTTTAGGATCATCAAGTGTTTTACATATTACATTGTAAAAGTTTCCATTGTTTCTATTTATAGCAATTTATTCCAAGTTGTCACCAAAAAACCAAACAATTACGGAATGTTGAAAAATCTTTACCTATCTAACAGCACTTCAAAAACACCTAGTCTTCCAATGGATACCAGCTCACTGTGGACTGAGTGGTAGTGACAAAGCTGATTTTCCTGCAAAAAGGGGTATCAGCAGTGTACAGAAGTCTATAGTTATTAGCTAATCTACCATTTTATGTAGCTTAAAGACTAATTAACTCTGAATTCAAAAAATCATTGCAAGATATTACTGTGAAAAATGAAAGACAGTAATTCCTGAGTATCCTGGAAAAACGGCAGTTGCAACCTTCAGGTTGATTACGGGACATAATTGTCTGGCAAACATTTGAACATAATTGGGATATATTCTTCACAACTCTGTCCTCTATGTGGCCTGCAAGAGGAAATGGACCAAGACCACCTTCAAATATGCCGAGCCACTTCTGGCGCCCCATCCATCAGTGAAAAATATTGGAGAGCAAGAGGATTAATGACTTCATTGTCAGAAATCTAGCATTAGTCAACAACAACAACAACAACGCCATTTTCCATTGTTAGCCGCCTCCTGTTGTTCCTTAAGATATCCTTACATCAGGAAAAACTTCTCTCCACCTCACAGGACCATAGAGGTGCATACACAAAAGCTGCTACTTGATTAACTGTGAGTGGATTTTCACTAGACCGTTGGGAATGTTTCTCTGCTCACACATTTGTTCGTATCCTGGGTTTTTGAAACAATACTAAGTACTTTCTCCTTCACTACATTGCCAGTGGTTTGAGGTACTGTATTCAATTTACAGATTGTGGTTTTCAATGCACACAACGACTGGGACAACTTAGTGCTGTTGATTTCCAAACAAGTTATGGCAGATAGAAGATGAGAGAAATGTGCAGACATATAGGAAAGGTTACTGCCTACTGCTGGGTTCTTTAATATATCTTGGCAATTGTAATTGATTCAGAATTTTTGGGATCAAATGCATTCAATACATTCCGGACTGTTTCCAAGTGTTCGGTGTAATAGAGAACTGCACATAACCATGTTCCCCAACCCATTATAATAGGTTCTGGTGGAAGTGGGATATTCGGTGTGGTTGCTTTGAAAGCTTGTCTTCTATATGGTTCTTTAACAAATGCTTTCTTTACAGAAGACACCAGCTTATCTACAGGTGGAAAATTTGCATGAATTGTTTCTGCAACCCGATGTAAACCATGTGCAAAACAAGTCAAATTCATCATATTTGAAAATACTTTCAGAGTAGTACCAGCTTTTATCATATAACTCGCAGCATCAGTTACAAAGAGTAATGCACGCTCATACTGAATACCATCAGGCCATAGAAGATTTAAGGTATCAACAAAATATTTGGATATGGAAGAGTTATTTCCAGCATCAAGTTGTTCTATGGCAAGGAGAAATGTGGTGGTTGGTTCGTTTTTATGGGGAGACCCAACAACAAAATTTGCAATAAACCGACTTTCACTGTCCTGCGTTTCGACTGACACCCACACAAAATCATCTCCAATCTGTTCTCTAATATTTTAAATTGTGAGATTGTAACACCTCTTCACATAATTTTTGCGAAGAGTAGATTGGTCTGGCACGTTACACGTAGTATACTGCTAAATGACATTTCTGAATGTGGGATTGGTGAGTTTCCACAATGGAATGTCTGCCGCTAAAAATGCTTCACAGAAATCATAGGAGAACTGTGAAACACTACTGTTTGAAAATTAACTTAACAGTGTTTGAACAGGGACACCTTTTGTGGATTTAAGTTTGATGTTCTCTTTGTGTTTATTAGTATTTAAATGTTGAAATACTAGAAAATGCTTTTCACAACTAACCGTTTTCTCACACACACTACAATGCAAAGTTCTACTATCTGTAGTTATCAAATCTGTTTCAAACTTGGCGTCCATATCCCTGTATCCTACCTTTGTCGCTCACTTTTACTTTTGGCATGATTCTATGAAAACAAAACCGTTATACAAGCTATACTCCATTGACGTCAAGTCTAACTCACAAATGATGAAATGAGGAATTATTGTGATTTGTGAACCTGCTGTGAAATTTCAAAAGTGAATGTATAAAACGAACTATAAAGTAACACTTGAATATTTTGAAATTCATTCCTTAAATACGACAGAGTTTGTTACAAATCAAGTGAAATTAAACAATTAAGCTAAAACTAAATTAATGTTATGTTTACAAGCAACAGTTGAACTAATTCAGAGAACCCCTAACGCACACCTTCATTTGTACTGCTAGAATGATGAAACAAACCAGATAAGGCGGGGATTTCCTGATATGACGTAGCTAATATAATAATAATAGTAATAATAATAATAATAATAATAATAATAATAATAATAATAATAATAATAATAATAATAATAATAATAATAATAATAATAATAATAATAATAATAATAATAATAATAATAATAATAATAATAATAATAATAAATAAAGAGTACTAATGCATATTAACAACCATACCTTATTATCTGTTTATTATGTCTTGGGGCACAATGAGCTTATCGGTGTAAATGTATATCTTTACATCCATTTTTACTTTCTCTCCTACTAAGTAGAGGAGGCATTGTATACCACCCAAAAATTGGATGTCGAAATTACAACGAGAATACACGTTTTGAGGCAATAAAAAGCATTTTTAGAAAAAGGTTCATGTGTGTATCTGTGTCTGTCTCTGTCTGTCTCTGTCTCTCTCTCTCTCTCTCTCTCTCTCTCTCTCTGTGTGTGTGTGTGTGTGTGTGTGTGTGTGTAACTGTGTGTCAGTCTTGTCAGTCCGTCAGTCTGTGGACAGTATAACTCAAAAACGAAAAGTCGGTTAAAAACCAAACTTGGTATTTAACATTAATGTTTTTCAAGGATGCGACACGAAGACTTTGAAGAAAATAGCCCCACCTTAAACTACCTTTTGCACGGAACATTTTTTGAAAATCTTGATTTTCTTGAAAATGGCTCTATCGATTTTGTTTAAAATGCCATATGTTTAACATATTTGTATGACAAATGAAATGTATATTTTGAATTTTCTGGCTATAGCCTATGTAGCCCTGTTTACTGTGGATTGCTTTTGCACAGCTGTAAACCGCAAGAGATAGACAAAATCTTACTGTACAAAAATGTAGATCTCGCTAAAACACACAGTTAATGTCCAAATACATTTTTTGTAGAGTGAACTATTTCGGATGTATTCCTTCTTATTTGTATACGTTTTGGAGAACTTATACTTCTGTCAAATGGAACATCGCTATTCATTTTTTATGTTTGGCGCGCAATTTAAAAGCTTAAAAGATTTTACAATCGCTCAAAGCCTATTGTATAACCATATTTCCGTTGCATGTGCAAGAAAACGAGCAATAAGATAATTTCTGAAAATGTTTATCTCAACTAAGAAGATAGAACAGGCATCGGCAAACATGTACTCAATGAGGTGTCAGTATGACGTCTCAACATGTAACCCGCAATGCACATGACGTAATGTAGAACAGGGGATGGCTTTGACCTTCGTTCAGAGTCAGTGCTGGACTCGCTCGCTACAGAGTACAGTAAGGAATAGTACACATACTTTAATCCAGCTATTTTGGTCTACGATACTTTAGATAGGCCTAGATATTTGAGCAATATATTTCAATTCACTTCTATTTGCAATGTACCTACCATGAAAATCTAGTGATATATCTCAAGTAGCCACTCTCAGTATAGCACGCAAATTAACATCTGTTAATGGCGATACAAAATTTTTTTCGATTCAGTTTCTTTTCTTCGACACATTTCTTAAATACTTGAAATAATTGTGCCACTGTTCTATGTTCCCTAAGTGGAATCACTTGAAGCATATATTATTGTATCGAGAGGTTGTTAAAGACTCCACGAGTGAAAATTACCAGTTGTGCTGTGTCAACCATGCCAGTGCTTTCATCCAACGCGAGAGAAACGGCTATAAATTTATGGACCTCGGTTTGTAGTCTTTTTTCGGCTATTGCTGCTATTTTATGTATATTTCTTTGTATGGTTCGTGGTGATTATGCAGCATTACTAAAAATATCATATTGTTCAGGGCAAATTATGTTGGTAACTTTACTCTCACATTTTTTATGAAATCTCCATCACTAAAACACCTCAGTGACTGAGCAATCTAGCTGGCGTGAAGTTGTCTATCAGTTATAATATTTGAATTAATATTAGATATATTATCTTAATATTGCTCTTTGAGCTGTTGCAGTTGGTTAGTCCAATCTAAACCTGAAAAAAAATGAATAAAGGACACTACGTCAGTGTTATGCTACTTTAAATCGAGGTGTAAATTTATGAATACATACTTGTCTATAATTGTATGGTGATCTTATGACATGTATCATAATGCCGCCTGATGTTCCATTGAACTTTAGAGCACAACAAACACCTTACGTTCCTAACATGATGAGAGAAGAAATCATCAAAGTGCTATTCTAGATATCAAATTTAATAGACCAGGAATAATTAGATGCTCTCTTATTCTATGAATATACTAAAACTTTAAGTTAAATAAACTAATATCCTTCAAAGTTATAAATAAGGAAATTTATCTTTAAGTCTCAGTATTTAATTACACTTTGACAGACATGTTTAGAAGTGCAGGTAAATACGACAGGACAGTTCGCCCGTGATTGATGTGTATGCAGTGCCAGTTAAGGCTGCGAGGGAGGGGGAGACAGAGTAAGTTGCGAGGCCTCATTGAGTACATGTTTGCCAATGCCTGAGATATAGGAATAAGAGTTTGTAAGAATGGTTAGTACACCAGTAGAGAAAGTCATGTGAGTGCAACACATCAGATTTTTGCTTTAAAAACAATTACTGAAAACCTAAGAGCATCATTTTTTTCGATGGTTTTAATTGTTTAAATTTTCAGAATTGGATAAAGCTTCTCAGAGAAGCTGGATGAAAACATCGTGTTGAGCATTTCAACGAGCATAATGATGAGAGAAAATAATTCCGAAATCTCAAATTTTAAAACATAAAGAATTTCAATTCCAGTTTGTTACCCTGTTGCGTACAACGGAACAACCTAACATCAAAGGAGAAACTCAATTTGGAAATTATATCTTCTGCGTGTTTTTGGGCGCACAATCCTAAAATTTATACGAAATTTCGGTTGTGCATTCCCTTAAGCGCCGAAGAATGCGTTAAACGTACCATTAGATTTATTTAATTCGTGTAATTGTGATAACTCATTACTGTTTTTAACTGAGAAATTGAAACAGTTGTGACGTAGATAACTGCAACCAATTAAGTCTCAACATCATTGGAAAGGCGCGCTATTTAATCTTCCTCACACGACTGCCATCCGACATTGATTTCGGAGCCAAGTTACACTCATCACTGGTATTGCCCAGCTACTTGGCAATGTTTCACATGAAAGCATTTACACCATTAACTCACAGTCACGTGTCCAAGGCAGATATTAGGACATGATGACAATAGCTGCTCAAACGGGATTACCACAACGTAAGCACGAGCGAGCCAATAGGAGTCTCTGAAATAGTGACGTAGATAAGCACATCGTTCCGTATCGATTTGAGCGCCACTACTGTAGGTTGCAAGCGAGAAAGTTGTTAGCGCTTAATCTGCTTGACGGGAGAAAGAAACAAAGAGAGAGAGAGAGAGAGAGAGAGAGAGAGAGAGAAAGAAACAAAGAGAGACAGAGAAAGAAAGAGAGAGAACGAGAGAGAAAAAGAGAGAGAAAGAAAGAGAGAACGAGAGAAACAAAGAGAGAAAGAGAGAAAGAAAGGAAGAAGAAAGGAAGAAGAAAGAGAGAAAGAAGAAAGAGAGAAAGAAGAAAGAGGAGAAAGAAGAAAGAGAGAAAGAAGAAAGAGAGAAGGAAGAAAGACAGAAGGAAGGAAGAGAGAAGGAAGGGAGAAGGAAGGAACAGAGAAGGAAGGAAGGGAGGGAGGAAGGGAGGGAGGGAGGAAGGGAGGCAGGAAGGAAGGAAGTGAGGGAGGGATGAAGCGAGCGAGCGAGAGAGAGAGAGAGAGAAAGAGAGAAAGAAAGGAGAGAAGGAAAGAAGGAAAGGAGGAAAGAAGGAAAGAAGGAAAGAAGGAAAGAAGGAAAGGAGGAAAGAAGGAAAGGAGGAAAGAAGGAAAGAAGGAAAGAAGGAAAGGAGGAAAGGAGGAAAGGAGGAAAGGAGGCAAGGAGGCAAGGAGGCAAGGAGGCAAGGAGGAAAGGAGGCAAGGAGGCAAGGAGGAAAGGAGGAAAGGAGGAAAGGAGGCAAGGAGGCAAGGAGGCAAGGAGGCAAGGAGGCAAGGAGGAAAGGAGGAAAGTAGGCAAGGAGGCAAGGAAGCAAGGAGGAAAGGAGGAAAGGAGGAAAGGAGGCAAGGAGGCAAGGAGGAAAGGAGGGAAGAAGGAAGGAAAGAAAGAAAGAAAGAAAGAAAGAAAGAAAGAAAGAAAGAAAGAAAGAAAGAGAGAAAGAGAGAAAGAGAGAAAGAGAGAAAGAGAGAAAGAGAGAAAGAGAGAAAGAGAGAAAGAGAGAAAGAGAGAAAGAGAGAAAGAGAGAAAGAGAGAAAGAGAGAAAGAGAGAAAGAGAGAAAGAGAGAAAGAGAGAAAGAGAGAAAGAGAGAAAGAGAGAGAGAGAGAAATAAATAAATAAATAAATAAATAAATAAATAAATAAATAAATAAATAAATAAATAAATAAATAAATAAATAAATAAATAAATAAATAAATAAATAAATAAATAAATAAATAAATAAATAAATAAATAAATAAATAAATAAATAAATAAATAAATAAATAAATAAATAAATAAATAAATAAATAAATAAATAAATAAATAAATAAATAAATAAATAAATAAATAAATAAATAAATAAATAAATAAATAAATAAATAAATAAATAAATAAATAAATAAATAAATAAATAAATAAATAAATAAATAAATAAATAAATAAATAAATAAATAAATAAATAAATAAATAAATAAATAAATAAATAAATAAATAAATAAATAAATAAATAAATAAATAAATAAATAAATAAATAAATAAATAAATAAATAAATAAATAAATAAATAAATAAATAAATAAACAAACAAACAAACAAATTATTTTATGGACATACCTTGAATGCACCTTAGAATCATGTTGCTGCTCTATGAACTAGGTTATAGTTGGTGACGTCATAGAGGATTTTATCCACCCACGCCATTACGTCGCTCCCACCCACATTGCTCGCCGATCGATATTAGCTTTGGAACATGGTGCCCGCATGCTTGCAGTCCAACCAACCTAACAATTCGGGTTGTTTTCCGAAATCGATATGGGCCTATGGTTGGTTCTGAGTGCCTAAGCCGATAATAGCGATGTACCAATTATTTGAGTTTGGCCTTAATCGCGGAAGGTAAGTTCGCGACGCTATGTTGGTGCTGGAATTCTTTGTTACAATATCTTTCTATTTCTCCTACCTCGCTATAAATGAAAATGCAATTATAGAAATCCATGAGGGAAAAGTGTAAATAGAGATCGCAACTGTGAGTTTCAATAGAGCTCTCCTTCTTTTATTTTCGTTGCAGATTAAACCAATCCTCCGTTTTAAATGAAGTGTTAACGTTTGTTATTTTGGAGGTTGTCGGTTCTAAAGAACACCAGAAGCTGAAAAGACTAGGGAAAGGTATTTGTACTTGGTTTCGTATGTCTAATGATTCTAGATACAGTCACATGAAGCAACACAGGATCAGGAGACTTAGTAACTTGTACCTACTGATTTCTTATTTTACGAGATGCTTATACCAATACATTTTTAAATTTAATTTCACGACTGACATGATATTCTCGTGTTTGTCATCAAAATCATATGTAAGACAAGCGGTATGTTAAATAATTGCACAATCTAATCTTCAGTCTCTCGTGAAATTTACTAACAGCCTAGGCCAATTTGGGCATTGTTGTTTTAACACGTCAATTTAGCATCGTTTAACAACTTAGTACATTTAGTTATGGTTTTGGAACTATTTATTTGATGGAAACAACACTCCTCCAAAGATCTATTGAACACGATTAAGCCCACAAAATGTATATCTAAAGGAAACGCAACGTTCACAAGTGCATTAACTGGTAGGTGATTAGTTGTCCATATTTTCTCCTCCCTCAGATAAGCAAGAAAGGGGAACTGTCTTGGCGAAGGTGCTGCTCTCTCATAAAACATGGGAAAAGTCATAATTTGGAAATTTTTAAATAATTGTTTTCGTTTAAACGCATAATAAGAGATTCTATAAATTCAATAGAAGGAAACTTCCCCCCCCCCCCCTTTTTGGTAGTGTTTAATCCCCGCTGTGGCTTCGTACAGCACCGCAGGCGGTGACACTGATGATAGATGGAATGAAGATGGAGTACCGGTGGACTAAGACGGCGGTGGAAACCGGAGAATCCGGAGGAAACCCGCCCCAGCGCCGCTTCGTCCACCACAAATCCCACATGCGGTTGCCTGGGATCGAAGAAACCCCCCTAAAATTTAAGTATTTTCTGCGAGCCTTGCTTTATAACAGCAATTATTTTATATAATGATCAATTCTGTTAATTGCCTAGAGTCGCCGTCAGGAACGAAGGTGGTTCCACAGTAGGCAAATATCCAATGACGTCACAGTCACGTGTTTTCTAGTCAACCAGGTGTATTCTGTTTCAGAGCGTGTGTGTGAGAATATTTGTACAGTTTTACAGTGAAATGAGTAATTCCGAGTAATAAGTCCACTCCGTTGTGTGATAGTATGTTCATTAACAATTCCGAAGGCGGCAGAAGACAAGAAAAAAGAAAGGCGTCACTCACAGTCAAGCCAGGAAAGTGGTGTATGTGCACAAATACTTCCTGAGTAAGATGGAAGTAGTGAGAAGCAGTGTTGCCGATTGCTGCAGTGAAACAGCTGAAGCCTGTCAGGTGGGTTTGCGCACCGTAGAAAGAATTGTGAGTGAAGGAAAAGCTTGTGTCCAGTCAGGTTGAAGTACTAAATTTAATTCTCCTGGAAAAGTGCATAAAAGGAACAAACCAGTGACTGACCTAGACGATTTCGACAGGAATTAGTTGCGTAGAAAAATTTCTTCGATGTATGAGAATGGAAAATTTGCTACGGCGCAGAAGCTTGCGACCGAAAGAAAGAAGACACGGGTTTTGGGAGCAGTGAATCTTCCATGCTCCGCATTTTATGGAAAATGGGATTTCGCTATAGAACATGTGACGGAAGCGTAGCTGCAAGAGCCGTTTTTCTAAGGACAATACCTGCCTGCTCAAGGTCACCGTAAAATGTATTACTTCGATGAAACCTGGATAAACCAAAACCATACCAGATCAGCTTGCTAGCAGATGAGTGACGGGAGTGGAGGTTTGAAAGTCCCTATTGGCAAAGGAAATCGCCTGATCTTTTGCCACGATGGTTCTGCCGACATAGGTTTCATCCCAAAGAGCAAATTAATTTTCGCTGTATATTTAAGGCCCTATCTGACTATCATACAGAAATGAATGCTGCTGTGTTTAACCATTGGTTCTTGAACCAGTTTTTACCATTTTTTTAGTCCAGAGATCGGTTATAGTAATGGACAATGCAAGTTTACATTCCGTCCTAAAAAGGAAGATTCCATGCCCTAATACAAGGAAAGTCGACATTATAGCTTGGTTATCCCAAAGGTAAATTCCTTCTAATGCATCACAAACACGAGAAGAGTTGCTGCACATAGTAAAATTAAATAAATCACAAAAGTGCTATGATTGGACACCATTACTACGGAACTTGGACATAGAGTAGTACGGTTACCACCTTACCACCGCCAATGCAATACAATCGAGTTAGTATGGGCACAAGTGAAGGCGTATGTAGCAGAGAAAAATAACGCCTTTAAAATTGTAGATTTGGAAAGACTGACGCACAGGCTGTAGAAGGCATTAGCATAACAAAATGGCACGACTGTGTCCAACATGCAGAAAAGCTCCAGGAGGACAATTTTCAGAAAGAGTTTTCCAGGGATGCTGTTATGGAGCCCATCATAGTCAACATTAGTGATTCCGAGTCTGAAGGAGAATCCAACGATGAAGAATAAGGTAAGATAATTACGTTTTAGAATAGTGATGTGACGTTTAACAAAGGAATGTGCTGTTTCAGTTCACGCCAATTGCCACGTGCTTGTGAATACCCCCTTCGCCCCTCCCTCTTTAGCCTCTCAAGAAACATCACAACGCAGCATTTCCCCTCTTTCCCCAACATGCGCGTTATCCGCCATCATTCCTGACGGCTACTCATTTTTACAAATTTAAAATGGTCCAATTTTATTCCTACTAAAGAGCAAACAACAAATGTTGAGAAAACGTTAAAGTATCTTATTTTCAGAAGTAAGTCAGTATCCTTAATTTTGAAGTCCCACGATAAAGAATGTTTTCATACACCATACTCGGGGTCCTGCTTTAGATAGCGTTGGCACAAAACATTGTCTAAAGGAATATCAGAAGTTTCCAAATATTTCAGAATTTTATGGTGCTCTGTTATGGATTGAAACTTTCAAGCAAGTATAACATATTGCTGATTCAACATTTAACTGTCTGAAGAAAATCAAATATTGTGCAGAAATTAAATAACGTTTGTATTTATATTTTAAATATTCCTGGGATGAACAATAGTCAACTGTCGGGGAAGAGTGAAAGCGGTAAACTAGTAAACAATGTTTTCTTTTCTCTCTACAATAACAAAGGATATTTTTAACTGGTAATGCTTAACAAAGACAGTCTTTATTATATGTGTACTTTTAAAATAAGGGGGAAAAAGAAAAAAACAAACAACGAAAAAGAAACACTCGGATTAGTTCCATCACATTATAGTTTTCTCACTCCAACGAGGTGCCTTAAGGCCATTCCTTCTACTCACCGCACCTCACTTGGGGGCTTCCATTCCTATGCCTTTTCCCCTCTTCCAGTGCAACTATTCTCTCGTCTATAGTTAATGCGACAATAGCGCGTGTGTTAAGTTTAATTTGGTATTGTGTTTATGTGCTTACTCGTACATAATGAGATCAAACTTGAGTGGAATTAGAATACAGTTCAAAGGCATTCTGTATTAAATGTATAATATTTTTAAAGGTGTGCAAAACTGCCAAGAAAGAGCTTGTGAGTTTTTGTTTTAAAGAAGAAATACACAAAAAGTATCTGCAGAAGCTTGTCAAGTCTCTCTACGAACAGTGCAGCGCGTATGTGAGGAAGCCCATAAAAGTGTATCTGAAAATGCAGAGGTCCCACGGTCATGCTCTTCCTCTCCAAGGAAAAACATTACACCTCCAAAACCTATGACAAAGATAGATGATTTCCAGAAAGTTGTAATGCTCGCTCAGTAGAGGAGTTCGACGCTTAAAGCACTTAAAGCTGTTCGGAGTGACAAAATAGACTACACAGGCGGCATAACTTCTTTACACAAACTTTTGGGAAGAGTTGGTTTTAGATATAGAAAAACTAAGGACGGTCGGCGTTGTTTGTTGAAGAGAAAAGATATTGTTGCTGCGAAGGTTGCATTTTTAATAAAATGCACAAGTTAAAAAAGAATTCAAGAATTATATTCTTTTGTTTACATTGATGAAACTTCGGTAAACCAAACCCATACCAAAAGTTTTATCTGACACGATTCTAAAAGAAACGGAGGTCTAAAGGTGCAATTAGGTAAATTATGTGCCATGCTGGACCCTTCAAATATGGTTTCATGGAAGGGGCAGAGTTAGTTTTCCAATCAAAAAGTGGTGGTTATTATCAAGAGGTGAATAATACGGTGTTTAGGGAATGGTTTGTCGATCTTCGAAGCTTGGAAGAAAGATGTGTGATGGTTGTGGGCAATGCAAGCTATCACTCCAAGCTTAAAGAAAAAAATCCCTAACGCAAATTCCAAGAAAGCTGAAATTTTGTCATGTCTTCAAAGCAAGAATATAAAGCACGATCCTATGCACACAGTAGCAGAATTCCGTTGAATTATTACGCAACACAACAGCATTTATAGGAGATATGAGCTTGACAATCTTGCTGCAGAAACTGGATACGTAGTAGGGAGACTGTCAGTATAACCCTCTTGAGTTGATATGGGTTCAAATACAAAGGCAAGTGGCAGATAAGAATTCTGTTTTGAAAATTATAGACGATAGAAAATTACTAGAGGACGCCATTAAACATGTGACAACAAACTCAAGATTGGCCGGAATGCGTTGCCCATGCAGAGCGACATTGTGAAGGGAGGACGTATTGAGAATGTTATGATAAATGTACATGACGATAGTGATGGTAGTCCCAGTTCCAGTGATGGAAAAAGCAGTGAAGATGGTGATGTCTGTCCTCTGTAGAATTTCTGTTCGGTGAGTCGTTTTTTCCTTTCTTTCCTTTTAAAAATAGGTATACTTATTTTAGTGTACAGAACTTTAGTATCGTGTAGTCTGTTTAGTCAACGCGTGTGCAGTTCGGTCGCCTCCTTTGAGAAACCCTCATAATCGTTTAACAACACGGACCTTTCCTCTTGAGTCCTTTCAGGCAAAGTTGCAACATCTTAACATGAACCTCTGTAGCTAATGAAACAGAAAAGAACTGGAATTCATGATTTTGGCAATTGAGACTCCACTCGGAGTGAACATCAGTTCCTTAAAATCAGGGTTGCTATTAGTCTTCAAGGACAGGACAGAGGTTTGCCTTTTCTAAAGTGTGGAAATTGATTTTTTATTTACTTACTCACTCACTCACTCACTGACTTATTTATTTATTTGTTTAGATCGATCAGCAGTAAATACATGCTCTACAAATCTGGTAGAACAAAAACAATCATAACATAAGAATGTCATTGTAGTGGTAGGGCAGTGGGTCCCCTCTGAACTAATACAAATTTGATACAGGCTGTAATGTTGAGAATTTACATATCATAAAGAGGGTATAGAAGTAGAGGTGGGGCAGCAGATTAGTCAGAGTTAGAGGTGTCATCACTGAGAAGCAGGTCCTGTGGAAGTCGTCGCTTCAGTCGTGTTGGCCGGCGACTTCGGACGCCGATGTTGTGCGTCACTGCTCTTGGAACGTGGCGTAGATTGGAGAAGAACCGTCGGGCGAGCTGTCGGATGAAATGACGGAGAGGAAGAAGGCCCAGCTCGTGATGGAGCTGCTGGTTGCATACAAACCAGGGAGCATTGGTACCAATTCGCAAGAATCGGTTCTGGATGACCTGTAGACGCCATAGGAGACACATACTGGCAGCCCCCCACACCTGGCAGGCATAAGTAATGAGAGGGCGAACAAAAGATATGTACAGGAGCAGTGAAGATTCCAAGCCAAGTGAGGTGTGTTTTTGGAACAAAGAAGAAAGTTTGGAAGGACGAGCCGATGCCAGGATAATGCTGCGGTCTATATGAGGCTTCCACGTGAGCCGAGTGTCCAATAAGACCCCAAGGTACTTTACTGGTACAGGAGAGGAGTATCACGACACATGAGCATTCAGAAGACGTATAAGCGGAGGTGAATTATAGCGGCGTATAGTAAAAATCGTGGCTTCCGTTCTCTGTGTGTTAAGGGTAATACACCAAGTGTGAAACCAACGTTGAAGCGATCGAGAGAGATCTTTAAGGTACTGATAGCGGAATGGAGTCTAGAGTGAGAATAATATAACACGGTATCATCAGCATACAGGGCCACTGTGGTTAGAGCTAGATCGGGAATGTCAGAGGTATAAATATTAAAGAGCGTGGGTGTTAGTATAGAATCTTGGGGGACTCCTGCTGAAATGGGACGCTTAAGGGAAAGAGTACCTCCAATGCGTACTGCAAAAGTGCGACCGGTAAGAAAACTGTTAATAATGTGTATCAAATAGTCGGGAAGACCAGTGCGATAAAGTTTAAGTAGCAAGCCAGAATGCCACACTTTATCAAACGCCTGCGCCACATCAAGGAAAAGAGCTGGTGTATATTGGCGATGCTCGAAGCCGCGGATAACATGTTGAGTTAAAATGGGTAGTAGAGTGTTTCGGGCGAAACCCGAATTGAAAAGAGGGAATGATGTGAGCATTGGTGAGGTACTGCACTAGACGGCGATCGATGACCTCAAAGAGTTTGGACAGTGTGGGCCGAACATCCCACATGCTTCCACTGTGGAGACAGAGTTGACACTCGACGCTCCATGCATGCTAGCAAACATAATGGACCTTTTTGTGCAACCTGCAGACAAACAGGACATTACACCGGGCAAGTGAGATGCTCGATGTACCCAAGGACACCCCCCACCACAACAACTCAGATATCAGACGCGTATATATTCCCCCATAACATTCCAGCACCCCCTGAACTCCCCAAAGTAACAACACAATGTCCAGAACTGAAATTTTCGCAAATACCCAGCAATAAAAAGGACATGACATCTCGAGAAAATGTAGGCACCTTCAAACATGTCATAACTCAAGCAGAAGAGCAAATTAAAACAATGCAAACACAAATTTCAAACATGCAAGCAACCATAACATCATTTATCCAGGAAGTGGCAAAGAACCTAACCCAGCAGTTACTGTCTACACTAATCCCACCTCTCTATGACGCCACCCCTCCCAACCAGCGTGCCAGACTTCTGCACAATATCACGCAGACTGCCCAAAAAACACTAAAAATGGCAGTGAACACCGCCAAAGTCGGCAATCAGCTAGCCATGTTTATGTACACCCTGCGCTAACAAATACAAATTGAACACAAAACTAAAAAAAAGAAAAGAACAAAAGAAAAAAGAAGGAAAACATAAAAAATAGTAGAAAGCAAAAAAACCAACTAAACAATGACAGCTACATCAGTATCGACCCAAATTCGTCACGACATCAAGCTACTACATATCAACATTAACGGAATCAGCAACAAGAGACAACAACTTTACGGCCTGATAACACATCACAAAGCAGACATCATCACAGTAAATGAAATCAAATTAAACAGAAATAGAAACTTCAATTTTCAACCACTAGAAATCTTCAGAAAATAGAGAGCCCAGGGAATGGGAGGAGGGTTTATCATAGTTAACAAAAGAATTGAATCCTAAAGCAATAGACACGCCCCAGCTTTCCAGGAACAACAGCTCCTATTGGTCGAAGTACAAATCCAGCGTCAGAAACTTCATTTAGCAACGTTATACGTCCCGCCCCGTTCAACGTTTCCAACGGACATTTTAAAATATCTCAATGACAATTTCCCTCGCCTCATCATAGCAGCTGACTTAAATGCAAACATTACAGAACTTTTGGACGAATATACAAATCCACATGGTCGACAACTAAAGAAATTACTAGATAACTCCGAACTAAAACTAGTCCTAGTACCAGATTCTACTAGATTAGGCATAAGAAACCAACAGCCAAGCTCCCCTGGTAAGATGCTAACCTCCAAACTCACCTACCCTCATGTAGAAGATATAACAACCGACGCTCCCCCTGATACCGATCATATACCCATCATAATCACTATAAGGACAAACCCATGGAATACAGAAAACAAAAGAACCATCACAGTACATGACTTTGCAAATGCTGATTAGGATTTATTTAGAGACACAGCAGAACGACTGTCAAATAACCTTAACCCACAACCCCCTATAACATGGCACGACATACAGAGTAATACGCATCCTCCATAACTGATATCATCACATAAGCCCGCATCGCACCAGTTCCACTTAATAAAATAAACATCAATCCATATAGCAGACCACTACCACCAAATGTAATACAACTAATAAAGAGGAAGAGAAAAGCCCATCGTCAGTACATCAAGACACACCACCCACAAGATAAACGGATACTTAACAAGTTACAAGAAGACGTCAAAGAAGCCATAGCCCAACATAATTACGACCGATGGAATAACTTGGTAGACAAGATGACACAAAACCATACACGAGACCCAGCGAAATTCTGGAGACTTATTAAAAGCACAAAGAGGAAAGCATCTCTTAACTACCCTATAAAACAGAATGGATAAACAATCCACGACACAAGAGAGAAACTAGAAATATTTCGACTAGCAACGTTTTCCAAACACCTGAAGATCCCAAATTTGGAAAGAAAATTAAAAAGAAAAAAACACTATAAACTATAAATTCTCATGTACAACAACAAACATTATATACTCCTCAATTTCCAACTACAGATCTGGACTCCACAAATGACGCAGAGTAACCAATAAATGAACAGGACATTTTAAATGCAATACCCCAGAAAAAAAAAAAAAAAAAATCACCGCCCCAGGACCAGACGACGTAGCATATATGATGCTCCGAAAACTGCCAGCCGCTACAATAGAACATTTTGCAAACATCTACAACCTCATCATAAAACATGGATACCATCCCACTCAATCGAAAAAAAGCCAACATTTTACTTCTCGAAAAACTAGGAAAAGATCAAAACAGACCCGAAAAATTACAGACTCATTTCACTAACCTCCACCCTCTCAAAAGTACTTGAAAAAATAATAGTGATTCGACTAACACAAATAAGTAGCAGCAGAAATCTAATACCACCAACACAAGCCGGATACAGGAGAGACATCACGATTCAAGATCAACTTGTAAGAGACATGTCACAACTGCAAATGCATGCAATAGAGGATTCACTACCGTAGCCACTTTCCTAGATATCCAGTCAGCGTTTGACAGATGCTGGACAAATGGACTGTTATACAAGTTAACAAACATGAATATTTCACAGCCCATAGTCACATGGATAACAAGTTTTCTCACGGACCGGACAGCCAACATAAACATCAACGAACAAACATCAAACTCGATATTCATGCAAGCAGGAACACCTCAAGGAAACGTCATATCTAGACTTTTATATATACTGTATACCACCGACACCCCACAGTCAATTCACCCTTCTGTTCAACTGGCCCAATATGCTGATGATAGCGTATATTGGAGCACACATACTCAATTACTAGTCGCAAAAAATAAACTGCAACAACAACTAAAAGTATTCAAGTGTACCAGAAAATGGAGAATTACAATCAACGTACAAAAAACACAAGCAATAATCTTTCGAAAAAAAAAAACACACACACAAAACTGCAACAATAAATTTCAACAACCAAGACATCGTGTGCCAAAAAGCCATTAAATATCTAGGTATCAAAATTCACCGCTTCCTTGCAATAAAACCACATTATCACGACGTATTAAAAAGACTTGACCAATACTTGGAACTGTTACTTATCTTGCCAGGCTCAACGAGCGAGGCCTCTCCCCACAAATCCTTCGTCATCTCTACATAGCCCTTATTCGCCCTAACTTAACCTACGCAGCAGTAGCCACCATGCCCCTCATCACACCTGAATCGATGAATAAAATTCAAGCCTTCGAAAGAAAATGTCTACGCACCGCATTCAAACTCCTATCAAATTTCAACAACAGCACCATATATAATTACGCCCGGACCATCCCCATCGACCAGCATACAGCGAAACTCATGTTAAAGTACATCGATAATGCCCATACCAGACCATAGAGACGACAACTAATTAACTCAGCACAGAAGATGAAAACCATACAGCCAAATCAACGAGAAAAAATCCACCTCTACTCACTCTCATCCAGATCTATGACAAGCAGCAAGAAACCGAACAACAAGAATTACATCTTCAACATTTCGCAAGTATTTAAAAATCAACTTTCCCGAAAAAATCATAAATAAACATAAATAAAGAAAAATAAAAGAGGTGTAGCAGCAATAAGAAAAAGCAGTCAGCAATCAGTAAAATCTGTCTTCTTGGGTAGCGACGGCAGCAAGTTGTGTGACCATGGAAATAACAAATCAAAAAGAAGAAAGAATAACAAAGAAGAAGAAAAAATCATCAAACAACAAAAGAAAAATGTAGCACTCTAACCAAAGAATCTCTGCCCAGCCATAAAATAAAACATGCTAGGCTGAAGAGGGGCCACTCCCTAAACAGTCCGGGCGTGCTTTGCACGCCCAAATACCCTATTTATTTATTTATATAACCCGCTGAGTTCATTATGTTTTTAAACCTTTTTATGATAACTTCTTGCTCATATTTTTCACCTATATCACATAAAATACTCCTTTGATGACTTGATTTTAAATTTGGTTAGGTATTACGTTCATTCATGATATACATTCGCTCAATTGCTTATATTGTATTTTATTTTTAACGAGAAGCACTTTAAATGGCAAGAAGTAGTTCGGAGGTCACCAAATGTGTGCCATATATTAGAAAATATGGATTACACTAATATGCAGTCCATAAAGCGTTAAACAGGACATTTTCAGCTCTGCTCTTCCTTATGAAACATAAAATAGTTGATGGTCGAGCATGCCTAAATGTAGTAATTATACGTCCGGCAGCGGCTCTGTAATGGATCTCATGAAAGTGCCCCTACACATTAAGGTGCACGTTTCCACCAATCACAAGACAGCGCAACTATCGATTATTCTCATATGTTCGTTAAATGAACAATTAGCACGAGTTTAAAACAAGTAAGAATGGCGCACTTGAACTGTGTATCAGGGCAAGCTCCCATTATAATTTTGCTCCACTTTCAGAATCCATAACAATTTACAATAGTTTTTGCAACCTTTAAACAAGGAGGAAGCCACTTTGAGCAGTTTTTGTGACCTTCAGTTTTGTCTTGTAACTCAGAAATAAATGATTTTCAGACCCATGTTCATATAAACTATTTTTAGTGTTTTGGTGTTGGGAGGGCGTTCCTAAAATATTTAACACCAATAAAGATACATCCTATATAATAATATAATGGAGGCAACTGCAACATCATTCGCTTCTCACCAAAGCGGCTCGGGTTCTATCCCAGGCAACCGCATGTGGGATTCGTAGTGGACGAAGCGGCGCTGGGGCGGGTTTCCTCCGGGTTCTCCGGTTTCCCCCACCATCTCATTCCACCGGTGCTCCATCTTCATTCCATGTATCGGTGTCACCGCCTGCGATGCCGTAGTAGTAAAAGCGGGCGTTAAACACTACAAAAAATCAGCAACATTGCGACAAGAGTATAAAATGTTGTTTATGATACATGTTGAAATGATAACCTGTAACCATAAATCGAGTACCTACCTAGTTACAGAAGAGCACCTTGTCATCCGCACTTTTTAATATGAGCAAGCTTTAAATTAGGAATAAGGTTCAATCGCCATAATACTTTAAGCCACTTGGTGTATGCAAAGTGAAGATATACTATATAAAGTAATATAATGGCCATCAAAGGAAACGACATCATTAGATCAGAAAGTATATTTAAAGGTTACCCCCTTAAAACATATATTTTATTGAAAGAACCTAGGATGTGAATCAATCTAAATAACCAAATAGGTATGTGTATGGAAAATTGGAAAAATATCAATTAATTTGTGGTGCGATACATAAAATGTTAAAAATTAAAGAACAGAAGAAACAATAATTATATGCAACATAATAGCGTTGCTGGTATTCATGTACGGCAGCGAGACTTGTGTGATACCTGGACTATTGACGGAGACGATAAAGAATTGATATGTTTAGGTAAATAATTGCAATAAGTACTTTTCGTGTGTTAACCTCAATGCATAGTGTTGCTGAGTTAAGGTTTTGTCAAGAGGAAAATGCCATTAGCAAGTCTGTGTTAAGTTAAAGCAATTACTTAAGCCAGTGTAGCTAAGGCAATTGGAGTTCCAGCGAAATCATGTCGACAAGAAAACTATTAACTTAAGGCATACATGGAAATCAGTTGTGTTCAGAAGTCAGTGCACTGATAAATGCACGTAGCCCAATTCTGAAAATTAGAAAAGGGAAATGAAGTTCGTGGAGTTTAGCAAGTCGCCGAGTGGAAAAGTATGCTTAACAGGCGACTGAGAAGCTTCCATTTTGGCAACGTAAGTAGGAACTTTGGTAAGGAGCAGTACAGTAGGCGGGATTTAAGTTGACAAAGGAGTGTGTATTTCTAAAGTTCGGGTCCTTTTCTTTGTGCTTTACAATCTTACACAAGTGTTTGCTGTGATCGATTATCGGCAATCCGTAGCGCCTAAGGACCGCACTTGGTTTATACCAGGTTCTGCTGAAAGGCGCAAACGCCACTGCCCTGTCTTGCGCCGTGGAGTTCGGCAACTTGTTTAACGCACGAAGGGTTATCTACTTTCGGCGGACCCGGCTGCAGTGGGCCACCTGGTATGAATTTCGAGGATTGGTCTTTGGGTAATGAAGCAGACGTAAATGAAGGTTCTTTGTTGGCGTATTTTTATGAGAAGTCGAAAAGTATTAAAGCTTGTAGTGAATATTTCATGATGAGTTAAACTTCTTTGTTTAATGATAATATTGATATCAGTAAGTTTGGAAAATTGAAATTATTTAATACATGTTATTACCCAGAAAAAATCTGATGTATTGCGCTCACATGACTTTCTCAACTCTTGTATTAACTATTTTTACAAACTGTTAATCCTCTATGTTTTTCATGTTAGTCGAGATAAAAATTTGCAGAAATTATATTATTGTTAGTTTTATTGTAGGTACAGTAGTCAAATATTTTTGAAGCTGGTCGCTATATGAAGGCTTTGAAATTCCGTTCTCCTTGATAAAAAAGTGAGGAACGAACTTCCAGTTTAGGTGTTGAAAAACTTACATAAATAACAAGGAATATCCCCGAAATGGTTCACTTCACAAAATAATGTTTTTGGACATAAAATGTGTGTTTTAACGAGATCTACACTTTTTTTCCGGTAAGAATAAAAGTATCTCTTACGGTTCACCAGTTGTGCAAAAGTCATCAAGATTAAACAGGACTACATGGGGTATAGACAGAAAATTCAAAATATACATTCCATTTGCCATAAAGATATATTAAACATATGGCATTTTAATCAAAATCGTTTCAGCTGTTTTTTGAGAAAATAAAATTTTTCGAAAAGTTGTCCATGTAAAGGATATTTTTCACACGCACGCGCGCGCGCGGGCTGAACTTTGCCTAAAAATGCTTTTTTTTTTTGATTCAGGGGGGTCAAAACATATATTTCCGGTGAAATCTCGACATCGAATTTTTGGGTCGAATACAATACTTCCCCTACTTACTATACGGAGTAGAGAAAGTAATAAGATATAGATGATGATCATTAAAGTGTATTTTACTTTTTGTTGAACCTGTATTTTATGTTTTGTCAGAATGTAAAATACAGCTTTTGTTGCCTAGTAACTGCGAACTAAAGCATCACTGATTATTATAGTAGTAGACCAGTGTTCTAAATTTCCGCCATCGTTTAAAACTACCTTTTAAACACCAATAATGAAATAAGGGGTTTTCGATCTTCATGTTAATCTGGAAAAGATTTAATGTTTTACGCATGCTAGAAGAGAAGAAGAGAGTGCTGCTTCTGCGGTGTTTTCAATATTGGAATTGTCTGACCGCGTATGTTTGTTACTATGTACAATAGGAAGCTATCGGTTCCCACTCAGCAACTCTGGAACAACCGATACTGAGCACAGCTCTAGTAATTCTCTATACAGTAGTTCCTCAATAGTCCTGCAAGCGAATGCTCTGGTTACAATAAAATGATGGATTAGGTGGATCCAAGTAGTCATATGTATATGCTAAGTATGTGGTTACATACTCAAAAGTTGTATGCTTATTGTACTAAACGTGGGTATACCACCAAATGATTCGATGCACGCTCTTCATACATTTGTCAGACGTAGAGTTATTTAAGGGACAGTACGGTATTTTCTTTTCATGCTTCGTATGTGCTATAACACAACCGGCAAATTGTCCTTGTTTCTTCTGTTTCAGTTAACGTGTCCTTTTTGTTTGAAGATGGCGCGCGACGAATTTCAGTTGTCATCAAGTTAGCGAAAAGTACAGGGATACATTTTAGGCGTAGCGAATGACCTTGCTAGGATCTGCGCGATTGAGGTTATGCAAATTGATGGTGGGGGTCACATCTCTGTTTCCTATCTTGAAATAAGCAAGAGTCTGCTGAAAATGCGAGAGGGCGCTGTGCTTAATGACGTACTGTTCCCAATGTTGACTGCACGGAAGTCGGAGAGATACAATCGTGACAACCCATGGTCTTATAAATACAAAAGTGAACTCGACCACAAACTACTGCGCAGCTATCAGCCATTCGCCATGTCTAAAAATATCTCTGTAGTTTGCAATACTGTTTATTAGCTTACTAATGAATACAAATTGTTACGTGTGCTTTTTCAGTATCTAACCTTAACTTCGGGCCTCAGCCTTAAGTAAAACTGAGTTGATGCAAATTTCTCTGCGGTTTGACCTCCGGTTAGATTCTTCTTGAGGAATCTAGAGTTCAGGGGATTTGATGAGCCATTGACTTATTTAAATTACAGTAATCCATGCAGAAAATTTTATGAGAGCAATGTTTGCAAAAATATTTTGTTTAATATAGTTAGAAATAGCAGTACAAGCAATTTCCATTCTAAGCCCTCAAAAACCAATACAAAATTCGAAGGCTTTGAAAATTGATCCTCCTATGTTAAAAAAATAACGTATGTAATCTCTAGACGAAGAAGGTAAGATGGCTTGTCCTAGCGTTATCTAATGCAAGAAGTATTGCATTGTGGGCTGGTTCTTGAATCAAGTTTATTGTAGAGTTACGTAATAAACTAAAGTTGTAACATAAACCTAGTGTAGTGTTAGTGATACATATTCTACCCGACACGCCTTCTCGTGACCGCACCGAGAGAAAGCAGCTTCTGAGTTCGCCAAGGCCTGAGAGGTTTCTCATAATCTACACTCAGTTATTGGAAATCATCGGACCTATCAAAGATGGGGAAATTATTTAAATACAAGAGCACTTCGGAGGGACAGTATATTTTTAGAATTAATCAAAATACCCTAACTATCGCGGATGACGTCTTAAAATCCGTCCAAAACACACCCACGCAAACCCATATAAGATCCGCTGCACAGAAAATATGAAATCGACAAGTTTCAAATCATGTGTGCACAAGTATGCGTGATTGACAAATTATATATTCTGTAAAGATTATGTAATACAAGTTTTCTACAAGCAATAACCTTTAATTTGTTTTAAATAAAAAACTATAATTCTACGTGGAATTTTGTGTTAATCATCTGCTTAGTGCTACATATTGTAACGGAATATTTCTTGTTTTCACCTCAACTGGCATAGCGTCACAACTGTCTGAGGTCTTTTCTTTCTTTCTTTGCCTGGACTTACACCCCCTAGGACTTACAAGCCAGTGCCTAGGGTCAGACACCTGTCGGGGAGCACAGGAACCTATGGACCAGACAGAGTGAAGACCTGGAAGCGGGTGGTCAGCCAAGCACCAGGTATGAGAGTGAGGAAGAGGATGATATGGAATGCAGGCGAAATCGATGAATGGAAAGATGATTATGGAGCAATTGGTGGAATGAGTGGCGGGGGAAACCGGAGAACCCGTAGAAAACCCACCCAGACGCCGCTTCGTCCACCACGAACACCACATACGGGTCCCTCGGATCGAACCCAGGCCACCTAGGTGGTAGGCGAATGCTCTAACTACTGGGCCACGGCGCTGCCCTGTCTGAGGTAAAAAATGATTTATTGTAAGACATTCTTGTCGAATACGTAAAAAAGCAGCCTATATTTTAGGAATAAAAATCTAGACGTTTACTTGTTGGCGAGGAGTATAATGAAATAAGAAGATACTAAGCCGATGATAAAGGGTTGTTATTCTTCTGGGCATTACTATGAAAACGGAGCTGCAGACGATGTCGAAAGAATGCAACACACAAAATAGCCCCCTAAACATTACATGCATTTACGCATTCAACTCGTGATGATGCAAAAACACGGACAATTCGAACGGTTATAACTCGAAATCGTGGTTACACCGAAGATTTGTCTTGGCCCCTTAAATTTTGTATGAAAGCAATGTAAAAAGGTCACACGTAACTTAAATTTCATTTTCCTTAATTCCAAGTTTTTGTGCAGAAGTGTCAGCCGAAAGTAAATTTAAACGCGGAAATTTAGTATGATAACCTCGTCCATGTGTTGCTGCAAAAGAGGTGATCGCTCCGGTGAGTTTGTTTTGTCGGAATGCAGTTTGTCAACTTATCTGAAGCATAAGGAGTGCCTAACAGTGAACATGTGCGATTACTGTAGGCCTACAGTATATTATTTCGTGTTGTACTGCTTTACTGCATTATTCTTTATATAAAAATAAATAGAATTTCGTTGAAATATAGTTTCTTTACTTTATCGCCTTAATTAGGGATGGATATATGTATGTAATCGTATTGCTAAACTGTGAATTTTAGACGTAACCTGTGTAATTCAAATTTTTGGATATTTCGAATATTTTTCTTGTCCCTTCAGCTCCTAATTATCCAAGTTCCACTGGAATTAATTTGATAAATTTACTTTAGAGTGCAATTTTATCACCAGTGTAACAGTGCACTATGTTTAATAAGTAGTATTCCGCAGATGCAAACTCTTTGTATTGTTAATAAATACTTGTATTTTCACTTTCTCTACCACGTATCTGCGATAGGTAGAGAAGTTATTGTATTCTATCCAAAAAGCTGTTATCGACATTTCTATGGAAATACATATTTTGAAGTTCCCTGAAACAGCCCCTCATAAAATTGTTTTTATACAAATATCTACCTGTATGAGCGTATATGAACAGCATAACTTAAAAACGAAGACCCGAATACATACGAAAGTTGTTATAGAAGCTCAACATCATTTGAGTGCTTTTCCCAAATTGCCGCTATCCTAAACTACAGTTACATGGAAACATTTTCACAAGTTCTTTTATTTTTATTATTCATACCTATATCATGTGTTTGGGATATTTATATGAAAACTATAATGCATATATTGAACCTTCAGGGAATGAATTATGAAGTCCTCTTCATTGTGATTGAACTTTTTATACTTAATTATGTATACACGGGAAATGTAACACACAGACAGATTTATTCTAGGGAAAATGAAGATTCCATTTAAATATACAGTTTGTGCAAACCATAAAGCTTTTCTGCCATTAATCATTTCAGAGAAATACACTTGCAAATTACTTTGACATTTTCAGTACTTCTGGCTTACATTTTCGAAGTGCAAAGAAATCATTATCTCTTGTGAGGTCATGAGAAGAGTTACAATATCAAAACTAGTGTTTGCATTATTTGTTTATTTTTTAACACTTGACATCTTGTTAGCCTCGTATGCTTCTGCGTAGTTAGATATTTATCAATTTTAACAGGAAGCACACAGAAATTGAGCGAGATAGCTCCATTGTAATGTGTAACGCTGGCATTCGGGAAGTGGTGGGTTCGATTTTCGTAGCCAAACTTCCAGACCTATGTGTTTTTTCGTGGGTTTCGCTAGGTGAATGCTTGGAAGGATAACTAAATCCCCGATTTTCCTAACTCTCCATCTCACCTCACTTCTCATTTCACTTCACCTTTCATCTACTTGGTTGTTTCAGGGTTCTAAGTGTCGGCGGGAGTTTCGGCGTGCATGGCAGGTACTTGCTCTATATAAATCCTAGTTCTGGGTCAGGGAGGTCTCCGAGTCCTAAGCCCTCCAGAGGACCTAGAGCCGGCAGGGTAGACAGGAGCCGGAGTACGAACCATCACCGGGAAGTTCACATCTGTAGCTGTTAGGGACCTTGTCTCTGCCGTCGTTCCTCCACCCAACATCCGTATCCTCTCACCTCGCCCCTCCCTTCTGGCGGTGTCCCGTCAGGGACATAGATAAAAAGGATCTCCCATAGGTCAAGGTGCTGAGTCCCCGTTCCAAGCCTTGTTCTACCTCAAGCACACAGAAAGACGAGGTTTTGAAAAATTAGCTCTTTCCCAACGTTACATGAATGAACTTTTAATGGTAAATGATCCCTTTTACCCTTTAGAATTAGAATATCGTAGTCACCATGGCGGTGCTACCTCTGTTATTGAGTCTTCCAAGTTCCGAAAATGTGACACAGCCGTATGTACGTTCATGTATAACATGAAGACTATAAGTTTTCAGGCCCCCCTGAATTTAAAAAAAAAAAAAAAAAAAAAAAAAAAAAAAAAACCATTTTTAGGAAAAGGTCCGTGTGTGTGTGTTCGTGTGTGTGTGTATGTGTGTGTGATTGTGAACAGCATAACTCAAGAACGAAAACTCAGTTAAAAATCAAAGTTGGTATTTAAGTTTAATATCTTTCAAGGCTGGGACACGAAGATTTTCAAGAAAATTCCTCCATCCTACATTACACCTTACATATAATTTTTCTCGAAAATTTTTATTTTCTCAAAAATGGCTCTGACGATTTTGATTCAAATGTCATGTGTTTAACATATTTTTATGGCAAATGAAATGTTTATTTTGAATTTTCTGGCTATAGCCAATTAGTCCTTTACTCTTGATGACTTTTGTATAACTGGTAAACCATACAGAAAAACTGTAGCCATTGTTGAAACATACAATTTAAGTTAAATGATCTTTTTATTAAGTGAACCATTTCAGATATATTCCTTGTTATTTGTAGAATTTTTCAATACATCAGATTCTTTTCCCACTTGGATTGAAATATCCCCGGGCTTTGTGTTATTTCTACATGCACCTTCTGTGGAGTGCTCTAGTCCATTGAATTCTCAATGAAAAGCCAAAGTCAGTTTTGCAAGTGTTTCTATGAGGACTCCATGTTCGTATTTTACTATCCGGACTTCATTCCTGACATATCTCACTCGTCCTCTTCTTCGTCTGGCCGTACAAAACTTTTGAAGTCAACTGTATACACAAATGCAGCTCAGGGAAGCAGAGCTGTTGATACTCGAAACATGAACCATTTTGTTGATGTGTTATGGAGGTCCTTCGCAGAAGGTCATTCGTCAAGAACAAATGCGTGACCTGTAAACGGGTGACGGCTGATAACACTCCTAGCGTTGATAAGTGTTACGTCATGTGTATTCCGAAACTTCCAGCACTTGCACACTTGTGCCCTGAACCACCTGTAACCTTGGCACCACTGGCTTAGGTCAGTGGTGTCAAGGTTACAGGCAGTTCAGGGCTCTACTGGGCAAGTACTGCAAGCAGCGGGCCAAACATGATGTAACACTTATCAACGCTAGGAGTGTTATCATCCGACACCTGTTTACTTGGCTGCGTCCACGGATAAAACCTCTCTTAGAGTGAATGTTTTCCTTCAGAACTTCCTACAAGGATACATAGCACTGATACAAGTTGGATCTACGAAGGGATCTACTTCTCACCCATAAATAGAAAACTACTTGACGTAGTTATTCAAGTTGATTAAACTAGTAACATATTTGCAGCTTTCTGGTGATTAGGCTGAATTATAGGTAGATACTATTAAACCTACCCAAGTCCTTGGGTTATTCTCAAACTGTGGCTTACACCATTTACGCACATACATACCTCCTAAAGATAGATGTTTTTATTACTTTTCAATCCCAGATGTAAGAATGTCAAAATCAAATTTCAAATGAATGAATGAATTTATGAACGAATGAGAAATACGTAAATAAGTAGGTAGGAGGCTGGGTAGATGGGTAGGTGGGTAAGTAGGTAAATAAATGCATTAATACATAAATAATAAGAAAATATTTACACAGTATTAATAACAGTGCTTTTAATAAGAAATTGTATCTATATATATATACAAAAAGTAAATGCTAGCTTTGAAATTCTTAGGTATTTTGATTAAAGATAAATAACAGAATATTTACTTGTATTGTCTTCAAATGAGTGAAGTAACACAAAACCACTGCTAGCAACAGGGGTTGGCGATTTCCTCCAAAGTTAAAGGGAAGAACTGCATGTAAGTTGCTTGAGAACTGCTGTCCTTAAAGATACATATTTTAGTGTTAAGCGTTTGCATAATGAATTTAAGATAATCTCACTGAAAATCTAAGTAAAATACCACATGTTACACATTTGTACGATCAGTCACTTGACATATTTTTGAATTCACACACTTTTCAAAATTTCGCTCAATAACATTACAAAGATAGATTCTAAGACTGGATGCCAAATTGCTATCTGAGAGTCTGTTTCTGTGACGAGTTTTCAGGAGCTTCACTATAGAGAAACCCTGTTCACAAAGTTAGGTACTACCATACATTGTCATAGTTTTTGCTACTTTGGAATTCAAATTTGGGAAACGTCTATTGTCAAGCTTCCGGTAGAATTCGATCAGTACGTCTGAACATGACTTGTTGAATTTCTCTTGAGTTCGACGATCACCTTGTACTTCTATCAGCTCCACCGAGCGGGATGGCTTAGGCGGTAACGTCTATGGCTCGCATTCGGGAGATCGCAGGTTCGGTCCCCGAGGCCGTGCGCCCTGACATGGGTTTTTCCGTGGTTTCCTCATGTCACTTAGGCGAATGCTGGGGTGCATTATTTCATACCACGGTTTCCTCTCCATAATTTCCCTTCATTCCATTTTCTTATCATCTTTCAGGTGTACTTTCAGGTGTGTAGTGTTGGCAGTGCCGGGCAGATAGCGTGGTTGACTGCGCATGTTAACTGCTGTTCTCGGCGCTAGGTGGCGTTTGGCTGGCCATTGTCCTCCATCGTGGGGGGGGGGGGGACGCTCAGTGCGATACCGGACCTGAGGTGTGATGGCTGCTCGGCGGGGCCTGGCACCAGGATGAAGAAGTCTCAGCACTTGTTAGGGACTTCCGCACGTCTCTGTGGCCTGTCTAGCTGCGGCTCTGTGTGGCACCTTCGGTTCCCTCATTTCATCCTTACCTCCTGAAGGGTGCTAGCTACAATAGATCTATGTAGGTCGAATTGAGCGAGGTGTCCCCCTGCGTGCCGGTACCCTTTACCCTTTTACCCTATCACTTCCAGCTGAACTGCTGCATTATTTACTTCATCTATGTTCATAATGTCTTTGTATGTTGTAGTTTTTAACGCAAGATACTGGTTGCATATTAGGTACTGAATACTACTACCGACAACTTTGCACAGGAATTCTCCCATGCGTAACAGGCGAATCCAAATGACTCGTATCTATGTTCTCGGACGCAGCCATTTCTCTGTTTGCTTTTTACTGTCTGTCTGTCTGTCTGCCTGTCTGTCTGCCTGTCTGTCTGCTTGTCTGTCTGCCTGTCTCTCTGCCTGTCTGCCTGTCTGCCTACCTGTCTGTCTCTCTGTCTGATGGGTTTACACTTTAGAGCCATTTTTGGGTTTCTTCCTTCTTCCATTCTTTGTATGTGCATTTTTAAATGTTTCATTTGTGTAGCCCATTATAATTTGAATTGTCATATAGGGTTTCTACTTTCTCTACTGCTTACTTATAGTAACTAGAGGAAGTACTGTATTCTACCCAAAAATTCAATACTGAAATGTCAGTGGAAATTCAAGTTTTGCTCTAAATAAAACGTTTTTAGAAAGACGTCTGTGTTTGTGTATGTGAACATAACTGAAAAAGAAAAGTTGGTTAAAGACTAATTTAGTATTTAAATTCAGAATCTTCCTAACATGCGATACGAAGAAGTTCAAGAAAATCCCCAAACTCAAACTACCCTTTACATGGAAGGATTTGATTATCACAAAATGGCTCTAATAATTTTGATTAAAATACTAAATGTGTAAACTATTTTGATGACAAATGAATGGTACGTACATATTGAACCATAGTTATATTTTTCTCAAATAGAAAGTCTTTTTGGGGGTGGGGGTCGGGGGGTCATGTAAAGAGCATATAATTAAAGCCACGCTTTACCTTTTGCATCCTCGTACCTAATACGAAACGTCTAGAACAGTGCTGTCAAACTTTCTCATGTGCTTGGGCACATGTAACTCATAGCTTAGGAGGCGCGGACGCCATCACAACCACCATTAGGGCAACCACCCTTCTTTTCAGAGGAAAAAGGGAAAACACTGGTTAGGAAAGTAATGAATACAGCCTTAGGTGTGCAAAAACATACTTCATGTGTGTGTACTAGAAAATAGTTTTGTCTTGAAATTTTAACTAATATTAGAAATCATCGGAGTAAAAATTTGCTTATGAAGGGCACCAGAAAAATACATGAAGGGCGCTGGTTTAAATGTTTAACGAAAATGTATATCCATTAACGAGAGGTAGATAGAACCAACTTTAAAGAATAGTTTGTAGAGGGACGAGTGGAGAAAGTCATGTAATGCTATACATTAAATTATTTTAAGCTTGAAGTTTTACGCCCATTACCCCGGTAGGTCATATCGCGCGGTGACTGAACGAAATTTTTGAAGTGATACTCAAATAAGCCCAGGATCTTCTGAGGATGAGGGAAAATACCAGAATAGGATTATCCAGGTAACTCATACTTACTAATCATAAAACAAATTCGACACACTATCCCCACACCATCGAGATGGGCTAAAAGATGGTGTTATAACTCTGACTATAAATATTTTTAAACGTTGGTTTTATTAAATTTTACAACTAAACATATTCATATTCACACTTGCAGACTCTACGAAGGATAGGAAGTGTTCCTAGCTGAGGAAAACTTGCTCCACCTCAGAGGGGAATCCTACTCGGGTTGCTATGCCATAACCTGACCACTCGACTGCATGGATACCTTCATAACTGTATTTATGTACCTTTACTTCTTCGGTTATTGGCTTCACACAGTTTTGCGATATAATTCAGGCCTGGGCGACTCGCGCGATACCTTGAGCGACCTTGATTTTGTTTTTACCTGTTAAGCATACAATTATCAGTGCAAGGCGTTGAGCGGGCTGCGCTCAGTGAATATCAGTTACCCAGCCCTGAATTAATTGCATTATTTATGTGATCCTTTAGTTCCTAAAAGCTCAATTGTACCCTGCTGTCGGTTTTCTTTCTTTGTTTTTTTTTTCTTTTTTTTTTCTTTTTCTTTTTTCTTTTTTTTTTTTTTTTTCCTTTTTTTTTCAGTGAATCATAATTGTCCCTTGTGTGCATTACGTTTTTATGCCATCTCCAACATTCCGATGTTCGACGAATCTGCTGCCAGCTACTCCTGTGGTGACGTATATCTTACGCCTCAGAGTATCACTGGATTGGTATGCCAGCGGACAACACCAGTTGTTGGCTGATAAATTTAATGCAGGTTAACGATGCTCTATTTGAAGCGAAATACTAATTGTTTGGGAGTATAGAGTTAAAGTATTTAGCACTTGAAACTGCAACTATTGAAGTATTGAATTTTCTAAATTGTAACGTAAAAATTACTTTTCGGCTTAAAATAACTGTTTCCGTAATAATAATGAAACGCGTAAGCTGACATGAATCGCCAATGTACTAAGGGGAAGGTTCCCTCACAGTGACCGCCAAGCACAGTGTAAGTCCAAAATAGCGCGGTCCGAAGTACCGCGGCTTGGGATTTAACGCGGGGAGAAAGTATGTCCCTCGAAAATACATCGCACTTTTTATTTATTATTTATTGTTAAAAGCTGAGTTTAATTTTCTTTTTCGAAAAATGATTATGGAATATACTTTTGGCTACCCCTAGGGTGGACCTTGGCCACTGCAATGCTAAGAATTTCCCGAAGTAATGAGATGCACACAGATGTTCCACATGTTAGTGAAGTGATAAGTACCATAAACAAGACGATTCTGTGAATGGAAAATGAATTGAGCAGTATTCATCTCCATCTTGCTACAGTCGAACAATACGCGGAGAAAAAAACGTTATTAATTATGCTGCCAAACAAAACTTACTGATTTCATTAAGACAATGCAAAATTAGGTTAGTGTAAAATGGGTACAATACAATTGTTTGTATGCATATACTGTATAAATTAAGATCGGTTGTAGGAGTGGAATGCACTCCTAGCATAACTGGTGTGTAATTACATTTAAAAGGAGTGTACTTTACCGTATAATACATATTTTACAATGTACTGTAATTTATTATTACACGAACGATTCCCACCAACTCCGCAGGATCGATTTTTGTCACTTCTAAGCTCACATTTCGATATACGGCGGTATCGTTATAACGCGGGGCTAAAGTATATTCCTCAACAACGGCGTTACTTCGGGATTCTACTGTATATACCAGGGGGCCCATTCCAGCCGGCCCTCGGATAAGTAGATAACCCTTCCTGCGTTAAAAGAGTTGCAGAAATAACGAGGGTAAATCCAGTCAGTGGCGCGTGTGAACTTCATTCTGCTTGTAAGAGAACAAGCGAGCAATAGAGGAAAAGCCCAGGCTTCAGCTGGCGTGTGCAGCGCGTGATAACAGAGAGAAACAGTCTTAGAATATTTTCCACTTCACTTACAACACTTTATTTTCCAGGGAATAAACTCATTCCTGTATATGCTCCTATTGCCTAACATTAGGATTACATATTGTAAATTGTCGTAAAAAATCCATGCAAAAATGAGGGCGCGTAATGTTTCATAGACATTTCCTTGTTTCTTACTAATGCTATTGTTTTATTATTATTATTATTATTATTATTATTATTATTATTATTATTATTATTATTATTATTATTATTATTATTATTATTATTATTATTATTATTATTATTATTATTATTATTATTATTATTATTATTATTATTATTATTATTTTAGTGGTGCTGGTGATGGTGTTGGTGGCGGTGGCAGTTGTGGTGCTGGAGGTGGTAGTGATGGTGGTGTTGGTGATGGTGTTGGTGTTCGTGATGGTGGTGGTGGCGGTGGCAGTGGTGGTGTTGGTCGTGGTAGTGATGGTGGTGCTGGTGATGGTGTTGGTGTTCGTGATGGTGACGGTGGTGATACTGGTGGTGGTGTCGGTGATGGTGACGGTGGTGGTACTGGTGGTGTCGGTGTTGGTGGCGGAGTTGGTGGCGGTGGTGTTTGTGTTCGTGATGGTGTCGGTGGTGGCACTAGTGGTGGTGTCGGCGGTGGTGTCGGTGTTGGTGGTGGTGTTGGTGGTGTTGGTGGTGTTGGTGGTGGTGCTGGTGTTCGTGATGGTGACGGTGGTGTTTGTGTTCATGATGGTGTCGGTGGTGGTACTAGTGGTGGTGTCGGCGTTGGTGACGGTGGTGGTACTGGTGCTGTTGGTGTTGCTGGTGGTACTGGTGGTGTTGGTGGTGGTAGTGATGGTGGTGCTGGTGATGGTGTTGGTACTGGAGGTGGTGTCGGTGTTGGTGGCGGTGGTGGTATTGGTTATGGTGGTGGCGGTGGTGTTCGTGTTCGTGATGGTGACGGTGGTGGTACTTGTGGTGGTGTCTGTGTTAGTGGCGGTGGTGGTGTTGGTGGGGGTGCCGGTAGTGTTGGTGCTCGTGATGGTGACGGTGGTGGTACTGGTGGTGGTGTCGGTGTTGGTGGCGGTGTTGGTGATGGTGGTGGTGGTGTTGGTGTTCGTGATGGTGACGGTGGTGGTACTGGTGGTGGTGTCTGTGTTAGTGGCGGTGGTGGTGTTGGTGGTGGTGTTGGTGGTGGTGGTGTTGGTGGTGGTGTCGGTGTTGGGGGCGGTGGCGGTGGTGGTGTTGGTGATGGTGGTGGTGGTGGTGTTGGTGGTGGTGTTGGTGGTGGTGTTGGTGGTGGTTTTGGTGGTGGCGATGATTCAGCACACCTGCGCTAAGCGATTTCCAGGAAAGCTGATCTTACAGGGCTTTAGCCTGCTACCTGGAGCTTGCCACTAATTACCTGGCTGTAACATTCTGTGTCCTTTCTGATAATTTTAACCGTAAATAATATTCCCATGTCCGTACTTTTTATGATTTTAATATTTCTCGATTGCTTAATTCTGCCATGTGAAGCGGAATTATTTCCATAACTATGGCGTTCACAATTTCGGCTTCAATGTGTGTGTGTGTGTGTGTGTGTGTGTGTGTGTGTGTGTGTGTGGGTGTGTGTGTCAGTCTGTGTGTGTTTGTGGGGGGGGTGGTGTGTGTGTGTGTGTGTGTGTGTGTGTGTGTGTGTGTGTGTGTGTGTGTGTGTGTCAGTGCCAGTCTGTGGACAGCATAACTCAAAAGCGAAAAATCCGTTAAAAACCAAAGTTGATACTTAAATTTAATGTCTTTCAAGGATGCGACACGAAGATTTTGAAGAAAATTGCCCAACCCTAAACTGCCCTTTTCATGAAAAATTTTTCGAAAATTTTGACTTTCTTGAAAATGGCTCTAACGATTTTGATTAAAATACCAATTTTTGAGCTATTTTGATGACAAATGGAATGTATATCTTGAATTTCCTGGCAATAGCCTATGTAGTCCTGTTTACTCTGGATGACTTTTGAATAACTCGTAAACCGTAAGAGATAGACAAATTCTTAATATATAAAAAATGTTATATGCTAAGTGCGCAAAGGAAATGGGATCTGAAAGCTTTAAAAGATTTGACTGTGACTCAAAGCTTACTGTATTCTAATATTCCCATTTCACCTACAAGGAAATAAGCAATAAGATAATTTGTACAAATGCTTATCTCAACTAACACGAAGAAGATATAAGTATAAGAGTTTGTAAGAATGGTTAGTGCAAGAGTAGAGAAAGTCATGTGACTGCAACGCATCGGATTTTTTTTTCAATTCAGAGGATCTCAAAATCTGTATTGTTGGTGAAAGCTTTATAGTAAATTTATGGGTTAAATACAGTATTTCCTCTACCTACTATAAATAGAAGACCGCAGTGGTAGCGTGGAGAACCCGGGTTCGATCCCAGGTACCGGCGTGGGCATTTTTCACCGTTGGCAGGTCTGTCACGGGGTGCACTTAGCCGTGTTAGGCCCCTGAGGAGCCAATTGAGAACCCACTTGATAAAGAAGTAGCGACCAGAATGCGAAGGCCGCTTAACTGGCCGGGAGGCCCCGGGGCACTGATAACGTGCCATCATATAGGTCTGCACCCCACTCATGACGCCAATAATGGGAGAGGTGGATGACGCAGTGGCTGGGTGGTAAGGCTTGGCCCGCGAAGGGCTGTTTGCTAGGGGAGTTATGTTTCTATAAATATGTGCTAGAGAAAGTACAAATTAATAATTTAATGTTGTTATGTTATCATGACAAACTAAGTTATTACTGTAAACAAATGCGCCTTAGTAATCTCCTAAGTAAATAATTAAACATGAAATGGGAATTAAGTGAAAGTAATAATGCAGATTGTTCGTCATAAGTGTGGTAAGAATCCTACTGAAATGCTGTGGTTGTTGAAACAATTATTTAAATACGAATACTTCATTAACATTTGTTTACCAAACTGTAAAGAACGAATCTTCAAGACCAAACAAGCTCTGACAGGCCACCTAAATTTCAGGGGCGGTCAAGACAATAAGGGAAAGAGGAGCCCGAAACTCACTCCCAAAGGAAACAATTACTTGAGAAGTAAATATCCATAAGATTAGTTTTTCGTATTTTCAAAGAAAACATGCATCACATGAGCGCTTTTCAATAGTCAGTGAAATCTCTTTAATTTCTCTACCCATAGTGGGTAGAGAAGGTAAAGTATTCCATCCAAAAGTTGGATACTGAAATTTCACTGGAAATACACGTTTTGAGGTCAGAATAACTGAACAGAATAACTCATAAACGACAAGTCGGTTAAGTACCAAACTTGATATTTAAGTTTTCCATCTTCCAGAGATGCGACCTAAAGACATTAAAGAAACCTCCGCCCTCCCAACTCATCATTCACATGGAAAGTTTCGATTTTTCAAAAATTTTTGTAACCATTTTCATTAAAATACCATATGTAGGAGGTATTTTCATGACAAAGGAAATGCATAATTTAAAACTGCATTCACTTGTTCCCATTGTATCTACATGAAAACATAAATAAGATAATTTTTGCAAATATTTATCTCAAGTAAGATGAGTAGAGAGAGGAGAGTTTGTACAAGAGTGGAGAACGCAATACATCAGATCGCATGTGACTCGCATTTGGGAGGTCATGCGTTCATTCCCGTAGCTGACCTTCCTGACTCAGGATTTTTAGAGGGTTTCCTCTGGTGGATAAGTAAATACAGGGAAGGTTAATTACATGCCCCGAACTTCCTATCCCTCCATCACTTTTCATTTTACTTCACCTTTCATACTTGGTTGTATCAGGTTTGCAAGTACAGTGAGACCCAAATACATGGGAACCGCTGTGCGGTGTTCTTCCACTGAACAAACGGAAACACGTCACCAGCAGCTGATACACACAAGGCCACGAGCAGAACTTGTTTTTCTGTCCTTTACTCACAATCAGTATTGAGCAGACGCAATAGCGTGCGGCTGCATTATTACCGGCGTGCTTTATTATTTAGTCCTGTACTTACTTAGTCGCAAAGTGTATTATGGTTCAGCATTTGTTTTCTACTGCCAATGTGTATTTATTTATGATTTGTATGTGTTAACTCAGTCAGCTCACCAGGTGCAAGTGCGATTTGCAAAAAGATTTCCAGATGTAAAAGTTCCAGGCCATACAACAGTCCATAAACTTTACAGTAAATTTCAGGCCACAGGAAGTGTTCAGGCTCAGAAATCTAAAAGACAGCATAAGGTTCTTACCGAAGAAACATTAGACGATATCGGTTATCGTTTTAAGAATTCCCCCCAAAAATCGCTTAGGCGTCTTTCACATTTGGCAGGCATTTCTTATGGCTCTGTGAAAAGAGCTACTAAATTGCTGAAGTTAAAACCATATAAAATAACTGTGGCACATTCTCTTCAACCAAGTGATCCAGTAATTAAGCGACAATGGGGAAATTGACCCACACTTAATAATTTTCACGGTTCCATCTTCATGGACATCTGTGTACACAAAATAATTGTTATTGGAGTTCTGAGAAACCTAATATTGCTCATGAAATACCCCCTTTATGATGAAAAAATTGGTGTATGGTGCGCCATTAGTGGAGAAAGTTATAGGCCCAATATTTCTCGAGTCAACAATTGGCGCCCGTACATACGTGAATACAATTTTGCCCCCCTCTTTCTAGGGAATTAACCGACAGAGAGCGAGATTTTACCTTTTTTCAACAAGACTCTGCAACACCTCATACAGCCAATCTTACGATGAGAACAATTGAAAGTGTGTTTCAGGACAGAATTATTAGTAGAAATTTTTGGCCCCTTCGCTCCCCCAACCTACACCCCTGCGATTTCTACTTCTGGGGTAACTTAAAGCATAAAGTGCAACCCAAACACCCTGGAAGAATTAAAACAAAATATCCGTCAGGAAACTGCCAGCATTTCTCAACGTGAACCAAGTCGAGTGATGGATAATTTCCTAAAAAGCTGCCAAAAATGTATGGACAACGACGGTGGCCAGTTTCAGCATCTCCTTTAATAACATTGGTAAGTAAAGCCTTTAGAAGTAGTTTTAAAAATGTTCTATGGTTTTATCTGCCATCTTCTTAGACAGCGGCAGTCGGCGACGAGCGCAAAGGACCCGTGCAGACAAAAAACAGCGCAGCCGGTTCACAGTCTTTTGGATCATCCGTTATCAGCGGGAGGCCCAGCGTTGCATGGCAAGGAAAAAGGAATGCTTCTTCTAAACTCCGTCCCCGGAACTGGTGCGATCTCAGAGTCCCAAGGCCTCCAAGTAAGATATGCAAGCTTGCAGGGGGAGGGGAGCGGGTTTTACCAACGGACGCCGGGGAGTATCAACCTGGAGAAACGCAGAGATCCTGCCCTCTGCTCCGTCGTAACACCTCATCCGGCAGCCCTATCTCCTATCACCAAACTCCTCACTCCAAGAGACACCCTGTCAGGGTCACAAGCAAAAAACATCTACTGAACTTCAACACATATTTTTGCTTTATCTACCACATACTTACGTAAGTAGAGGAGGTATTTTAGGCCGACACTGACAAAATGTAGAATTAGATGTTTCTAAAAACAAATGAAATTTGCTTATATGTAACATCCCCTTTCCAATGTTTTGATAGTTGATTGCCGTATAGTTTGTTTGATTTGCTCTAAAGTTTTGTTAGTTATGATCATTTGAAGCTTTTGAGTTCACCCAAAAATGAATTTCACTAGAGAACATTTCCGGGGTATGATATTTTACGACTTTGAATCGTCATTAACGCCTAAGCAATATGAAGAACGGCGTATAATGCACTTGGCGAAGGCGCCCCATCTAAAGCAAGAATTAATAACAGCGAATTCAAATAAGATGGGGTTTTCCTTAGTGATGAATTTCCTGAAGGACTCCAAGAAAAAGAACTGATGTTACTGATCAAAATATTGCTGCTGTTCGATCTATGCTTCAAGATCAATGGACATCCTATGAATTAATTCGTCGACATTGAGTATTGGTATGAGTAAGTTCAAAATATTTTACACCAACAGTTAGGCGTGAGAAAACTTTATTATCGATGGAGTTCACTCCCGATCAAAAACAACAACGAATTGATTGGTGCAAAAAACTGGAAAAATTGCAATGCGGCACTACAATCTTGGTTTGAAATATCGTTTTTGGTGATCTATCTTGAATGTATTGTTATAATCCTGAAAAGGAAAGTCAATCGGCTCAGTGAGTCTTTTGAACAGAACCTAAGCCTACAAAATCCGACGAATTGCTGATAAGATGGCTGATAGCTCTTTTTTCTTTTCGTTTCCTTTTTTTCTCAGAACGGGCCATATTGCTTCTATAACATCAGAAGATATACGTACATACCGTTACTGCCAATTGATACAAAAATGTCTGCTTACCGCATAGTTTTGAACAATTTTATGAAAAACACCCAAAAGGCAAAATAAGGAAGCGTCGCATACAGCAGGGTATCTAGACCTCTAAAGGTCAGCATCATGGATCCTCCATCCTGCAGCCCTCACCTAGGATCTTGTGATTTCTTTTTGTTTCCAAAAATTAAAGATAACATACGTGCAATTACTTTTTCGCCATCAGATGAAGCAGTGGAACGTTATGAACACCTGGTTTCTGAAGTGTCTCAGAAAGAGCGGAATCATTACCTTAAAGGAGTGGTTACATCGGTTGTAAAACTGTATTCAGGCTAAGAGGGAATATTTTGAAAAATAATAAAATAATTTAAATTTTTAAAAATGAATAGTTGTTCACAAAATTTGACAACGAGATTCCACCGGAAATGCACTTTTTGGCGCCCCTGAATAAATAAAGTTACGTGTGTGTGTGTGTGTGTGTGTGTGTGTGTGTGTGTGTGTGTGTGTGTGTGTGTTCTTGCTCACCACGCGCGGTGAATGGCATAACTCAGAAACGAAGTCAATAAAGTATCAAACTTGGTATTTAAGTTTAACGTCTTTCAATGTTGTGACACGAACATTTTCAAAAGCGTCGCCCCATCTCAAACTAACATACAAGTTGTTCCTAAAATGTTGATTCTCTCAAAAATAACGCTAAAGATTTTGATTACATTAGCATATGTTTAAGGCATTTTCATGACAAATAAAATCCACATTTTGGCTGTTCTGGAAATAGCCTCTGAAGACCACTTCATTATGAATGACTTTCGCATAACTGCTAAACCGTGAGATAAACGATATCTATTAATAAAAATGTAGATCTTGTGAAAGCACACCATTTATGTGAAATAATTGTTATAGAGTTAAATATGTCTGAGATATTCCTTGTTATTGGTTTAAATTTTCAAATACCACTGTTTTCCTCAAATGGGAAGTGGTTATTCGTTTTTTTCCTTTCCTGGCCATGCAAAGAGAATGAAATTTCAAAGGCATTACATAGAGAGCAAATGCTTAAAATATTTTACCATTAAACCTACTTTATTCCCATATTCCATTGTACCTGCAAGGAAATATGTAATGAAACCATTTCTACAAATTTCTATCTCGATTAATATGAAGTAGATAGAGGGACAAGCGTTTATACCAGAGTGAGTGGAGAAAGTCATGTAGGTATCCACACAGAATTTTTTAACCTTCCACCTAATGAAGATCATGTACCCATGAAGTATACATGAGGATCCTACAATGGCATGTTCAGAATAGTCATGAAGATAACCTCTTCGCAAATGAGAATTTCACAGCGGAGGAGCAGTGCAATAAGCAAAATTATAAAATATATGCACAGAGCCTGCTTAGAGGAAGCAGGGGTAGAGTTTAGTCCCCTGGTGTAAAGAGGCACCACCTAGCATAAATAAATGGTTTAATGGGGTATTTCACATCAGCGAGCAGCATCTCTCCGTTTCTGCAAAGTCATGTTGTAGTATCAAGAGTAGTGGCAGTTGTAACTTGTAAGATACACTGGATCTTTCAACAGGACTCGGCTTCAGCTCACAAGAATAGAGCTATCCAAAAATGATCCAGGAAAAATACCTGGCTCTCTAATAGCCTAGACCAGGGGAAGACAGGTATCGCTGCTGTGACGTCAGCTCACTCAGCTCACATGCTCCCAGCGAAAGCCAGTTGAACGTGTGACGTCACAGCGGGCAAGAGGAAATGGTGTGCGGACATCGTAATTTTAATGCTGACTGTTTCAATTACGGAATAGTCACAGATTATAAATAATTACATTTCGGCTTTATGTCATATATATAAATTCTAGTTTATGTGAACAGTCATGCTATAACGCAAATAGAACAGAAATTATAACTATTTTGCCTGAGAGCTATACAGAACATTTAGGTGGATCTTTCCCGACATTTGCCGTTTCGCTTTTCTTTAACTAGTTTGTCAATATTAGGGCGTAATGTAGGGCACATTTGTAACCGAAGACTGCATGTTAGATTGTGATCTGACAATATGCTTCGGGATTTTGACTTAGAAAGGTTCATAACAGAAAAGAATTGTTCGCACACATACGTAGAACCAAACATACATAATATCCGTGCAACAAGGGCATATAACCTGAGAAATCTGGTTTGAGGAACATTCTTATAAAAATCAGCCAAGTTTTCCTTGTGTTTATAGTTGTTCTTCAGCAAATCGTCGCACTGTAAATTTATCAATTCAATTTGCTACCTGCTAGAAACATTGTTAACATCCAATGAATACGGGGTCGCAAAGATCTGAAACGTAGTTGGCGTTTCTACATCTTGAAGCCTGGTTGGTCTCAAACTGGTGTGAAACACGGGGAACTGAACACAAACACAAAACTACTACACAACGTCAACAAAAACACAAAATAAAATTTGCACTAACGCCGTTAAGATCCCTCACACAACAAATAAAAAACCCTCAGATTAGGCTGTAGAGGGTTCTCCCTAAACAGTCCGGGCATGTTGTAAACATGCCCAAATAACATTTTTCAGATTCATTCAGTTTCATGCAAGTAGCGTCGCTGATTATAGACAGCATAGCAATACACCGCTCTCGCCTGACGTCACACGAACGTACACGCTGGCTCTTCGTTTAAATACGTCACACGGGCCGAAGTTGTCTTCCCCTGCCCTAGATCTAACCGCTGGAATATAGGCTTTGACATATCATGGAGAGTAAGGGCTGCAGTACTCTCAGATCTCGTAGAAGCAGATTCCCAACCCTTGCTCCGCAGAGCCGTCAGCGCTCCGTGGCCGCTCTACATAAATAAAAGTAGCAAAAGAAGCTAGTGGATTCAGAATGTTAGAAAATCATGAACTGCTTTCAGTAATTTGCCAAGTTTAATTTCCTACGTCCTCTAGTAGAGGACATTTGGCAATTCAACTTTACCTCAGATCCAAAGTCATGGAAATAAATAAAAATGTTTTCTACGTAGCTAAATTGAGAGTTTACATAACCAATGCAAGTAAGGGAGTTAGTTTGGGTTGGAAAAAGTAGGACTGAACAGTAGTTGCTAATGGTATATATTGGGGGCTAAATGAAAGGGACGTGAAAGTGGGATCAGCATTTTCTCTAGAACCCGTTCTGGAACCCCTGCCATCTACTTCCGAGTGCGAGGACATGCTTTCAAGATAGAACAGCCATCTCCAACGTTTGCGAAAGAGGTAAGTGTAGGTTTACCTCGTTGCAATATAAGCGGAATTTGCGTCTCTTTAACCCTCAGCCGTGACTTGTGTTGCAGTGGCGGGTTGACGACATATACAATGACTACCAAAGAAAATCTCTCTGCTCCTCCGGTCTATGTCACATTGTTTGTCGTTCTATGAAGCCACAGCCATCCCGTGGCTGTTTTAGAGCACAGTGCAAGGGTACATTTCCACAACCAACCAATGAAATGGCCACACCTGCGTACAACGATAAATAATTTGGCATAGACCGGAGGTGCAGAGAGATTTTCTTTGGCGGTCATTTGTACGTTACGTTTGATTTACGAAATCATTTTCAAATCTTATGAGATAAACACCTGTTTATTAGAGATTCCTTTGGTACTGCTTACGTTTAAAGAAGTCTGTCAATTTTTGACAGTGTTAGAAGATCCATCAAGTGATCGTCGCACAACATATTGCGATACAGACTTTTCATATAGTTCAATGTGGAGAAACTCTGTTCGCAAATATATGTAGAGCTATACTCACTCTTATACACACTATTCTTGTACATCTTATTTCTCTATATACTGCATTTTAATCAACATAAGAATTTTCAGAAATTACCTTATTGCGAATCTTCTTGTAGATGCAAGGAGAATATGAGAATACGGTAGGCTTTAAGCGATAGTGAAATGTTTTAAGAGTTGGTTGCTATGCGATGTCTTTGAAATCCCTATTTGAAAAAAAGTATAGTTATTGGCAAATTCAAACAAATAAGGAAGAATACCTCGAAAATGGTTCACTCAAAAGAAAAAAGAAGTACTTGACATAAATTGTGTGTTTTAACTACATCCACATTTTTTATTTAGTAAGCTTATGTCTGTGTCTTACTGTTTTCCATTTATGTAAAAGTCTGTCCGGAAATGCACAGTTTGGACGCTGTGGAGCATCGAAGTGTGAGATAGGTGTACGTTGAGATTTCATCAATAAACCCAACATCGAGCTGTCTACATTACAAACGGGCATCGAAGTGTGTATTTCTCGCGTCATTGCAGAGCCTATATCGGCGGTGCTGAGCCTCATGCACATGACCCAATACGCGGGGCTGTCTTTGAAGATTTTCAGTCGCTCCCGAACTGAAGCCGTAAGGTCCTCCACTAGCGTTACAGGAGTGCCATACAACTTCACAGAAAATAGTCGAGAGTTGTCAGATCTGACGACCGTGCTGGAATGACCACAAGACCAGCGTCTCAGCCAAGAGAAAAGTAGCGATGAGTATCATTAGACAATGTCCACAGAAAACACCAGAAATGCAAATAAATTGTTAGAAAGGGTGTATAAAACCGTAGTGAAGGCAAAGTAGTCAGAGATTTAGGGGAGTGAGGAAAGATGGCGCATGGCAGATAAAATACATTTTACAAACGGAAATTGGTTTCCATGTAGTATCGACAAATGGAGTGCCAATATTAGAAGTGGGAAGAATAGACTGCAAAGACGTGGCAGTAGGAAGGTTACTGAAATATTGGCATATGTAGACTAAGATCATTGAGTGACCAAAGTATTCTGAAACAATGTTTAATAATGCAAGAGGAAACCTGTGATGAGATAAACTGCGCTCAGGATTTGAGAGGAACTTTACAGGAATTTGGAGTGGGTATCAGAAGGGAAGAGAGGGTTAAGCAAGTTGGGAGGTTTTTGGAGAGAAATAAGGAATAGAGTGGGTGATATTGAGAAACAAGAATAATTTCAACGTCTTGAGATAATAAAAGTTTAATATAGTACAGACCACTTAAGATGGATAGGGACAAGGAGAAATATGTATATGTAATGGGTTAGAGAGAGAAGATTGGGCATGGACTAGGTGAAATATACATAGACTAAGAGGAGACAGGAAGAGAATGAGGAAAGGTAGTTGCCCTTTATGTGGGAAGTTAGATAACGGCTTGCATTATATATTAGAATGTGGGGAAATGAGCTTATGGAGAGAACCATTTATACAAAAAGATAGAGAATACTAGTGCAGAAAGTTTAAAAACTAAGATAATGAAGCGTTAGTTCTTATTCCTTAAATAAATGTAAACGAATACCCAGAAACAAAGGTAAAATACTTAAACCATCTCTAACGGTGTTACGAACTTGACACATGCAATGCAATTTTTGCTAAGTTAGTGGCTGAATAACACTTCAATGTCATATGAACATTGAATACCAACTGAATACTAACCGATATCATTGCGTTGCTGTCCGAGAATTCAAAAGTAACAGGTGTTGGTGGTTTCATTTGTGCCTTCCGCATGCTTATTTTGTCAAATGGGAAATTAATAAACGTGTTTAATTCATCTAGAATTTGTTGTCAAGAACGGAGAATCAAGATAGACACACTTCTAGAAATTGAGTTAATGGAGACATGGTAACACTATACAGTACTTGGAAATATATAAAATGACAACGCTGCTAGATGCAAACGATTGCTTCATGCTCAAATAATCTTAGGACGTTACGTCCAATGCCCATGGACAATAACTCGATATAAGGGCAATAGATAACTCACTCAGACATTTCGTTCAGACACATTTTGCCCATAAGACATTTCACCAGGAGTCACTTTGTCCATGAACATTTTTTCCATAATTCATTTCAACAGTAGTCATTTCGTTCATGGAGCATTTTTTCCACGGAAAAATTAAACAAATGAGATCCGATTTATTAAAGCTTCAATGTTTCCCGGGAATTCTTTACATTATTCAATTCGACATTTTCTGTTCATCATTATCCCTTATGATATTACGTTCTCAATGAACATTAGGTTCATAAGTTCCACTAAGAGAAAACATATTTTGCAGCATTCAAAATTACAGGTACAGTTTTCGACCATTTAAGAAACAAACTTCTGATGTGTGAAGTCACCTGACTTTTTCTACTCAGTCTTGCAGAAACTGTTCCTAATCCGCTTGTTCTTCTATGCATGTAATGTTAATCGAGATAAACATTTATGAAATTGTTTCATTACATATTTTCTTGTGGGTGCAATTGAAAAAAAATATGAGAATGGAGTAGCTTAGGTAACAATCAAATCTATTGGGGTGGTTACTATGTGATGGCTTTAACATTCCATTCTGTTTGCAAGGCCAGGGAATAACAAAATGAATAACTAGTTGCTATTTGAGAAAAGACCTCTGCCGTAGCGAAGTGGTAGCACGCCTGCCTCTGGCGCGGGGGATCCGGGTTCGATCCACGGTACCGGCGTGAGGACTTTTTCACGCTGGTCTGGTCCAGGTGCACTCAGCCTCGTGATGCCAATTGAGTAGCTGTCTTGATGGACAGGTAGCTCCCTAAAAGGTCAAGTAGTCACCTTATGGACGGGGAGTCGGTGCGGTGATCCCCGCCATCCTCCCCCAACCCCACTCATCCTGCAGTCCTCCGGGGCCTTGGCTGCGGCTGGAGGACGCAGCAGCCGGGTGATAAGGTCAGCCTCTGTAAAGCGTAGATGCCCTAGGGGGATCTGAGAAAACATAAAAGTATTTGAAGGTTCAAACTAATAACAAGGAACATTTCGAAAGGAACATGACAAAAAATGATAAATTGTGTACTTTAGTGGCATGTACACTGTTCGTGTAGTAAAATTTGGACTCTCGCTTACGGGTTTACCACTTATGTAAGTCATCCTGAATGAAGGAGACTTCAGAGGCTATGCTCAGGAAATTCAACATATACCTACATTTTATTTGTCCTGAAAATATCTTAAACATACGGTATTGGAAGTTGCTGAACTTAAATGGCATGTTTGGTTTTTAATTGACTTTTGGTTTTTGAGATATGCTGTTACACACACAGTCACACACGCACTCACACACACACTCACACACACTCACACTCACACACTCACACACACTCACACTCACACATACTCACACACACTCACACACACTCACACACTCACACACACTCACACACACTCACACTCACACATACACACACTCACACTCACACATACACACACGCACTCACACACACTCACACACACTCACACACACTCACACTCACACACTCACACACACTCACGCACGCTCACACTCACACATACTCACACACACGCACTCACACACACTCACACTCACACACACTCACACACACTCACACTCACACATACTCACACTCACACATACTCACACACACTCACACTCACACACCCACACACGCACTCACACATATACACACTCACACTCTCACACGCACCATTCACACACACTCAAACTCACACACACTCATACACACTCACTTCCACACACACACACACATACACACTCACAATCTCACACACACCACTCACACACAGTCAAACTCACACGCACTCACACACACACTCCCACACGCACACACCCACACACACGCACACACCCACACACACACGCACACACCCACACACACATACACACACACCCACACACACACATACACACGTACACACTCACACTCGCGCACTCACACATACACACCCACACACACTCACACACACCCACATACACTCACACACACTCACACACACTCACACACTCACACACACTCACACACACTCACACTCACACATACACACACTCACACTCACACATACACACACGCACTCACACACACTCACACACACTCACACACACTCACACTCACACACTCACACACACTCACGCACGCTCACACTCACACATACTCACACACACGCACTCACACACACTCACACTCACACACACTCACACACACTCACACTCACACATACTCACACTCACACATACTCACACACACTCACACTCACACACCCACACACGCACTCACACATATACACACTCACACTCTCACACGCACCATTCACACACACTCAAACTCACACACACTCATACACACTCACTTCCACACACACACATACACACTCACAATCTCACACACACCACTCACACACAGTCAAACTCACACACACTCACACACACTCCCACACGCACACACCCACACACACGCACACACCCACACACACACACACGCACACACCCACACACACATACACACACCCACACACATACACACGTACACACTCACACTCGCGCACTCACACATACACACCCACACACACTCACACACACCCACATACACTCACACACACTCACACACACTCACACACTCACACACACTCACACACACTCACACTCACACATACACACACTCACACTCACACATACACACACGCACTCACACACACTCACACACACTCACACACACTCACACTCACACACTCACACACACTCACGCACGCTCACGCACGCTCACACTCACACATACTCACACACACACACTCACACACACTCACACTCACACACACTCACACACACTCACACTCACACATACTCACACTCACACATACTCACACACACTCACACTCACACACCCACACACGCACTCACACATATACACACTCACACTCTCACACGCACCATTCACACACACTCACACTCACACACACTCATACACACTCACTTCCACACACACACACATACACACTCACAATCTCACACACACCACTCACACACAGTCAAACTCACACACACTCACACACACACTCCCACACGCACACACCCACACACACGCACACACCCACACACACACGCACACACCCACACACACATACACACACACCCACACACATACACACGTACACACTCAAACTCGCGCACTCACACATACACACCCACACACACTCACACACACCCACATACACTCACACACATACACACCCACACACACTCACACACACCCACACACACTCACACACACCCACACACACACCCACATACACTCATACACGTACACACCCACATACACTCACACACACTCACACACACCCACACACACACCCACATACACTCACACACATACACACCCACATACACTCACACACACCCACACACACACTCACACACACCCACACACACTCACACACACACACTCACACAGACACCCACACACACCCACATGCACTCACACACATACACACCCATACACACACCCACATACACTCACACACACTCACACACACACCCACATACACTCACACACATACACACCCATACACACCCACACACACTCACACAGACACCCACACACACCCACATACACTCACACACATACACAACCACACACACCCATATACACTCACACACACCCACACACACCCACATACACTCACACACACCCACACACACTCACACACACCCACATACACTCACAGACACCCACACACACTCACACACACCCACACACAGTCACACACACCCACACACACTCACACAGACACCCACACACACTCACACACACTCACACATACAACCATACACACTCACACAGATAACCACACACACTCACACACACCCACATACACTCACACATACAACCACACACACACCCACACACACTCCCACTCACACACACTCACACACACCCACGCACACTCACACATACACACATACACACACTCACACATACACTCATACACACATCCACGCACACATACACACATACACACACTCACACATACACACACTCCCACACACACAGACTCACACACACTCACACATAAGCACACTCGCACAAACTAACACATACACACACCCACACACACTCACACATACACTCACACACACACTCACTCCCACACACACACTCACACACACCCACACACACACTCACACATACACACACCCACACACACTCACACACACTCACACATACACACACCCACACACACACTCACACACACTCACACATACACACACACACTCTCACACATACACACACCCACACACAGACTCACACACACACTCACACATACACACACACTCATACATACACACACCCACACACACACTCACACACACACTCACTCCCACACACACACACTCACACACACACCCACACACACACCCACACATACACACACCCACTCACACATACACACATACACACACACTCACACACACTCACTCCCACACGCACACCCACACAGTCACACATACACACTCACACACACTCACACACACACTGACACACACACACTCACACCCACACTCACACACAGTCACACACACACTCACACACAGTCACACACACACTCTCACACACTCTCACACTCATTCACACTCTCACACACACACTCACACACACACACACACACACACACACACACACACACACACAACCTTTTCTAAAATGCTTTTTGGGATTCAGAGGATCCAAAGCTTGTACCTCTGATAAAATCTCGGTATCGAATTTTTGGGCGAATGCAATACTTCCTTTACCTCCTATGTATTAGATGAAAAACCCATAAGGGACATCGGAAAGAATGTAAAAGTGCCGAGTTGTTCACGCGAGCTTATTGGCGAGACAGTGTATGTACACTCTGTTCAGATACAATCATATGTTCAGCATAGCAACGTGTCATGTATTGGCAGGCGCGAGTGATCCTCCATTTGTGTTGTATTACTGACTGTACGGCGGGCTACTAATGTTTCGCTGCTCTAGTAAACAAGATAACAAGCGATAGCAGGGCTCAATAGCTAAGGTCAATACGCTTGGTCACTTTACCAGGTAGTAGGCACGTGGTAAAGAAAGTAACAGGACTTGATATATTAACACTACGAGCAGCATGAGGTTTGTACAGCACAGGGGCGGCTCGTGACCTAAATGTGCAGGTGAAGCTCTTATCACATAAAAATCGCACCTATTTTCTATATACTATGTTGATTCTTCTATCATTTCTGTTTGCGTATTTCTCAGTTATGTCATCATGAAAAGGCTGCTTCCTTTCGAGGTCATTCAGTAAGTCCTTGTGGATGGAAATGTTGGCTAAAGACGTTAGGTCATAGAGCTCCGCAAATAAGTCTTTATGCGTTTGAGAGCAGAAAAGCTTCTCTCCACTGAAACGCTCGTTGAAGGCAGTACTACGACGAGCGAGAAAAGTTTGTACGTCTGTTGAAATGCGCTAGTTTTTTCTTTGACCAACTTCAATGCTTGTGTAATGGCAATGTTATGCTGGTATTCTTCATTCCCGTAAAAAATCTCAAGTTCCGTTTTCAAACGACTTATTTTAAATAAATTTGGATGTTTCCTGAACAGAGGAAGAGCTTCAATGGGGAAAACAGTTGAATGCTGCAGGAACCTCGAAGAATCAGCGAGAGTACAAAACTGAACTTTTTCAAGGTCTTGAAATCTAATGGTAATTTGTGCCAAGACCAAATCCAATATTTCAAAATATAACAATTTGTACTTCTGGAAAAGTTCGTCCTGGGTCAGTTTAGTATATTTTTGCAGATAGTTTAGCTGTTTCAAAAGAATTACGAAAATTTGGTCAGTTCTTTTTCTTTGAAATATATGATAGGTGTTTTCTATTTGCTTCTGACGGAAAACTATATCAAGAGATTTTTTTGAAGAATATCAAACAAAAGACTGGTAAACTGAAGGATCTCATTAAAAAAATACCAAAAATGCAAATTGAAAATTATTCGTGTTATTGAGAGAGCCATTTGAAAGCTGAATTGCTGTCTGGTCAGACTCAAAATCATCTGTTATCTCCTGAAAAAAAAAATACTGAGATTATTCCAGTTTCCTTCAACCTCTTGAAGCAATTCTGAGTATGAACTCCATCGAGTGTTTTTGTAGTGGGTACACGCCACCCTGAAAGGTTGTCTAGGGCAGAGCTATGAAAAAGTGAAGGGATTCCAGCAATATCAGCAAAAAAAAGATGCGGTATCGAGAAATTTCATTCGGTGTCCTTTGCATAACTAAATTCAGCCTATGGGCTAAACAATGAACAAAGACTGCCTGATATGTAAAATCCATTACCTTTTTGTGCAAACCATTTAATGTCCACACATGACACTGGCATCATCATAACACTCTCCAGTACGTTTTGACTGATAGTCATATGGTCCCAATACTGAATTAACCAAGGTAAATGCTGCTTTCAAAGATCGTTTTGGGATGGAGACCCATTGTATTGTGAAATATTCTTTAATAAAATATGGTAACTGATATCAAAAAAGTTCAAAAAGCGTTAGACTAGTCTGACAACACTGAGATTTTTGTGTGATATATGTAGTATCATCAACTTGGACTGAAAAAAGTCTCTGCTGCATATTTCCAACTTGATATAATCATCAATGTACTCCGAAATACAGTCAATCTCGTTCTGTACTATTTTTGAATCCCCAGTGAAGACACTTTTCATTTGATTGTAGGGAGCCTGAATCTCTAACGGACTTGTGAAAGTTAATAAAGACGACAGTTCCTTGAAATTTCCCCTGTTAAATGAAGATGAGCTTTCATCGTGACCACGAAAAGTGAGGTCTTGTATGGCCAAATACATTACTACATTATTTACGACCTTAAGACTAATCAGTGTTGGGGACTTCCGCGGGTCTCTGTGGCCCATCTGGCTGCGGCCCTGTGGCACCCTGTGATTCTTTCTCTTCACCCTTGCCTCCTGGGGGGTGTTAGCTCCAATAGATCTGCATAGATCGCATTGCGCGAAATGTTCCCCTCCGTGTATACCCTTTACCCTTTAAAAACTAACCGGTTCCACTGCTCCACAATGTCTTTTTTACACCAAGTAATAAACTAGTCCAACAAAACAGTTTTTCCATATAATTACTACCCTAGAGCCATTCATATTCGCTGCACCACCAACCTTTAAAGTGTTCTTCATTTCGCACCTTTTTGTTCCACTTTTAGTGCCGATAAGTTAAGAATAGTGTTAATATCACATCCCTGTTATAACAATCAATCCACCGCGAAAATGGTGTGTGTAATATACCACACACTGTATCATTTTGCGGATACATTTTTCCACTAACTTTAATTAACCCTAGCATTACCAAGCCTCATTTCATAACTTAGATTACCAAGGGAGGGGGCTGGGGTACTTGGTGACCACCACTAGTAACAAAGTGTCTGAGGAATTTTTAAAACAAATTTACTTTAGATTTGGGTATTATATCTTGTTACGTTTTTAAAGGTAACATTTAACTTTGGTTAACAATTCCTTTTTTACATGAATCACATTATACCGACGGGGCAGTGCTGTATGACCGTCTTGACATTTCATTGTTTCTCAAAAATACCAACAATGAAACATGTGAAACAAGTGTGCAATTCAGTAGTAGAAATAGTGATTAACAATAACTCAACTGCATGCCCTTAATCAAAAAATTAAAAGAGAAAATTTGAAAAATTACAGAGGGTGAGCATTAAGTACCCACGTCGTTGGTTTTTCTAGAGTTAATACCGTCTTTTATACTATTAAATGATTTTCTATGATATGTAATGTATTAAATTAATTTGCTTTCGAATACTTTTGAATATTATTCTCACAAAGCACAGCATTTGTGTCGTATTGCTGCAGAAATAATTATAACGAAAGATAAACGTCTTGAATTCACTGAAAACGTCTAAATTAAATTACTGATGGGACGATACCACTATTTGTCGATAATCAATACTGATTTTTAAGCATCGTTACTCGATACTCAATATTCACTTCATAAAGAGCTGCAATAGCAATAGCTTGTTCACTGAATTATGTAGGTACTTATTAGCTATTTTTTGTTTATAAATGCATGTAACCAATTTTGAAAATCAGTCATACAGTATACCTTTAAGGTTTGCTCGGGACCCGAGATTGATTTGCGCAAACACAAACTAACGGATGGAAGAAAAAAATAAATAAGTCCATTTTATTCCCAAATATTATCTGACTTCTTATGTTATTGGTTTCTGCTTGATTCAGAGATTTTGGTCACCGGAGTAGGTAAATGTGAATGGCCGAGAGTGAGTCAGCAAGCCATAGCCGAGTGGTTAGACCATTCGCGTCTCACCAAAGCGTCCCGGGTTCGATTCCAGGCAACCGCATGTGGAATTCGTGGTGAACGAAGCGACACTGGGACGGGTTTCCTCCGGGTGCTCCGGTTTCCCCCGTCATCTCATTACACCGGTGCTCCATCTTCATTCCATGTGTCATCAGTATCACCGCCTGCGGTGCCGTAGTAGTAAAAGCGGGTGTTAAACACTAAAAAAAAAAAGTCAGACTAACGCAAAAACGTGATTTAGTGCGTTATCTTCATTTACAACTCACTTAACGGGATGCTATTATGAAAATGTCATTTTCTAAAGTTCTCAGCTGTGTTAACTGAGCATTTATTTTCAGTATTGTCTTTTGTTGATATTTGACGGTTATATATTTCGGTTTGATATCTGTTTTAGTTTCTGGGTTACTACGTTTCAAAGTCAGCTTCTCCTACTGCCAGGATCGACATGAAAAGTTATCTGGGAGAATCTGATCTGTAAATATGCATGTGCCAAACTAATTGGCAGGAAATGGCCTATGAAATATGAAGCCGTTTCTTGTCTAAAGCCCTCTAAAACATCTACGTTAAAAGACCAATGGAACAGAGGCAACAAGAAATCGTGCTTCACTTGTTTCCCATAGTTACGGAAAAATAACTGTCTAAATTTTCTCTCTCCTGTAAGAAGATTCCAGAATTGTTGTTCTATGTATTAGTAAGTCTAGAAAACACATTTTTCATACAAGGAGAGCATTATTATTTGAAGATTGAGTTATTAAAGCTGTTTCTTCTAATTGGATTCTAAAAGAATGTGCTTAAAAACATAATATTTGTCGTGTAACAATTTTTACTTCTGTGAGCTGAAAATATATATTAAATACATCGTTATACAGTAAAACAGGACACATTGAATTGTTATTCGAGTATTTAACAGTTATTCCTCTGTATCCATACGACCATGAGATACGACCCCAGCTGACTAGCTGAACGGCGAATTTACAGAGAGATTGCGATCGCCAAGCATTTGAAATTTCAAATGCGGGCATACCCGGCCTCGATCACCACACACTTCCGAACGCGGGGCCAACCCGAGTTAAGACAGTTACATATATTGGCTCCATCACCCAGGGTCGGTTTGGGTAGCTCAGTTGGTTAGACGCTGGCCTACTAATCTCAAGGTCGCGGGTCGCCCAGACCGATGGTTTTTAAGTGTGCTTAAAAACGACGACTCCATGTCCCTCCAACGCTGTGGTGTTTGCTTGGTGACGGACACATTACACTGGATATTTAAAAAGAATGACGGAGGTGTGGCAAAGAGGGAGAACTGATTCGGCTTCCTGAGACAGGACCGCTGGAAGCTGATAAAATCGGGATTCATCTGTTCATTGCAGCCCTTTATCGCCCGCTTTGAGGTTACTGAAACTCGTAACTAACATTGCTATGCCAAAACCACTGATTTTATCAAGCTAAATTTTATTATCCTATGCAAAATGCTCCATATGATGAAATTTAAAAATAACCTTTTTAAATGACGATGTCACTTATGTGATTGCAATGTACAGAACTGTCATACAATTCTTTTACTAGCCTTAGCTTAAACAAAAGCAATTTATAAAATCCTGTCGTTGTAAATTTGTAGTTTGTTTTGAAGTTTTGTGTTTCTTTAAAAACAATAACTTAAAACCGTTTGCAAGTTAACAATAGTTTTAATTGGTTATGTTATGGGAATCTGCATGAAAAAATTTCTGAAAATTTGGATGAAAGCTACATTATACGGAACAGTTTGGAAAAGTGAATGTGCTGAAAACATAATTTTCAAAAGCCTCAAATTATAAATTGAAAAAGAATTTTGTTCCAGATTTTCAGCTTCTTTATAGAAATATCGGTAGCCATATAATCAAAAGTAGAAATGCATTTTGAAATTATATGGTGTAAGTGTATTTTGTACATGAAGTACAAATGTCAGCTTTCACGAGATTTATATGAAATATTGTCGTAAACCTTAAATAAGGCCTAGACTAGAGGGATAGCATTCAGATGGTAGAGCTTGGATCGGTATCAGGAATGTTGGAAAGGCTACATTGTCGCAAAAACCAAACACGAGAGGCTCCTAACACAAAGGAGTCATTTAATTAAGACTAAAGGAACATGCAGTTACATAATTGGAGTCGTTGAATCGTTAATATAAAGAGTACCTGGTTATTACATGGTGATTGGAGAGATGTGCTGCTCTGTGCTCGTATCCCATCAACAGTTCAGCGTAGATGGGAGGGAAAGGCGATTGTGCCATGCTTTCCCATAACTCTCTCTTACGCCCACATTGACATATCAAAAACCTTTCTCTATGGGATCAGCGATCATAGAACACCACAATATTTGTGTAGCATCGCCTTAAAGCTCCATGTTATATGAGTACGAACTACACTTCCCCCCATTGTTTTGCACGTTTTCATTAAGATACAAGAGTCAATGTATTAATACAACATTTGTATTAATTCACTCACAGGAAACGCAGCCAAGGTATATCAAGAACTATAGTCCAGCAGCACTTTGGGGACACATGCGAGGCAATTACGTGAAGCCTCGTCTCCTTTCATTCCTTATCTATTATAAAGTTACATGCAACAGCCTTCGATAGATAGATGTATATTCTGAGTAGGTAATAAATATAAAATAATTATTGATGCTAACAAATTCATTATCTCTGTGTGTCATTAATAAAAATAAACTAAAGGAACTTAAACTCCACACTGAACATTGCGATACTCGTGCTTGTTACAGAAATATTCTTTTCTTATTCCTCTAAATAAGTGTAAACAAATATTTAGAAGAAAAGAAAGCAAAAATGTTAAACCATTTAAAAGGTGCTACGAACTTTCCTCCTTGCAGTGAAATTAACTGCCAAATTAGTGAAAAGCTTAATATCGTATGGTACAAAGTGGAGAATAGTTGAGAGCGCAGCATCACTGGCCGTGGAATCTAGAACTGCTAGCTGCCGGGGGTTCGATCCTCGCCTTTCGCGTGTTTATTTTCTGAAATACAAAATTGACAAACCTGTTTAATTCTCTATAGCCTTTATCAGGAATGGAGAATCAGATGAAGGAACACTGCTACATATTGAGTTAATGGGGACATGACAACATTGTGTAGTGCTTGGAAACAAACAGCATGGCAACGTTGTTAGGTGCAAAGGTAACTTCACCTGAAGTAATGTACAACTGCATTCTGTTCTGTTTAATATATGTGTAGTTAATTACATTATTCACTGGCATTCAGCTCTTGTAACAATGTATTTTTATGACCCCTGAAACCGTATTTTACACTATTAAGCGCTTATACCTATATACTTTAACACGATGTCTACGAAATTTATAGTGATGTCTTTGAATGTGAATATTTAAATAGGAATATTAATTTCGGGAGGAGTGATTGACAAACAAGGTAGGCGTGCTCCCTGCTTTATTTTCAGCAACTAAAATTAATATCTTACAAAGCATTCAGTTGTAAAATTGCAATCGTACTGCTGCATTCATAAGACGGCGGGAAATGCGGAATAAAATACCTAAAGGAGGCGTTTTATCAGAAATAGATTCCAATAGTTTGTATAATTGTAGGTATATTTAGCACGTGTTATATAAGTAATAATGTTCCCGTTAAGAAAGAAAAAAGAAAAAGGGAGATAAAAAAGCAACATTAAATGGGTTTCGAGCTAATTTTAGCCCACCACTGTTGATTTGGATTTGAACGAACACGCCTTAGTCAGTTCTGCTATAGCAACCACATGAACTTAGTCTCACTGATTAAACTAACAGTGGGGTCATTTTAGTTATAGTCCACAGCTTAATGGAAACACAATAAGAACATATTTTCTGCAGGAGCACTGAAGTTGGATGTACAATGTTTGCCCGTTAATGTAGAAAGATTGCTGAAATATTGCTTTTCAAAACTGCCAGGTCAGTCCATAGCTGCCATGCCCTCCGAACAGCAAGGGAAGCATATGACTAATTTAATTCTCATACCATCTATGCAAGTACGCCTGAGAATTAGGTGACTTTTCTCGCAGGTCTCGCTGAAGTTGGGTATTTACTTTTGTGAAAGATAGTACCCAAAATGCTTTTAAGAATGTACTTTACGCACTTTTTGCGCTGATTATTGAGAATCTTTAAAACCCATTTTAAGACATATTTTAGCTCATAGGTAATGGTGCGTTATGCTGTAAGTATACAACCTATAAACAAGACACGAAACAAACGAGTTTCTGCAGACCATTAGAATTGCGTGCACGAGTAATCAGCGCAATCAGGTGATATAAGGTGCACACAATAGCTTATAAATTATCTCCATTCGCTAATGCATATATCAGTCTAACAGTATCACTGTATCATTCAATGCTCAAAACAAGCACAGGATAATTAACTAGGTGTGTAAGCTGCTGTAAATATTTACATCTCATATCATATGTCTTATTAAATTTCTATTTTTAATTTCTTTAGTACCTACTGTAATAGCAGAGGAAATTTGCGTTTCACCGCTTAATGTGATATTGACATTTAATCGGAAAAAGTACTTTTGAGGTCCCCTGAATAAAAAAACAAGGTTTTGAAAAGGTTCGCACTCAAATGTGTGTATATTGTTGTGTGTGTGTGTGTGTATGTATGTGTGTGTGTGTGTGTGTGTGTGTGTGTGTGTGTGTGTGTGTGTGTGTGTGTGTGTGCCTTTCATGTGTATACAAAAATCTTTCCATTTGAAGAGGACCTCACAGACTATTCCCAGAAACTTCAATGCATACATTTTATTTGCCATATCAATATCCTTAATATATGGTATTTTAATCAAAATTGCTAGATCTATTTTTGAATAATTAACAAATTTCGAAAAATGTTCTACATTAAGGGTAGTTGAGGTGAGATGTTTTGAAAATCTTTGTGTGGCATCTTTGGAACATATGAACTTAAACCATGTTTGGTATTTATTCCACTTTTCGGTTTTGAATTCCACATACACACGTACCTACACATGCAAACACATACACACATACATACATACACACAGACACAGACACAGACACACACACACACACACACACACACACACACACACACACACACACACAGAGAGAGAGGAATCCTTTTCTAAAAATGCTTTTTTTTAAATCCAGAGGCCTCAAAACATGTATTCCCGGTAAAATCTCGCTATCAAATTTTTGGGTGGAAGGTAATATCTTCTTTACCTACTATGCAAGTACGTGACAGAGAAAGCAAAAGCACAGCTATTCCATATTTTCAGCCCCCTTATTTACAGAATGCTTTCGTTAAATGCTTTAAAATTTTAGGTGACTAAACAGACCACAAAAATGACGTTCTTAGAAATCGCAGAGGGCAAAGAACTTTTTTTTTTTTTTTTTTTTTTTTTTTTTTTTTTTTTGTGGTGGGGGGGGGGGGTTATTACATATACTTTCTGTCTTGAAGAATTATTATCTTTGAACGAAGCGAATTCTAGCTCCGTGGGGAATTTTGTGGTAGAAACATTAAACTTTATTTGACATTCAGACACAACTATTCATCTAACGAATCTACGTAATCATTGGCACTGTGGCATTGCCACGCACACGCGCGCGCACACACACACACCCACACACACACACACACACACACACACACACACACACACACACACACACACACACACACACTAATGGATTAAACGTGTATAGACTCACTACTAGTACGATCTAGAATACAAATTGATGACGCGGCACTAAAACTGGGTAGTAAACGCTTTGAAATAACTTGAGGAAACGAGATATTAATTGCAGGTTAAGAGCAATTAAAATGAAGTATACTCAACAAGTTGGCATTGCTGCTATAAAACGGGATTTGCACACGCCATGACGGCTGAGATTGGTGAAGCAACATGGGCGTCGCGAAAGAGGGACAAGGGGAGAGGACCTTGGAAATTAATGAATTTAATGTGCATTCAATTACGGAATATTGGACTATTGTTTCAATTTTGATGTAAAGGACAATTTTTATCTAGCACAAATTAATACGGTTATCCGCAACAAATACAATATGTTTTGATAACAGAATAATGAATTAATATAGGGTAGTTAAATTATATTCGAACCCGTCTCGCGGCTTCTCTACCGTGCGAGACAGCCGGTAGTCGCCGGAATTTACGTCTGCAAAGGCGGACTAAAATCCTTACCTTAGAGTAGATGCTGGAAAGATTAACCTGCTGCTCTCAAACAAGCAGCATATCTCGTGTAAATATTGTCGCTCCTCACCGAAGCCCAGCAGTTGGAATTCTTGTGATTTCTTGTGCAATGTTTTCTCAAAGTTCCTGTAGTGTGCGAGGATTGAAACGATACACTTTGTCTTTTAAAGAACCCCATAAATAAAAATGACAACTCGTTAGGTCAGGATAACGAGGGGGCCACAAATCAACACTAATTATTCTGCCATCAAACATCTCTCTTACTGCATTTAATGATACGGCAGGCGAATGTGCTGCTGGAATCTTGCTGGAACCAACCATACGATTTCTCTTCTGTCAAGTGATTGAAAAATAGCCTTAGAATTAACCTTTGATGTCGCTCTACATTTATCGTTTCTTCAAAGAATATGAGCCCTATTATTCTTCTAGCACTTATCGCACACCACACTCCAATTTTCTGATCATATTGAGGCATTTTGTCCAGTAGCATAGGTTTTTCTGAACCCTAGTAGTGACTGTTGTGAGTATTCACACGTCCAGTTAGATAAAACAAAGATTCATCACTGAAAAACAAAAGTTGTGGGTCAATGAAACCTCTTCTTACGGATTGCAAAAACAGGTTATACTAATTCACAGGTTTAGTGGGATCATTTGGCTTTACGCTTGCACTCGTGTGTAGCGATACGGCTTCAGTTTCAACAGAGGTGTAGCATTTCTCGCAGAAGATCGAGATACATATGTTTGCTGCGCTAGTGTTTTCAGCGATTTTCGAGGCGAACACTCCAAAGCGGCACCAGTGTCATCCAGTTTAGCTTTCAGTTAACACTGACCCCTTCCTCGAATGTTTGTCCAACACCGAACCCGAAGCTTCAAATTTAATTACAGCCATATGTATGGTTGTCCTTGCAGGTGGTACAGAGTTCAGAAACTTTTCAGCAAATTCCCTGCGCACACAGCGAGCAGATGCATGCTTGAAGTAAACTTTACAAACAAACATGCGTTCTTCCACAGATAAGTGACATACCATGTTTACAGCACGTCAGAGGCGCCTGATTCACACTGAATGACTGAACCTGACACACCAATGCCAACGAGAGTTGGCGCCTGCACTTTCGAGCGGGATTTGCCGGGTCAAAGTCTCCGCAGCCGGCACGGGAGTAGCGAAGGAGAGCCCGCGAATGGACAGCTGCTGTGACTGACTAAAACAAGTCAGAACCACTGCTTGTACTGAGGTTCAATCGCTACTGCACAGCCCTTGGTCTAGTTAATGTGACTGACTAAAACAAGTCAGAACCACTGCTTGTACTGAGGTTCAATCGTTACTGCACAGCCCCTGTTCTAGTTAATGTGACTGACTGAAACAAGTCAGAACCACTGCTTGTACTGAGGTTCAATCGCTACTGCGCAGCCCCTGTTCTAGTTAATGTGACTGACTAAAACAAGTCAAAACCACTGCTTGTACTGAGGTTCAATTGCTACTGGACAGCTCGTGTTCTAGTTAATGTGACTGACTAAAACAAGTCAGAACCACTGCTTGTTCTGAGGTTCAATTGCTAATGGACAGCTCGTGTTCTAGTTAATGTGACTGACTAAAACAAGTCAGAATCACTGCTTGTACTGAGGTTCAATCGCTACTGCACAGCTCCTGTTCTGGTTAATGTGACTGACTAAAACAAGTCAGAATCACTGCTTGTACCGAGGTTCAATCGCTACTGCACAGCTCGTGTTCTGGTTAATGTGACTGACTAAAACAAGTCAGAATCACTGCTTGTACTGAGGTTCAATCGCTACTGCACAGCTCCTGTTCTGGTTAATGTGACTGACTGAAACAAGTCAGAACCACTGCTTGTTCTGAGGTTCAATCGCTACTGGTCAGCCCCTGTTCTAGTTAATGTGACTGACTGAAACAAGTCAGAACCACTGCTTGTTCTGAGGTTCAATCGCTACTGCACAGCCCCTGTTCTAGTTAATGTGACTGACTGAAACAAGTCAGAACCACTGCTTGTTCTGAGGTTCAATCGCTACTGGACAGCTTGTGTTCTAGTTAATGTGACTGACTAAAACAAGTCAGAACCACTGCTTGTTCTGAGGTTCAATCGCTACTGCACAGCCCCTGTTCTAGTTAATGTGATTGACTAAAACAAGTCAGAACCACTGCTTGTTCTGAGGTTCAATCGCTACTGCACAGCCCCTGTTCTCGTTAATGTGACTGACTGAAACAAGTCAGAACCACTGCTTGTACTGAGGTTCAATCGCTACTGCACAGCCCCTGTTCTAGTTAATGTGACTGACTAATACAAGTCAGAATCATTGCTTATACTGAGGTTCAATCGCTACTGCACAGCCCCTGTTCTAAGTAATGTGACTGACCGAAACAAGTCAGAACCACTGCTTGTACTGAGGTTCAATCGCTACTGCACAGCCCCTGTTCTAGTTAATGTGACTGACTGAAACAAGTCAGAACACTTCTTGTACTGAGGTTCAATCGCTATTGCACCGTCCCTGTTCTAGTTAATGTGACTGACTGAAACAAGTCAGAACCACTGCTTGTTCTGAGGTTCAATCGCTACTGCACAGCCCCTGTTCTAGTTAATGTGACTGACTGAAACAAGTCAGAACCACTGCTTGTTCTGAGGTTCAATCGCTACTGCACAGCCCCTGTTCTAGTTAATGTGACTGACTGAAACAAGTCAGAACCACTGCTTGTTCTGAGGTTCAATCGCTACTGCACAGCTCGTGTTCTAGTTAATGTGACTGACTGAAACAAGTCAGAACCACTGCTTGTTCTGAGGTTCAATCGCTACTGCACAGTTCGTGTTCTAGTTAATGTGACTGACTGAAACAAGTCAGAACCACTGCTTGTTCTGAGGTTCAATCGCTACTGCACAGCTCGTGTTCTAGTTAATGTGACTGACTGAAACAAGTCAGAACCACTGCTTGTTCTGAGGTTCAATCGCTACTGGTCAGCCCCTGTTCTAGTTAATGTGACTGACTGAAACAAGTCAGAACCACTGCTTGTTCTGAGGTTCAATCGCTACTGCACAGCCCCTGTTCTAGTTAATGTGACAGACTGAAACAAGTCAGAACCACTGCTTGTTCTGAGGTTCAATCACTACTGGACAGCTCGTGTTCTAGTTAATGTGACTGACTAAAACAAGTCAGAACCACTGCTTGTTCTGAGGTTCAATCGCTACTGCACAGCCCCTGTTCTAGTTAATGTGACTGACTAAAACAAGTCAGAACCACTGCTTGTTCTGAGGTTCAATCGCTACTGCACAGCCCCTGTTCTAGTTAATGTGACTGACTAATACAAGTCAGAATCATTGCTTGTACTGAGGTTCAATCGCTACTGCACAGCCCCTGTTCTAGTTAATGTGACTGACTGAAACAAGTCAGAACCACTTCTTGTACTGAGGTTCAATCGCTATTGCACAGCTCGTGTTCTAGTTAATGTGACTGACTAAAACAAGTCAGAGCCACTGCTTGTTCTGAGGTTCAATCGCTACTGCACAGCCCCTGTTGTAGTTAATGTGACTGACTGAAACAAGTCAGAACCACTTCTTGTACTGAGGTTCAATCGCTATTGCACCGTCCCTGTTCCAGTTAATGTGACTGACTGAAACAAGTCAGAACCACTGCTTGTACTGAGGTTCAATCGCTACTGCACAGCCCCTGTTCTAGTTAATGTGACTGACTGAAACAAGTCAGAACCACTTCTTGTACTGAGGTTCAATCGCTATTGCACCGTCCCTGTTCTATGTAATGTGACTGACTGAAACAAGTCAGAACCACTGCTTGTTCTGAGGTTCAATCGCTACTGCACAGCTCGTGTTCTAGTTAATGTGACTGACTAAAACAAGTCAGAACCACTGTTTGTTCTGAGGTTCAATCGCTACTGCACAGCCCCTGTTCTAGTTAATGTGACTGACTGAAACAAGTCAGAACCACTGCTTGTACTGAGGTTCAATCGCTACTGCACAGCCCCTGTTCTAGTTAATGTGACTGACTGAAACAAGTCAGAACCACTGCTTGTTCTGAGGTTCAATCGCTACTGCACAGCCCCTGTTCTAGTTAATGTGACTGACTGAAACAAGTCAGAACCACTGCTTGTTCTGAGGATCAATCGCTACTGCACAGCCCCTGTTCTAGTTAATGTGACTGACTGAAACAAGTCAGAACCACTGCTTGTTCTGAGGTTCAATCGCTACTGCACAGCTCGTGTTCTAGTTAATGTGACTGACTGAAACAAGTCAGAACCACTGCTTGTTCTGAGGTTCAATCGCTACTGCACAGCTCGTGTTCTAGTTAATGTGACTGACTGAAGCAAGTCAGAACCACTGCTTGTTCTGAGGTTCAATCGCTAGTGCACAGCTCGTGTTCTAGTTAATGTGACTGACTAAAACAAGTCAGAATCACTGCTTGTTCTGAGGTTCAATCGCTACTGGACAGCTCGTGTTCTAGTTAATGTGACTGACTGAAACAAGTCAGAAGCACTGCTTGTTCTGAGGTTCAATCGCTACTGGACAGCTAGTGTTCTAGTTAATGTGACTGACTGCAACAAGTCAGAACCGCTGCTTGTTCTGAGGTTCAATTGCTACTGGACAGCTCGTGTTCTGGTTAATATGACTGACTAAAACAAGTCAGAACCACTGCTTGTTCTGAGGTTCAAGCGCTACTGGACAGCCCCTGTTCTAGTTAATGTGACTGACTGAAACAAGTCAGAACCACTGCTTGTACTGAGGTTCAATTGCTACTGGACAGCTCGTGTTCTAGTTAATGTGACTGACTAAAACAAGTCAGAACCACTGCTTGTTCTGAGGTTCAATTGGTACTGGACAGCTCGTGTTCTAGTTAATGTGACTGACTCAAACAAGTCAGAACCACTGCTTGTTCTGAGGTTCAATCGCTACTGGACAGCCCCTGTTCTAGTTAATGTGACTGACTGAAACAAGTCAGAACCACTGCTTGTACTGAGGTTCAATCGCTACTGCACAGCCCCTCTTCTAGTTAATGTGACTGACTAAAACAAGTCAGAGCCACTTCTTGTACTGAGGTTCAATCGCTATTGCACAGCTCGTGTTCTAGTTAATGTGACTGACTAAAACAAGTCAGAGCCACTGCTTGTTCTGAGGTTCAATCGCTACTGCACAGCTCGTGTTCTAGTTAATGTGACTGACTGAAACAAGTCAGAACCACTGCTTGTACTGAGGTTCAATCGCTACTGCACAGCTCGTGTTCTAGTTAATGTGACTGACTAAAACAAGTCAGAACCACTGCTTGTTCTGAGGTTCAATCGCTACTGCACAGCCCCTCTTCTAGTTAATGTGACTGACTAAAAAAAGTCAGAACCACTTCTTGTACTGAGGTTCAATCGCTATTGCACAGCTCGTGTTCTAGTTAATGTGACTGACTAAAACAAGTCAGAGCCACTGCTTGTTCTGAGGTTCAATCGCTACTGCACAGCTCGTGTTCTAGTTAATGTGACTGACTGAAACAAGTCAGAACCACTGCTTGTACTGAGGTTCAATCGCTACTGCACAGCTCGTGTTCTAGTTAATGTGACTGACTGAAACAAGTCAGAACCACTGCTTGTTCTGAGGTTCAATCGCTACTGCACAGCCCCTGTTCTAGTTAATGTGACTGACTGAAACAAGTCAGAACCACTGCTTGTTCTGAGGTTCAATCGCTACTGCACAGCTCGTGTTCTAGTTAATGTGACTGACTAAAACAAGTCAGAACCACTGCTTGTTCTGAGGTTCAAGCGCTACTGGACAGCCCCTGTTCTAGTTAATGTGACTGACTGAAACAAGTCAGAACCACTGCTTGTTCTGAGGTTCAATCGCTACTGCACAGCCCCTGTTCTAGTTAATGTGACTGACTAAAAAAAGTCAGAACCACTTCTTGTACTGAGGTTCAATCGCTATTGCACAGATCGTGTTCTAGTTAATGTGACTGACTAAAACAAGTCAGAACCACTGCTTTTTCTGAGGTTCAATCGCTACTGCACAGCTCGTGTTCTAGTTAATGTGACTGACTGAAACAAGTCAGAACCACTGCTTGTACTGAGGTTCAATCGCTACTGCACAGCTCGTGTTCTAGTTAATGTGACTGACTGAAACAAGGCCGAACCACTGCTTGTTCTGAGGTTCAATTGCTACTGGACAGCTCGTGTTCTAGTTAATGTGACTGACTAAAACAAGTCAGAACCACTGCTTGTACTGAAGTTCAATCGCTACTGCACAGTTCGTGTTCTAGTTAATGTGACTGACTGAAACAAGTCAGAACCACTGCTTGTTCTGAGGTTCAATCGCTACTGCACAGCCCCTGTTCTAGTTAATGTGACTGACTAAAACAAGTCAGAACCACTGCTTTTTCTGAGGTTCAATCGCTACTGCACAGCTCGTGTTCTAGTTAATGTGACTGACTGAAACAAGTCAGAACCACTGCTTGTACTGAGGTTCAATCGCTACTGCACAGCTCGTGTTCTAGTTAATGTGACTGACTGAAACAAGTCCGAACCACTGCTTGTTCTGAGGTTCAATTGCTACTGGACAGCTCGTGTTCTAGTTAATGTGACTGACTAAAACAAGTCAGAACCACTGCTTGTACTGAAGTTCAATCGCTACTGCACAGCTCGTGTTCTAGTTAATGTGACTGACTGAAACAAGTCAGAACCACTGCTTGTTCTGAGGTTCAATCGCTACTGCACAGCCCCTGTTCTAGTTAATGTGACTGACTGAAACAAGTCAGAACCACTGCTTGTTCTGAGGTTCAATCGCTACTGCACAGCTCGTGCTCTAGTTAATGTGACTGACTAAAACAAGTCAGAACCACTGCTTGTTCTGAGGTTCAATCGCTACCGCACAGCCCCTGTTCTAGTTAATGTGACTGACTAAAACAAGTCAGAACCACTTCTTGTACTGAGGTTCAATCGCTATTGCACAGCTCGTGTTCTAGTTAATGTGACTGACTGAAACAAGTCAGAACCACTGCTTGTACTGAGGTTCAATCGCTACTGCACAGCTCGTGTTCTAGTTAATGTGACTGAGTGAAACAAGTCTGAACCACTGCTTGTTCTGAGGTTCAATCGCTACTGCACAGCCCCTGTTCTGGTTAATGTGACTGACTGAAACAAGTCAGAACCACTGCTTGTTCTGAGGTTCAATCGCTACTGCACAGCTCGTGTTCTAGTTAATGTGACTGACTAAAACAAGTCAGAACCACTGCTTGTTCTGAGGTTCAATCGCTACTGCACAGCCCCTGTTCTAGTTAATGTGACTGACTAAAAAAAGTCAGAACCACTTCTTGTACTGAGGTTCAATCGCTATTGCACAGATCGTGTTCTAGTTAATGTGACTGACTAAAACAAGTCAGAACCACTGCTTTTTCTGAGGTTCAATCGCTACTGCACAGCTCGTGTTCTAGTTAATGTGACTGACTGAAACAAGTCAGAACCACTGCTTGTACTGAGGTTCAATCGCTACTGCACAGCTCGTGTTCTAGTTAATGTGACTGAGTGAAACAAGTCAGAACCACTGCTTGTTCTGAGGTTCAATTGCTACTGGACAGCTCGTGTTCTAGTTAATGTGACTGACTAAAACAAGTCAGAACCACTGCTTGTACTGAAGTTCAATCGCTACTGCACAGCTCGTGTTCTAGTTAATGTGACTGACTGAAACAAGTCAGAACCACTGCTTGTTCTGAGGTTCAATCGCTACTGCACAGCCCCTGTTCTAGTTAATGTGACTGACTGAAACAAGTGAGAACCACTGCTTGTTCTGAGGTTCAATCGCTACTGCACAGCCCCTGTTCTAGTTAATGTGACTGACTAAAACAAGTCAGAACCACTTCTTGTACTGAGGTTCAATCGCTATTGCACAGCTCGTGTTCTAGTTAATGTGACTGACTAAAACAAGTCAGAACCACTGCTTGTTCTGAGGTTCAATCGCTACTGCACAGCCCCTCTTCTAGTTAATGTGACTGACTAAAACAAGTCAGAGCCACTTCTTGTACTGAGGTTCAATCGCTATTGCACAGCTCGTGTTCTAGTTAATGTGACTGACTAAAACAAGTCAGAGCCACTGCTTGTTCTGAGGTTCAATCGCTACTGCACAGCTCATGTTCTAGTTAATGTGACTGACTGAAACAAGTCAGAACCACTGCTTGTACTGAGGTTCAATCGCTACTGCACAGCTCGTGTTCTAGTTAATGTGACTGACTGAAACAAGTCAGAACCACTGCTTGTTCTGAGGTTCAATCGCTACTGCACAGCCCCTGTTCTAGTTAATGTGACTGACTGAAACAAGTCAGAACCACTGCTTGTTCTGAGGTTCAATCGCTACTGCACAGCTCGTGTTCTAGTTAATGTGACTGACTAAAACAAGTCAGAACCACTGCTTGTTCTGAGGTTCAAGCGCTACTGGACAGCCCCTGTTCTAGTTAATGTGACTGACTGAAACAAGTCAGAACCACTGCTTGTTCTGAGGTTCAATCGCTACTGCACAGCCCCTGTTCTAGTTAATGTGACTGACTAAAAAAAGTCAGAACCACTTCTTGTACTGAGGTTCAATCGCTACTGCACAGCCCCTGTTCTAGTTAATGTGACTGACTGAAACAAGTCAGAACCACTGCTTGTTCTGAGGTTCAATCGCTACTGCACAGCCCCTGTTCTAGTTAATGTGACTGACTGAAACAAGTCAGAACCACTGCTTGTTCTGAGGATCAATCGCTACTGCACAGCCCCTGTTCTAGTTAATGTGACTGACTGAAACAAGTCAGAACCACTGCTTGTTCTGAGGTTCAATCGCTACTGCACAGCTCGTGTTCTAGTTAATGTGACTGACTGAAACAAGTCATAAACCACTGCTTGTTCTGAGGTTCAATCGCTACTGCACAGCTCGTGTTCTAGTTAATGTGACTGACTGAAGCAAGTCAGAACCACTGCTTGTTCTGAGGTTCAATCGCTAGTGCACAGCTCGTGTTCTAGTTAATGTGACTGACTAAAACAAGTCAGAATCACTGCTTGTTCTGAGGTTCAATCGCTACTGGACAGCTCGTGTTCTAGTTAATGTGACTGACTGAAACAAGTCAGAAGCACTGCTTGTTCTGAGGTTCAATCGCTACTGGACAGCTAGTGTTCTAGTTAATGTGACTGACTGCAACAAGTCAGAACCGCTGCTTGTTCTGAGGTTCAATTGCTACTGGACAGCTCGTGTTCTGGTTAATATGACTGACTAAAACAAGTCAGAACCACTGCTTGTTCTGAGGTTCAAGCGCTACTGGACAGCCCCTGTTCTAGTTAATGTGACTGACTGAAACAAGTCAGAACCACTGCTTGTACTGAGGTTCAATTGCTACTGGACAGCTCGTGTTCTAGTTAATGTGACTGACTAAAACAAGTCAGAACCACTGCTTGTTCTGAGGTTCAATTGGTACTGGACAGCTCGTGTTCTAGTTAATGTGACTGACTGAAACAAGTCAGAACCACTGCTTGTTCTGAGGTTCAATCGCTACTGGACAGCCCCTGTTCTAGTTAATGTGACTGACTGAAACAAGTCAGAACCACTGCTTGTACTGAGGTTCAATCGCTACTGCACAGCCCCTCTTCTAGTTAATGTGACTGACTAAAACAAGTCAGAGCCACTTCTTGTACTGAGGTTCAATCGCTATTGCACAGCTCGTGTTCTAGTTAATGTGACTGACTAAAACAAGTCAGAGCCACTGCTTGTTCTGAGGTTCAATCGCTACTGCACAGCTCGTGTTCTAGTTAATGTGACTGACTGAAACAAGTCAGAACCACTGCTTGTACTGAGGTTCAATCGCTACTGCACAGCTCGTGTTCTAGTTAATGTGACTGACTAAAACAAGTCAGAACCACTGCTTGTTCTGAGGTTCAATCGCTACTGCACAGCCCCTCTTCTAGTTAATGTGACTGACTAAAACAAGTCAGAACCACTTCTTGTACTGAGGTTCAATCGCTATTGCACAGCTCGTGTTCTAGTTAATGTGACTGACTGAAACAAGTCAGAACCACTGCTTGTACTGAGGTTCAATCGCTACTGCACAGCTCGTGTTCTAGTTAATGTGACTGACTGAAACAAGTCAGAACCACTGCTTGTTCTGAGGTTCAATCGCTACTGCACAGCCCCTGTTCTAGTTAATGTGACTGACTGAAACAAGTCAGAACCACTGCTTGTTCTGAGGTTCAATCGCTACTGCACAGCTCGTGTTCTAGTTAATGTGACTGACTAAAACAAGTCAGAACCACTGCTTGTTCTGAGGTTCAAGCGCTACTGGACAGCCCCTGTTCTAGTTAATGTGACTGACTGAAACAAGTCAGAACCACTGCTTGTTCTGAGGTTCAATCGCTACTGCACAGCCCCTGTTCTAGTTAATGTGACTGACTAAAAAAAGTCAGAACCACTTCTTGTACTGAGGTTCAATCGCTATTGCACAGATCGTGTTCTAGTTAATGTGACTGACTAAAACAAGTCAGAACCACTGCTTTTTCTGAGGTTCAATCGCTACTGCACAGCTCGTGTTCTAGTTAATGTGACTGACTGAAACAAGTCAGAACCACTGCTTGTACTGAGGTTCAATCGCTACTGCACAGCTCGTGTTCTAGTTAATGTGACTGACTGAAACAAGTCCGAACCACTGCTTGTTCTGAGGTTCAATTGCTACTGGACAGCTCGTGTTCTAGTTAATGTGACTGACTAAAACAAGTCAGAACCACTGCTTGTACTGAAGTTCAATCGCTACTGCACAGTTCGTGTTCTAGTTAATGTGACTGACTGAAACAAGTCAGAACCACTGCTTGTTCTGAGGTTCAATCGCTACTGCACAGCCCCTGTTCTAGTTAATGTGACTGACTAAAACAAGTCAGAACCACTGCTTTTTCTGAGGTTCAATCGCTACTGCACAGCTCGTGTTCTAGTTAATGTGACTGACTGAAACAAGTCAGAACCACTGCTTGTACTGAGGTTCAATCGCTACTGCACAGCTCGTGTTCTAGTTAATGTGACTGACTGAAACAAGTCCGAACCACTGCTTGTTCTGAGGTTCAATTGCTACTGGACAGCTCGTGTTCTAGTTAATGTGACTGACTAAAACAAGTCAGAACCACTGCTTGTACTGAAGTTCAATCGCTACTGCACAGCTCGTGTTCTAGTTAATGTGACTGACTGAAACAAGTCAGAACCACTGCTTGTTCTGAGGTTCAATCGCTACTGCACAGCCCCTGTTCTAGTTAATGTGACTGACTGAAACAAGTCAGAACCACTGCTTGTTCTGAGGTTCAATCGCTACTGCACAGCTCGTGCTCTAGTTAATGTGACTGACTAAAACAAGTCAGAACCACTGCTTGTTCTGAGGTTCAATCGCTACTGCACAGCCCCTGTTCTAGTTAATGTGACTGACTAAAACAAGTCAGAACCACTTCTTGTACTGAGGTTCAATCGCTATTGCACAGCTCGTGTTCTAGTTAATGTGACTGACTGAAACAAGTCAGAACCACTGCTTGTACTGAGGTTCAATCGCTACTGCACAGCTCGTGTTCTAGTTAATGTGACTGAGTGAAACAAGTCTGAACCACTGCTTGTTCTGAGGTTCAATCGCTACTGCACAGCCCCTGTTCTGGTTAATGTGACTGACTGAAACAAGTCAGAACCACTGCTTGTTCTGAGGTTCAATCGCTACTGCACAGCTCGTGTTCTAGTTAATGTGACTGACTAAAACAAGTCAGAACCACTGCTTGTTCTGAGGTTCAATCGCTACTGCACAGCCCCTGTTCTAGTTAATGTGACTGACTAAAAAAAGTCAGAACCACTTCTTGTACTGAGGTTCAATCGCTATTGCACAGATCGTGTTCTAGTTAATGTGACTGACTAAAACAAGTCAGAACCACTGCTTTTTCTGAGGTTCAATCGCTACTGCACAGCTCGTGTTCTAGTTAATGTGACTGACTGAAACAAGTCAGTACCACTGCTTGTACTGAGGTTCAATCGCTACTGCACAGCTCGTGTTCTAGTTAATGTGACTGACTGAAACAAGTCAGAACCACTGCTTGTTCTGAGGTTCAATTGCTACTGGACAGCTCGTGTTCTAGTTAATGTGACTGACTAAAACAAGTCAGAACCACTGCTTGTACTGAAGTTCAATCGCTACTGCACAGCTCGTGTTCTAGTTAATGTGACTGACTGAAACAAGTCAGAACCACTGCTTGTTCTGAGGTTCAATCGCTACTGCACAGCCCCTGTTCTAGTTAATGTGACTGACTGAAACAAGTGAGAACCACTGCTTGTTCTGAGGTTCAATCGCTATTGCACAGCTCGTGTTCTAGTTAATGTGACTGACTAAAACAAGTCAGAACCACTGCTTGTTCTGAGGTTCAATCGCTACTGCACAGCCCCTCTTCTAGTTAATGTGACTGACTAAAACAAGTCAGAGCCACTTCTTGTACTGAGGTTCAATCGCTATTGCACAGCTCGTGTTCTAGTTAATGTGACTGACTAAAACAAGTCAGTGCCACTGCTTGTTCTGAGGTTCAATCGCTACTGCACAGCTCATGTTCTAGTTAATGTGACTGACTGAAACAAGTCAGAACCACTGCTTGTACTGAGGTTCAATCGCTACTGCACAGCTCGTGTTCTAGTTAATGTGACTGACTGAAACAAGTCAGAACCACTGCTTGTTCTGAGGTTCAATCGCTACTGCACAGCCCCTGTTCTAGTTAATGTGACTGACTGAAACAAGTCAGAACCACTGCTTGTTCTGAGGTTCAATCGCTACTGCACAGCTCGTGTTCTAGTTAATGTGACTGACTAAAACAAGTCAGAACCACTGCTTGTTCTGAGGTTCAAGCGCTACTGGACAGCCCCTGTTCTAGTTAATGTGACTGACTGAAACAAGTCAGAACCACTGCTTGTTCTGAGGTTCAATCGCTACTGCACAGCCCCTGTTCTAGTTAATGTGACTGACTAAAAAAAGTCAGAACCACTTCTTGTACTGAGGTTCAATCGCTATTGCACAGATCGTGTTCTAGTTAATGTGACTGACTAAAACAAGTCAGAACCACTGCTTTTTCTGAGGTTCAATCGCTACTGCACAGCTCGTGTTCTAGTTAATGTGACTGACTGAAACAAGTCAGAACCACTGCTTGTACTGAGGTTCAATCGCTACTGCACAGCTCGTGTTCTAGTTAATGTGACTGACTGAAACAAGTCCGAACCACTGCTTGTTCTGAGGTTCAATTGCTACTGGACAGCTCGTGTTCTAGTTAATGTGACTGACTAAAACAAGTCAGAACCACTGCTTGTACTGAAGTTCAATCGCTACTGCACAGTTCGTGTTCTAGTTAATGTGACTGACTGAAACAAGTCAGAACCACTGCTTGTTCTGAGGTTCAATCGCTACTGCACAGCCCCTGTTCTAGTTAATGTGACTGACTAAAACAAGTCAGAACCACTGCTTCTTCTGAGGTTCAATCGCTACTGCACAGCTCGTGTTCTAGTTAATGTGACTGACTGAAACAAGTCAGAACCACTGCTTGTACTGAGGTTCAATCGCTACTGCACAGCTCGTGTTCTAGTTAATGTGACTGACTGAAACAAGTCCGAACCACTGCTTGTTCTGAGGTTCAATTGCTACTGGACAGCTCGTGTTCTAGTTAATGTGACTGACTAAAACAAGTCAGAACCACTGCTTGTACTGAAGTTCAATCGCTACTGCACAGCTCGTGTTCTAGTTAATGTGACTGACTGAAACAAGTCAGAACCACTGCTTGTTCTGAGGTTCAATCGCTACTGCACAGCCCCTGTTCTAGTTAATGTGACTGACTGAGACAAGTCAGAACCACTGCTTGTTCTGAGGTTCAATCGCTACTGCACAGCTCGTGCTCTAGTTAATGTGACTGACTAAAACAAGTCAGAACCACTGCTTGTTCTGAGGTTCAATCGCTACTGCACAGCCCCTGTTCTAGTTAATGTGACTGACTAAAACAAGTCAGAACCACTTCTTGTACTGAGGTTCAATCGCTATTGCACAGCTCGTGTTCTAGTTAATGTGACTGACTGAAACAAGTCAGAACCACTGCTTGTACTGAGGTTCAATCGCTACTGCACAGCTCGTGTTCTAGTTAATGTGACTGAGTGAAACAAGTCTGAACCACTGCTTGTTCTGAGGTTCAATCGCTACTGCACAGCCCCTGTTCTGGTTAATGTGACTGACTGAAACAAGTCAGAACCACTGCTTGTTCTGAGGTTCAATCGCTACTGCACAGCTCGTGTTCTACTTAATGTGACTGACTAAAACAAGTCAGAACCACTGCTTGTTCTGAGGTTCAATCGCTACTGCACAGCCCCTGTTCTAGTTAATGTGACTGACTAAAAAAAGTCAGAACCACTTCTTGTACTGAGGTTCAATCGCTATTGCACAGATCGTGTTCCAGTTAATGTGACTGACTAAAACAAGTCAGAACCACTGCTTTTTCTGAGGTTCAATCGCTACTGCACAGCTCGTGTTCTAGTTAATGTGACTGACTGAAACAAGTCAGAACCACTGCTTGTACTGAGGTTCAATCGCTACTGCACAGCTCGTGTTCTAGTTAATGTGACTGACTGAAACAAGTCAGAACCACTGCTTGTTCTGAGGTTCAATTGCTACTGGACAGCTCGTGTTCTAGTTAATGTGACTGACTAAAACAAGTCAGAACCACTGCTTGTACTGAAGTTCAATCGCTACTGCACAGCTCGTGTTCTAGTTAATGTGACTGACTGAAACAAGTCAGAACCACTGCTTGTTCTGAGGTTCAATCGCTACTGCACAGCCCCTGTTCTAGTTAATGTGACTGACTGAAACAAGTGAGAACCACTGCTTGTTCTGAGGTTCAATCGCTACTGCACAGCCCCTGCTCTAGTTAATGTGACTGACTAAAACAAGTCAGAACCACTTCTTGTACTGAGGTTCAATCGCTATTGCACAGCTCGTGTTCTAGTTAATGTGACTGACTAAAACAAGTCAGAACCACTGCTTGTTCTGAGGTTCAATCGCTACTGCACAGCCCCTCTTCTAGTTAATGTGACTGACTAAAACAAGTCAGAGCCACTTCTTGTACTGAGGTTCAATCGCTATTGCACAGCTCGTGTTCTAGTTAATGTGACTGACTAAAACAAGTCAGAGCCACTGCTTGTTCTGAGGTTCAATCGCTACTGCACAGCTCATGTTCTAGTTAATGTGACTGACTGAAACAAGTCAGAACCACTGCTTGTACTGAGGTTCAATCGCTACTGCACAGCTCGTGTTCTAGTTAATGTGACTGACTAAAACAAGTCAGAACCACTGCTTGTTCTGAGGTTCAATCGCTACTGCACAGCCCCTCTTCTAGTTAATGTGACTGACTAAAACAAGTCAGAACCACTTCTTGTACTGAGGTTCAATCGCTATTGCACAGCTCGTGTTCTAGTTAATGTGACTGACTAAAACAAGTCAGAGCCACTGCTTGTTCTGAGGTTCAATCGCTACTGCACAGCTCGTGTTCTAGTTAATGTGACTGACTGAAACAAGTCACAACCACTGCTTGTACTGAGGTTCAATCGCTACTGCACAGCTCGTGTTCTAGTTAATGTGACTGACTGAAACAAGTCAGAACCACTGCTTGTTCTGAGGTTCAATCGCTACTGCACAGCCCCTGTTCTAGTTAATGTGACTGACTGAAACAAGTCAGAACCACTGCTTGTTCTGAGGTTCAATCGCTACTGCACAGCTCGTGTTCTAGTTAATGTGACTGACTAAAACAAGTCAGAACCACTGCTTGTTCTGAGGTTCAAGCGCTACTGGACAGCCCCTGTTCTAGTTAATGTGACTGACTGAAACAAGTCAGAACCACTGCTTGTACTGAGGTTCAATCGCTATTGCGCAGCTCGTGTTCTAGTTAATGTGACTGACTAAAGCAAGTCAGAACCACTGCTTGTACGGAGGTTCAATCGCTACTGCACCGCCCCTGTTCTAGTTAATGTGACTGACTGAAACAAGTCAGAACCACTGCTTGTACTGTGGTTCAATCGCTACTGCACAGCCCCTGTTCTAGTTAATGTGACTGACTGAAACAAGTCAGAACCACTGCTTGTTCTGAGGTTCAATCGCTACTGGACAGCCCCTGTTCTAGTTAATGTGACTGACTGAAACAAGTCAGAACCACTGCTTGTTCTGAGGTTCAATCGCTACTGGACAGCCCCTGTTCTAGTTAATGTGACTGACTGAAACAAGTCAGAACCAGTGCTTGTTCTGAGGTTCAATCGGTACTGGACAGCCCCTGTTCTAGTTAATGTGACTGACTAAAGCAAGTCAGAGCCACTGCTTGTACTGAGGTTCAATCGCTACTGCACCGCCCCTGTTCTAGTTAATGTGACTGACTAAAACAAGTCAGAACCACTGCTTGTTCTGAGGTTCAATCGCTACTGCACAGCTCGTGTTCTAGTTAATGTGACTGACTAAAACAAGCCAGAACCACTGCTTGTTCTGAGGTTCAATCGCTACTGCACAGCTCGTGTTCTAGTTAATGTGACTGACTGAAACAAGTCAGAACCACTGCTTGTACTGAGGTTCAATCGCTACTGCACAGCTCGTGTTCTAGTTAATGTGACTGAGTGAAACAAGTCAGAACCACTGCTTGTTCTGAGGTTCAATCGCTACTGCACAGCCCCTGTTCTAGTTAATGTGACTGACTGAAACAAGTCAGAACCACTGCTTGTTCTGAGGTTCAATCGCTACTGCACAGCTCGTGTTCTAGTTAATGTGACTGACTGAAACAAGTCAGAACCACTGCTTGTTCTGAGGTTCAATCGCTACTGCACAGCCCCTGTTCTAGTTAATGTGACTGACTAAAACAAGTCAGAACCACTTCTTGTACTGAGGTTCAATCGCTATTGCACAGCTCGTGTTCTAGTTAATGTGACTGACTAAAACAAGTCAGAACCACTGCTTGTTCTGAGGTTCAATCGCTACTGCACAGCCCCTCTTCTAGTTAATGTGACTGACTAAAACAAGTCAGAGCCACTTCTTGTACTGAGGTTCAATCGCTATTGCACAGCTCGTGTTCTAGTTAATGTGACTGACTAAAACAAGTCAGAGCCACTGCTTGTTCTGAGGTTCAATCGCTACTGCACAGCTCGTGTTCTAGTTAATGTGACTGACTGAAACAAGTCAGAACCACTGCTTGTACTGAGGATCAATCGCTACTGCACAGCTCGTGTTCTAGTTAATGTGACTGACTAAAACAAGTCAGAACCACTGCTTGTTCTGAGGTTCAATCGCTACTGCACAGCTCCTGTTCTAGTTAATGTGACTGACTAAAAAAAGTCAGAACCACTTCTTGTACTGAGGTTCAATCGCTATTGCACAGATCGTGTTCTAGTTAATGTGACTGACTAAAACAAGTCAGAACCACTGCTTTTTCTGAGGTTCAATCGCTACTGCACAGCTCGTGTTCTAGTTAATGTGACTGACTGAAACAAGTCAGAACCACTGCTTGTACTGAGGTTCAATCGCTACTGCACAGCTCGTGTTCTAGTTAATGTGACTGACTGAAACAAGTCAGAACCACTGCTTGTTCTGAGGTGCAATTGCTACTGGACAGCTCGTGTTCTAGTTAATGTGACTGACTAAAACAAGTCAGAACCACTGCTTGTACTGAAGTTCAATCGCTACTGCACAGCTCGTGTTCTAGTTAATGTGACTGACTGAAACAAGTCAGAACCACTGCTTGTTCTGAGGTTCAATCGCTACTGCACAGCCCCTGTTCTAGTTAATGTGACTGACTGAAACAAGTGAGAACCACTGCTTGTTCTGAGGTTCAATCGCTACTGCACAGCCCCTGTTCTAGTTAATGTGACTGACTAAAACAAGTCAGAACCACTTCTTGTACTGAGGTTCAATCGCTATTGCACAGCTCGTGTTCTAGTTAATGTGACTGACTAAAACAAGTCAGAACCACTGCTTGTTCTGAGGTTCAATCGCTACTGCACAGCCCCTCTTCTAGTTAATGTGACTGACTAAAACAAGTCAGAGCCACTTCTTGTACTGAGGTTCAATCGCTATTGCACAGCTCGTGTTCTAGTTAATGTGACTGACTAAAACAAGTCAGAGCCACTTTTTGTTCCGAGGTTCAATCGCTACTGCACAGCTCGTGTTCTAGTTAATGTGACTGACTGAAACAAGTCAGAACCACTGCTTGTACTGAGGTTCAATCGCTACTGCACAGCTCGTGTTCTAGTTAATGTGACTGACTAAAACAAGTCAGAACCACTGCTTGTTCTGAGGTTCAATCGCTACTGCACAGCCCCTCTTCTAGTTAATGTGACTGACTAAAACAAGTCAGAACCACTTCTTGTACTGAGGTTCAATCGCTACTGCACAGCCCCTGTTCTAGTTAATGTGACTGACTGAAACAAGTCAGAACCACTGCTTGTTCTGAGGTGCAATTGCTACTGGACAGCTCGTGTTCTAGTTAATGTGACTGACTAAAACAAGTCAGAACCACTGCTTGTACTGAAGTTCAATCGCTACTGCACAGCTCGTGTTCTAGTTAATGTGACTGACTGAAACAAGTCAGAACCACTGCTTGTTCTGAGGTTCAATCGCTACTGCACAGCCCCTGTTCTAGTTAATGTGACTGACTGAAACAAGTGAGAACCACTGCTTGTTCTGAGGTTCAATCGCTACTGCACAGCCCCTGTTCTAGTTAATGTGACTGACTAAAACAAGTCAGAACCACTTCTTGTACTGAGGTTCAATCGCTACTGGACAGCCCCTGTTCTAGTTAATGTGACTGACTGAAACAAGTCAGAACCAGTGCTTGTTCTGAGGTTCAATCGGTACTGGACAGCCCCTGTTCTAGTTAATGTGACTGACTAAAGCAAGTCAGAGCCACTGCTTGTACTGAGGTTCAATCGCTACTGCACCGCCCCTGTTCTAGTTAATGTGACTGACTAAAACAAGTCAGAACCACTGCTTGTTCTGAGGTTCAATCGCTACTGCACAGCTCGTGTTCTAGTTAATGTGACTGACTAAAACAAGCCAGAACCACTGCTTGTTCTGAGGTTCAATCGCTACTGCACAGCTCGTGTTCTAGTTAATGTGACTGACTGAAACAAGTCAGAACCACTGCTTGTACTGAGGTTCAATCGCTACTGCACAGCTCGTGTTCTAGTTAATGTGACTGAGTGAAACAAGTCAGAACCACTGCTTGTTCTGAGGTTCAATCGCTACTGCACAGCCCCTGTTCTAGTTAATGTGACTGACTGAAACAAGTCAGAACCACTGCTTGTTCTGAGGTTCAATCGCTACTGCACAGCTCGTGTTCTAGTTAATGTGACTGACTGAAACAAGTCAGAACCACTGCTTATTTTGAGGTTCAATCGCTACTGCACAGCCCCTGTTCTAGTTAATGTGACTGACTAAAACAAGTCAGAACCACTTCTTGTACTGAGGTTCAATCGCTATTGCACAGCTCGTGTTCTAGTTAATGTGACTGACTAAAACAAGTCAGAACCACTGCTTGTTCTGAGGTTCAATCGCTACTGCACAGCCCCTCTTCTAGTTAATGTGACTGACTAAAACAAGTCAGAGCCACTTCTTGTACTGAGGTTCAATCGCTATTGCACAGCTCGTGTTCTAGTTAATGTGACTGACTAAAACAAGTCAGAGCCACTGCTTGTTCTGAGGTTCAATCGCTACTGCACAGCTCGTGTTCTAGTTAATGTGACTGACTGAAACAAGTCAGAACCACTGCTTGTACTGAGGATCAATCGCTACTGCACAGCTCGTGTTCTAGTTAATGTGACTGACTAAAACAAGTCAGAACCACTGCTTGTTCTGAGGTTCAATCGCTACTGCACAGCCCCTGTTCTAGTTAATGTGACTGACTAAAAAAAGTCAGAACCACTTCTTGTACTGAGGTTCAATCGCTATTGCACAGATCGTGTTCTAGTTAATGTGACTGACTAAAACAAGTCAGAACCACTGCTTTTTCTGAGGTTCAATCGCTACTGCACAGCTCGTGTTCTAGTTAATGTGACTGACTGAAACAAGTCAGAACCACTGCTTGTACTGAGGTTCAATCGCTACTGCACAGCCCCTGTTCTAGTTAATGTGACTGACTGAAACAAGTCAGAACCACTGCTTGTTCTGAGGTGCAATTGCTACTGGACAGCTCGTGTTCTAGTTAATGTGACTGACTAAAACAAGTCAGAACCACTGCTTGTACTGAAGTTCAATCGCTACTGCACAGCTCGTGTTCTAGTTAATGTGACTGACTGAAACAAGTCAGAACCACTGCTTGTTCTGAGGTTCAATCGCTACTGCACAGCCCCTGTTCTAGTTAATGTGTCTGACTGAAACAAGTGAGAACCACTGCTTGTTCTGAGGTTCAATCGCTACTGCACAGCCCCTGTTCTAGTTAATGTGACTGACTAAAACAAGTCAGAACCACTTCTTGTACTGAGGTTCAATCGCTATTGCACAGCTCGTGTTCTAGTTAATGTGACTGACTGAAACAAGTCAGAACCACTGCTGGTTCTGAGGTTCAATCGCTACTGCACAGCCCCTCTTCTAGTTAATGTGACTGACTAAAACAAGTCAGAGCCACTTCTTGTACTGAGGTTCAATCGCTATTGCACAGCTCGTGTTCTAGTTAATGTGACTGACTGAAACAAGTCAGAGCCACTTCTTGTACTGAGGTTCAATCGCTATTGCACAGCTCGTGTTCTAGTTAATGTGACTGACTAAAACAAGTCAGAGCCACTGCTTGTTCTGAGGTTCAATCGCTAATGCACAGCTCGTGTTCTAGTTAATGTGACTGACTGAAACAAGTCAGAACCACTGCTTGTACTGAGGTTCAATCGCTACTGCACAGCTCGTGTTCTAGTTAATGTGACTGACTAAAACAAGTCAGAACCACTGCTTGTTCTGAGGTTCAATCGCTACTGCACAGCCCCTCTTCTAGTTAATGTGACTGACTAAAACAAGTCAGAACCACTTCTTGTACTGAGGTTCAATCGCTATTGCACAGCTCGTGTTCTAGTTAATGTGACTGACTAAAACAAGTCAGAGCCACTGCTTGTTGTGAGGTTCAATCGCTACTGCACAGCTCGTGTTCTAGTTAATGTGACTGACTGAAACAAGTCACAACCACTGCTTGTACTGAGGTTCAATCGCTACTGCACAGCTCGTGTTCTAGTTAATGTGACTGACTGAAACAAGTCAGAACCACTGCTTGTTCTGAGGTTCAATCGCTACTGCACAGCCCCTGTTCTAGTTAATGTGACTGACTGAAACAAGTCAGAACCACTGCTCGTTCTGAGGTTCAATCGCTACTGCACAGCTCGTGTTCTAGTTAATGTGACTGACTAAAACAAGTCAGAACCACTGCTTGTTCTGAGGTTCAAGCGCTACTGGACAGCCCCTGTTCTAGTTAATGTGACTGACTGAAACAAGTCAGAACCACTGCTTGTACTGAGGTTCAATCGCTATTGCACAGCTCGTGTTCTAGTTAATGTGACTGACTAAAACAAGTCAGAACCACTGCTTGTTCTGAGGTTCAATCGCTACTGGACAGCCCCTGTTCTAGTTAATGTGACTGACTGAAACAAGTCAGAACCACTGCTTGTTCTGAGGTTCAATCGCTACTGGACAGCCCCTGTTCTAGTTAATGTGACTGACTGAAACAAGTCAGAACCAGTGCTTGTTCTGAGGTTCAATCGGTACTGGACAGCCCCTGTTCTAGTTAATGTGACTGACTAAAGCAAGTCAGAGCCACTGCTTGTACTGAGGTTCAATCGCTACTGCACCGCCCCTGTTCTAGTTAATGTGACTGACTAAAACAAGTAAGAACCACTGCTTGTTCTGAGGTTCAATCGCTACTGCACAGCTCGTGTTCTAGTTAATGTGACTGACTAAAACAAGCCAGAACCACTGCTTGTTCTGAGGTTCAATCGCTACTGCACAGCTCGTGTTCTAGTTAATGTGACTGACTGAAACAAGTCAGAACCACTGCTTGTACTGAGGTTCAATCGCTACTGCACAGCTCGTGTTCTAGTTAATGTGACTGAGTGAAACAAGTCAGAACCACTGCTTGTTCTGAGGTTCAATCGCTACTGCACAGCCCCTGTTCTGGTTAATGTGACTGAGTGAAACAAGTCTGAACCACAGCTTGTTCTGAGGTTCAATCGCTACTGCACAGCTCGTGTTCTAGTTAATGTGACTGAGTGAAACAAGTCAGAACCACTGCTTGTTCTGAGGTTCAATCGCTACTGCACAGCCCCTGTTCTGGTTAATGTGACTGACTGAAACAAGTCAGAACCACTGCTTGTTCTGAGGTTCAATCGCTACTGCACAGCTCGTGTTCTAGTTAATGTGACTGACTAAAACAAGTCAGAACCACTGCTTGTTCTGAGGTTCAATCGCTACTGCACAGCCCCTGTTCTAGTTAATGTGACTGACTAAAAAAAGTCAGAACCACTTCTTGTACTGAGGTTCAATCGCTATTGCACAGATCGTGTTCTAGTTAATGTGACTGACTAAAACAAGTCAGAACCACTGCTTTTTCTGAGGTTCAATCGCTACTGCACAGCTCGTGTTCTAGTTAATGTGACTGACTGAAACAAGTCAGAACCACGTCTTGTACTGAGGTTCAATCGCTACTGCACAGCTCGTGTTCTAGTTAATGTGACTGACTGAAACAAGTCCGAACCACTGCTTGTTCTGAGGTTCAATTGCTACTGGACAGCTCGTGTTCTAGTTAATGTGACTGACTAAAACAAGTCAGAACCACTGCTTGTACTGAAGTTCAATCGCTACTGCACAGCTCGTGTTCTAGTTAATGTGACTGACTGAAACAAGTCAGAACCACTGCTTTTTCTGAGGTTCAATCGCTACTGCACAGCCCCTGTTCTAGTTAATGTGACTGACTGAAACAAGTCAGAACCACTGCTTGTTCTGAGGTTCAATCGCTACTGCACAGCTCGTGCTCTAGTTAATGTGACTGACTAAAACAAGTCAGAACCACTGCTTGTTCTGAGGTTCAATCGCTACTGCACAGCCCCTGTTCTAGTTAATGTGACTGACTAAAACAAGTCAGAACCACTTCTTGTACTGAGGTTCAATCGCTATTGCACAGCTCGTGTTCTAGTTAATGTGACTGACTGAAACAAGTCAGAACCACTGCTTGTACTGAGGTTCAATCGCTACTGCACAGCTCGTGTTCTAGTTAATGTGACTGAGTGAAACAAGTCTGAACCACTGCTTGTTCTGAGGTTCAATCGCTACTGCACAGCCCCTGTTCTGGTTAATGTGACTGACTGAAACAAGTCAGAACCACTGCTTGTTCTGAGGTTCAATCGCTACTGCACAGCTCGTGTTCTAGTTAATGTGACTGACTAAAACAAGTCAGAACCACTGCTTGTTCTGAGGTTCAATCGCTACTGCACAGCCCCTGTTCTAGTTAATGTGACTGACTAAAAAAAGTCAGAACCACTTCTTGTACTGAGGTTCAATCGCTATTGCACAGATCGTGTTCTAGTTAATGTGACTGACTAAAACAAGTCAGAACCACTGCTTTTTCTGAGGTTCAATCGCTACTGCACAGCTCGTGTTCTAGTTAATGTGACTGACTGAAACAAGTCAGAACCACTGCTTGTACTGAGGTTCAATCGCTACTGCACAGCTCGTGTTCTAGTTAATGTGACTGACTGAAACAAGTCAGAACCACTGCTTGTTCTGAGGTTCAATTGCTACTGGACAGCTCGTGTTCTAGTTAATGTGACTGACTAAAACAAGTCAGAACCACTGCTTGTACTGAAGTTCAAACGCTACTGCACAGCTCGTGTTCTAGTTAATGTGACTGACTGAAACAAGTCAGAACCACTGCTTGTTCTGAGGTTCAATCGCTACTGCACAGCCCCTGTTCTAGTTAATGTGACTGACTGAAACAAGTGAGAACCACTGCTTGTTCTGAGGTTCAATCGCTACTGCACAGCCCCTGTTCTAGTTAATGTGACTGACTAAAACAAGTCAGAACCACTTCTTGTACTGAGGTTCAATCGCTATTGCACAGCTCGTGTTCTAGTTAATGTGACTGACTAAAACAAGTCAGAACCACTGCTTGTTCTGAGGTTCAATCGCTACTGCACAGCCCCTCTTCTAGTTAATGTGACTGACTAAAACAAGTCAGAGCCACTTCTTGTACTGAGGTTCAATCGCTATTGCACAGCTCGTGTTCTAGTTAATGTGACTGACTAAAACAAGTCAGAGCCACTGCTTGTTCTGAGGTTCAATCGCTACTGCACAGCTCATGTTCTAGTTAATGTGACTGACTGAAACAAGTCAGAACCACTGCTTGTACTGAGGTTCAATCGCTACTGCACAGCTCGTGTTCTAGTTAATGTGACTGACTAAAACAAGTCAGAACCACTGCTTGTTCTGAGGTTCAATCGCTACTGCACAGCCCCTCTTCTAGTTAATGTGACTGACTAAAACAAGTCAGAACCACTTCTTGTACTGAGGTTCAATCGCTATTGCACAGCTCGTGTTCTAGTTAATGTGACTGACTAAAACAAGTCAGAGCCACTGCTTGTTCTGAGGTTCAATCGCTACTGCACAGCTCGTGTTCTAGTTAATGTGACTGACTGAAACAAGTCACAACCACTGCTTGTACTGAGGTTCAATCGCTACTGCACAGCTCGTGTTCTAGTTAATGTGACTGACTGAAACAAGTCAGAACCACTGCTTGTTCTGAGGTTCAATCGCTACTGCACAGCCCCTGTTCTAGTTAATGTGACTGACTGAAACAAGTCAGAACCGCTGCTTGTTCTGAGGTTCAATCGCTACTGCACAGCTCGTGTTCTAGTTAATGTGACTGACTAAAACAAGTCAGAACCACTGCTTGTTCTGAGGTTCAAGCGCTACTGGACAGCCCCTGTTCTAGTTAATGTGACTGACTGAAACAAGTCAGAACCACTGCTTGTACTGAGGTTCAATCGCTATTGCGCAGCTCGTGTTCTAGTTAATGTGACTGACTAAAACAAGTCAAAACCACTGCTTGTACGGAGGTTCAATCGCTACTGCACCGCCCCTGTTCTAGTTAATGTGACTGACTGAAACAAGTCAGATCCACTGCTTGTACTGAGGTTCAATCGCTACTGCACAGCCCCTGTTCTAGTTAATGTGACTGACTGAAACAAGTCAGAACCACTGCTTGTTCTGAGGTTCAATCGCTACTGGACAGCCCCTGTTCTAGTTAATGTGACTGACTGAAACAAGTCAGAACCACTGCTTGTTCTGAGGTTCAATCGCTACTGGACAGCCCCTGTTCTAGTTAATGTGACTGACTGAAACAAGTCAGAACCAGTGCTTGTTCTGAGGTTCAATCGGTACTGGACAGCCCCTGTTCTGGTTAATGTGACTGACTAAAGGAAGTCAGAGCCACTGCTTGTACTGAGGTTCAATCGCTACTGCACCGCCCCTGTTCTAGTTAATGTGACTGACTAAAACAAGTCAGAACCACTGCTTGTTCTGAGGTTCAATCGCTACTGCACAGCTCGTGTTCTAGTTAATGTGACTGACTAAAACAAGCCAGAACCACTGCTTGTTCTGAGGTTCAATCGCTACTGCACAGCTCGCGTTCTAGTTAATGTGACTGACTGAAACAAGTCAGAACCACTGCTTGTACTGAGGTTCAATCGCTACTGCACAGCTCGTGTTCTAGTTAATGTGACTGACTGAAACAAGTCAGAACCACTGCTTGTTCTGAGGTTCAATCGCTACTGCACAGCCCCTGTTCTAGTTAATGTGACTGACTGAAACAAGTCAGAACCACTGCTTGTTCTGAGGTTCAATCGCTACTGCACAGCTCGTGTTCTAGTTAATGTGACTGACTGAAACAAGTCAGAACCACTGCTTGTTCTGAGGTTCAATCGCTACTGCACAGCCCCTGTTCTAGTTAATGTGACTGACTAAAACAAGTCAGAACCACTTCTTGTACTGAGGTTCAATCGCTATTGCACAGCTCGTGTTCTAGTTAATGTGACTGACTAAAACAAGTCAGAACCACTGCTTGTTCTGAGGTTCAATCGCTACTGCACAGCCCCTCTTCTAGTTAATGTGACTGACTAAAACAAGTCAGAGCCACTTCTTGTACTGAGGTTCAATCGCTATTGCACAGCTCGTGTTCTAGTTAATGTGACTGACTAAAACAAGTCAGAACCACTGCTTGTACGGAGGTTCAATCGCTACTGCACCGCCCCTGTTCTAGTTAATGTGACTGACTGAAACAAGTCAGATCCACTGCTTGTACTGAGGTTCAATCGCTACTGCACAGCCCCTGTTCTAGTTAATGTGACTGACTGAAACAAGTCAGAACCACTGCTTGTTCTGAGGTTCAATCGCTACTGGACAGCCCCTGTTCTAGTTAATGTGACTGACTGAAACAAGTCAGAACCACTGCTTGTTCTGAGGTTCAATCGCTACTGGACAGCCCCTGTTCTAGTTAATGTGACTGACTGAAACAAGTCAGAACCAGTGCTTGTTCTGAGGTTCAATCGGTACTGGACAGCCCCTGTTCTAGTTAATGTGACTGACTAAAGCAAGTCAGAGCCACTGCTTGTACTGAGGTTCAATCGCTACTGCACCGCCCCTGTTCTAGTTAATGTGACTGACTAAAACAAGTCAGAACCACTGCTTGTTCTGAGGTTCAATCGCTACTGCACAGCTCGTGTTCTAGTTAATGTGACTGACTAAAACAAGCCAGAACCACTGCTTGTTCTGAGGTTCAATCGCTACTGCACAGCTCGTGTTCTAGTTAATGTGACTGACTGAAACAAGTCAGAACCACTGCTTGTACTGAGGTTCAATCGCTACTGCACAGCTCGTGTTCTAGTTAATGTGACTGACTGAAACAAGTCAGAACCACTGCTTGTTCTGAGGTTCAATCGCTACTGCACAGCCCCTGTTCTAGTTAATGTGACTGACTGAAACAAGTCAGAACCACTGCTTGTTCTGAGGTTCAATCGCTACTGCACAGCTCGTGTTCTAGTTAATGTGACTGACTGAAACAAGTCAGAACCACTGCTTGTTCTGAGGTTCAATCGCTACTGCACAGCCCCTGTTCTAGTTAATGTGACTGACTAAAACAAGTCAGAACCACTTCTTGTACTGAGGTTCAATCGCTATTGCACAGCTCGTGTTCTAGTTAATGTGACTGACTAAAACAAGTCAGAACCACTGCTTGTTCTGAGGTTCAATCGCTACTGCACAGCCCCTCTTCTAGTTAATGTGACTGACTAAAACAAGTCAGAGCCACTTCTTGTACTGAGGTTCAATCGCTATTGCACAGCTCGTGTTCTAGTTAATGTGACTGACTAAAACAAGTCAGAACCACTGCTTGTACGGAGGTTCAATCGCTACTGCACCGCCCCTGTTCTAGTTAATGTGACTGACTGAAACAAGTCAGATCCACTGCTTGTACTGAGGTTCAATCGCTACTGCACAGCCCCTGTTCTAGTTAATGTGACTGACTGAAACAAGTCAGAACCACTGCTTGTTCTGAGGTTCAATCGCTACTGGACAGCCCCTGTTCTAGTTAATGTGACTGACTGAAACAAGTCAGAACCACTGCTTGTTCTGAGGTTCAATCGCTACTGGACAGCCCCTGTTCTAGTTAATGTGACTGACTGAAACAAGTCAGAACCAGTGCTTGTTCTGAGGTTCAATCGGTACTGGACAGCCCCTGTTCTAGTTAATGTGACTGACTAAAGCAAGTCAGAGCCACTGCTTGTACTGAGGTTCAATCGCTACTGCACCGCCCCTGTTCTAGTTAATGTGACTGACTAAAACAAGTCAGAACCACTGCTTGTTCTGAGGTTCAATCGCTACTGCACAGCTCGTGTTCTAGTTAATGTGACTGACTAAAACAAGCCAGAACCACTGCTTGTTCTGAGGTTCAATCGCTACTGCACAGCTCGTGTTCTAGTTAATGTGACTGACTGAAACAAGTCAGAACCACTGCTTGTACTGAGGTTCAATCGCTACTGCACAGCTCGTGTTCTAGTTAATGTGACTGACTGAAACAAGTCAGAACCACTGCTTGTTCTGAGGTTCAATCGCTACTGCACAGCCCCTGTTCTAGTTAATGTGACTGACTGAAACAAGTCAGAACCACTGCTTGTTCTGAGGTTCAATCGCTACTGCACAGCTCGTGTTCTAGTTAATGTGACTGACTGAAACAAGTCAGAACCACTGCTTGTTCTGAGGTTCAATCGCTACTGCACAGCCCCTGTTCTAGTTAATGTGACTGACTAAAACAAGTCAGAACCACTTCTTGTACTGAGGTTCAATCGCTATTGCACAGCTCGTGTTCTAGTTAATGTGACTGACTAAAACAAGTCAGAACCACTGCTTGTTCTGAGGTTCAATCGCTACTGCACAGCCCCTCTTCTAGTTAATGTGACTGACTAAAACAAGTCAGAGCCACTTCTTGTACTGAGGTTCAATCGCTATTGCACAGCTCGTGTTCTAGTTAATGTGACTGACTAAAACAAGTCAGAGCCACTGCTTGTTCTGAGGTTCAATCGCTACTGCACAGCTCGTGTTCTAGTTAATGTGACTGACTGAAACAAGTCAGAACCACTGCTTGTACTGAGGATCAATCGCTACTGCACAGCTCGTGTTCTAGTTAATGTGACTGACTAAAACAAGTCAGAACCACTGCTTGTTCTGAGGATCAATCGCTACTGCACAGCCCCTCTTCTAGTTAATGTGACTGACTAAAACAAGTCAGAACCACTTCTTGTACTGAGGTTCAATCGCTATTGCACAGCTCGTGTTCTAGTTAATGTGACTGACTGAAACAAGTCAGAACCACTGCTTGTACTGAGGTTCAATCGTTACTGCACAGCTCGTGTTCTAGTTAATGTGACTGAGTGAAACAAGTCTGAACCACAGCTTGTTCTGAGGTTCAATCGCTACTGCACAGCCCCTGTTCTGGTTAATGTGACTGACTGAAACAAGTCAGAACCACTGCTTGTTCTGAGGTTCAATCGCTACTGCACAGCTCGTTTTCTAGTTAATGTGACTGACTAAAACAAGTCAGAACCACTGCTTGTTCTGAGGTTCAATCGCTACTGCACAGCCCCTGTTCTAGTTAATGTGACTGACTAAAAAAAGTCAGAACCACTTCTTGTACTGAGGTTCAATCGCTATTGCACAGATCGTGTTCTAGTTAATGTGACTGACTAAAACAAGTCAGAACCACTGCTTTTTCTGAGGTTCAATCGCTACTGCACAGCTCGTGTTCTAGTTAATGTGACTGACTGAAACAAGTCAGAACCACTGCTTGTACTGAGGTTCAATCGCTACTGCACAGCTCGTGTTCTAGTTAATGTGACTGACTGAAACAAGTCAGAACCACTGCTTGTTCTGAGGTGCAATTGCTACTGGACAGCTCGTGTTCTAGTTAATGTGACTGACTAAAACAAGTCAGAACCACTGCTTGTACTGAAGTTCAATCGCTACTGCACAGCTCGTGTTCTAGTTAATGTGACTGACTGAAACAAGTCAGAACCACTGCTTGTTCTGAGGTTCAATCGCTACTGCACAGCCCCTGTTCTAGTTAATGTGACTGACTGAAACAAGTGAGAACCACTGCTTGTTCTGAGGTTCAATCGCTACTGCACAGCCCCTGTTCTAGTTAATGTGACTGACTAAAACAAGTCAGAACCACTTCTTGTACTGAGGTTCAATCGCTATTGCACAGCTCGTGTTCTAGTTAATGTGACTGACTAAAACAAGTCAGAACCACTGCTTGTTCTGAGGTTCAATCGCTACTGCACAGCCCCTCTTCTAGTTAATGTGACTGACTAAAACAAGTCAGAGCCACTTCTTGTACTGAGGTTCAATCGCTATTGCACAGCTCGTGTTCTAGTTAATGAAACTGACTAAAACAAGTCAGAGCCACTGCTTGTTCTGAGGTTCAATCGCTACTGCACAGCTCGTGTTCTAGTTAATGTGACTGACTGAAACAAGTCAGAACCACTGCTTGTACTGAGGTTCAATCGCTACTGCACAGCTCGTGTTCTAGTTAATGTGACTGACTAAAACAAGTCAGAACCACTGCTTGTTCTGAGGTTCAATCGCTACTGCACAGCCCCTCTTCTAGTTAATGTGACTGACTAAAACAAGTCAGAACCACTTCTTGTACTGAGGTTCAATCGCTATTGCACAGCTCGTGTTCTAGTTAATGTGACTGACTAAAACAAGTCAGAGCCACTGCTTGTTGTGAGGTTCAATCGCTACTGCACAGCTCGTGTTCTAGTTAATGTGACTGACTGAAACAAGTCACAACCACTGCTTGTACTGAGGTTCAATCGCTACTGCACAGCTCGTGTTCTAGTTAATGTGACTGAGTGAAACAAGTCAGAACCACTGCTTGTTCTGAGGTTCAATCGCTACTGCACAGCCCCTGTTCTAGTTAATGTGACTGACTGAAACAAGTCAGAACCACTGCTTGTTCTGAGGTTCAATCGCTACTGCACAGCTCGTGTTCTAGTTAATGTGACTGACTAAAACAAGTCAGAACCACTGCTTGTTCTGAGGTTCAAGCGCTACTGGACAGCCCCTGTTCTAGTTAATGTGACTGACTGAAACAAGTCAGAACCACTGCTTGTACGGAGGTTCAATCGCTATTGCACAGCTCGTGTTCTAGTTAATGTGACTGACTAAAACAAGTCAGAACCACTGCTTGTTCTGAGGTTCAATCGCTACTGGACAGCCCCTGTTCTAGTTAATGTGACTGACTGAAACAAGTCAGAACCACTGCTTGTTCTGAGGTTTAATCGCTACTGGACAGCCCCTGTTCTAGTTAATGTGACTGACTGAAACAAGTCAGAACCAGTGCTTGTTCTGAGGTTCAATCGGTACTGGACAGCCCCTGTTCTAGTTAATGTGACTGACTAAAGCAAGTCAGAGCCACTGCTTGTACTGAGGTTCAATCCCTACTGCACCGCCCCTGTTCTAGTTAATGTGACTGACTAAAACAAGTAAGAACCACTGCTTGTTCTGAGGTTCAATCGCTACTGCACAGCTCGTGTTCTAGTTAATGTGACTGACTAAAACAAGCCAGAACCACTGCTTGTTCTGAGGTTCAATCGCTACTGCACAGCTCGTGTTCTAGTTAATGTGACTGACTGAAACAAGTCAGAACCACTGCTTGTACTGAGGTTCAATCGCTACTGCACAGCTCGTGTTCTAGTTAATGTGACTGAGTGAAACAAGTCAGAACCACTGCTTGTTCTGAGGTTCAATCGCTACTGCACAGCCCCTGTTCTGGTTAATGTGACTGACTGAAACAAGTCAGAACCACTGCTTGTACTGAGGTTCAATCGCTACTGCACAGCTCGTGTTCTAGTTAATGTGACTGAGTGAAACAAGTCTGAACCACAGCTTGTTCTGAGGTTCAATCGCTACTGCACAGCCCCTGTTCTGGTTAATGTGACTGACTGAAACAAGTCAGAACCACTGCTTGTTCTGAGGTTCAATCGCTACTGGACAGCCCCTGTTCTAGTTAATGTGACTGACTGAAACAAGTCAGAACCAGTGCTTGTTCTGAGGTTCAATCGGTACTGGACAGCCCCTGTTCCAGTTAATGTGACTGACTAAAGCAAGTCAGAGCCACTGCTTGTACTGAGGTTCAATCGCTACTGCACCGCCCCTGTTCTAGTTAATGTGACTGACTAAAACAAGTAAGAACCACTGCTTGTTCTGAGGTTCAATCGCTACTGCACAGCTCGTGTTCTAGTTAATGTGACTGACTAAAACAAGCCAGAACCACTGCTTGTTCTGAGGTTCAATCGCTACTGCACAGCTCGTGTTCTAGTTAATGTGACTGACTGAAACAAGTCAGAACCGCTGCTTGTACTGAGGTTCAATCGCTACTGCACAGCTCGTGTTCTAGTTAATGTGACTGAGTGAAACAAGTCAGAACCACTGCTTGTTCTGAGGTTCAATCGCTACTGCACAGCCCCTGTTCTGGTTAATGTGACTGACTGAAACAAGTCAGAACCACTGCTTGTTCTGAGGTTCAATCGCTACTGCACAGCTCGTGTTCTAGTTAATGTGACTGACTGAAACAAGTCAGAACCACTGCTTGTTCTGAGGTTCAATCGCTACTGCACAGCCCCTGTTCTAGTTAATGTGACTGACTAAAACAAGTCAGAACCACTTCTTGTACTGAGGTTCAATCGCTATTGCACAGCTCGTGTTCTAGTTAATGTGACTGACTAAAACAAGTCAGAACCACTGCTTGTTCTGAGGTTCAATCGCTACTGCACAGCCCCTCTTCTAGTTAATGTGACTGACTAAAACAAGTCAGAGCCACTTCTTGTACTGAGGTTCAATCGCTATTGCACAGCTCGTGTTCTAGTTAATGTGACTGACTAAAACAAGTCAGAGCCACTGCTTGTTCTGAGGTTCAATCGCTACTGCACAGCTCGTGTTCTAGTTAATGTGACTGACTGAAACAAGTCAGAACCACTGCTTGTACTGAGGTTCAATCGCTACTGCACAGCTCGTGTTCTAGTTAATGTGACTGACTAAAACAAGTCAGAACCACTGCTTGTTCTGAGGTTCAATCGCTACTGCACAGCCCCTCTTCTAGTTAATGTGACTGACTAAAACAAGTCAGAACCACTTCTTGTACTGAGGTTCAATCGCTATTGCACAGCTCGTGTTCTAGTTAATGTGACTGACTAAAACAAGTCAGAGCCACTGCTTGTTCTGAGGTTCAATCGCTACTTCACAGCTCGTGTTCTAGTTAATGTGACTGACTGAAACAAGTCACAACCACTGCTTGTACTGAGGTTCAATCGCTACTGCACAGCTCGTGTTCTAGTTAATGTGACTGACTGAAACAAGTCAGAACCACTGCTTGTTCTGAGGTTCAATCGCTACTGCACAGCCCCTGTTCTAGTTAATGTGACTGACTGAAACAAGTCAGAACCACTGCTTGTTCTGAGGTTCAATCGCTACTGCACAGCTCGTGTTCTAGTTAATGTGACTGACTAAAACAAGTCAGAACCACTGCTTGTTCTGAGGTTCAAGCGCTACTGGACAGCCCCTGTTCTAGTTAATGTGACTGACTGAAACAAGTCAGAACCACTGCTTGTACGGAGGTTCAATCGCTATTGCACAGCTCGTGTTCTAGTTAATGTGACTGACTAAAACAAGTCAGAACCACTGCTTGTTCTGAGGTTCAATCGCTACTGGACAGCCCCTGTTCTAGTTAATGTGACTGACTGAAACAAGTCAGAACCACTGCTTGTTCTGAGGTTTAATCGCTACTGGACAGCCCCTGTTCTAGTTAATGTGACTGACTGAAACAAGTCAGAACCAGTGCTTGTTCTGAGGTTCAATCGGTACTGGACAGCCCCTGTTCTAGTTAATGTGACTGACTAAAGCAAGTCAGAGCCACTGCTTGTACTGAGGTTCAATCGCTACTGCACCGCCCCTGTTCTAGTTAATGTGACTGACTAAAACAAGTAAGAACCACTGCTTGTTCTGAGGTTCAATCGCTACTGCACAGCTCGTGTTCTAGTTAATGTGACTGACTAAAACAAGCCAGAACCACTGCTTGTTCTGAGGTTCAATCGCTACTGCACAGCTCGTGTTCTAGTTAATGTGACTGACTGAAACAAGTCAGAACCACTGCTTGTACTGAGGTTCAATCGCTACTGCACAGCTCGTGTTCTAGTTAATGTGACTGAGTGAAACAAGTCAGAACCACTGCTTGTTCTGAGGTTCAATCGCTACTGCACAGCCCCGGTTCTGGTTAATGTGACTGACTGAAACAAGTCAGAACCACTGCTTGTACTGAGGTTCAATCGCTACTGCACAGCTCGTGTTCTAGTTAATGTGACTGAGTGAAACAAGTCTGAACCACAGCTTGTTCTGAGGTTCAATCGCTACTGCACAGCCCCTGTTCTGGTTAATGTGACTGACTGAAACAAGTCAGAACCACTGCTTGTTCTGAGGTTCAATCGCTACTGGACAGCCCCTGTTCTAGTTAATGTGACTGACTGAAACAAGTCAGAACCAGTGCTTGTTCTGAGGTTCAATCGGTACTGGACAGCCCCTGTTCTAGTTAATGTGACTGACTAAAGCAAGTCAGAGCCACTGCTTGTACTGAGGTTCAATCGCTACTGCACCGCCCCTGTTCTAGTTAATGTGACTGACTAAAACAAGTAAGAACCACTGCTTGTTCTGAGGTTCAATCGCTACTGCACAGCTCGTGTTCTAGTTAATGTGACTGACTAAAACAAGCCAGAACCACTGCTTGTTCTGAGGTTCAATCGCTACTGCACAGCTCGTGTTCTAGTTAATGTGACTGACTGAAACAAGTCAGAACCACTGCTTGTACTGAGGTTCAATAGCTACTGCACAGCTCGTGTTCTAGTTAATGTGACTGAGTGAAACAAGTCAGAACCACTGCTTGTTCTGAGGTTCAATCGCTACTGCACAGCCCCTGTTCTGGTTAATGTGACTGACTGAAACAAGTCAGAACCACTGCTTGTTCTGAGGTTCAATCGCTACTGCACAGCTCGTGTTCTAGTTAATGTGACTGACTGAAACAAGTCAGAACCACTTCTTGTTCTGAGGTTCAATCGCTACTGCACAGCCCCTGTTCTAGTTAATGTGACTGACTAAAACAAGTCAGAACCACTTCTTGTACTGAGGTTCAATCGCTATTGCACAGCTCGTGTTCTAGTTAATGTGACTGACTAAAACAAGTCAGAACCACTGCTTGTTCTGAGGTTCAATCGCTACTGCACAGCCCCTCTTCTAGTTAATGTGACTGACTAAAACAAGTCAGAGCCACTTCTTGTACTGAGGTTCAATCGCTATTGCACAGCTCGTGTTCTAGTTAATGTGACTGACTAAAACAAGTCAGAGCCACTGCTTGTTCTGAGGTTCAATCGCTACTGCACAGCTCGTGTTCTAGTTAATGTGACTGACTGAAACAAGTCAGAACCACTGCTTGTACTGAGGTTCAATCGCTACTGCACAGCTCGTGTTCTAGTTAATGTGACTGACTAAAACAAGTCAGAACCACTGCTTGTTCTGAGGTTCAATCGCTACTGCACAGCCCCTCTTCTAGTTAATGTGACTGACTAAAACAAGTCAGAACCACTTCTTGTACTGAGGTTCAATCGCTATTGCACAGCTCGTGTTCTAGTTAATGTGACTGACTAAAACAAGTCAGAGCCACTGCTTGTTCTGAGGTTCAATCGCTACTTCACAGCTCGTGTTCTAGTTAATGTGACTGACTGAAACAAGTCACAACCACTGCTTGTACTGAGGTTCAATCGCTACTGCACAGCTCGTGTTCTAGTTAATGTGACTGACTGAAACAAGTCAGAACCATTGCTTGTTCTGAGGTTCAATCGCTACTGCACAGCCCCTGTTCTAGTTAATGTGACTGACTGAAACAAGTCAGAACCACTGCTTGTTCTGAGGTTCAATCGCTACTGCACAGCTCGTGTTCTAGTTAATGTGACTGACTAAAACAAGTCAGAACCACTGCTTGTTCTGAGGTTCAAGCGCTACTGGACAGCCCCTGTTCTAGTTAATGTGACTGACTGAAACAAGTCAGAACCACTGCTGGTACTGAGGTTCAATCGCTATTGCACAGCTCGTGTTCTAGTTAATGTGACTGACTAAAACAAGTCAGAACCACTGCTTGTACGGAGGTTCAATCGCTACTGCACCGCCCCTGTTCTAGTTAATGTGACTGACTGAAACAAGTCAGAACCACTGCTTGTACTGAGGTTCAATCGCTACTGCACAGCCCCTGTTCTAGTTAATGTGACTGACTGAAACAAGTCAGAACCACTGCTTGTTCTGAGGTTCAATCGCTACTGGACAGCCCCTGTTCTAGTTAATGTGACTGACTGAAACAAGTCAGAACCACTGCTTGTTCTGAGGTTCAATCGCTACTGGACAGCCCCTGTTCTAGTTAATGTGACTGACTGAAACAAGTCAGAACCAGTGCTTGTTCTGAGGTTCAATCGGTACTGGACAGCACCTGTTCTAGTTAATGTGACTGACTAAAGCAAGTCAGAGCCACTGCTTGTACTGAGGTTCAATCGCTACTGCACCGCCCCTGTTCTAGTTAATGTGACTGACTAAAACAAGTCAGAACCACTGCTTGTTCTGAGGTTCAATCGCTACTGCACAGCTCGTGTTCTAGTTAATGTGACTGACTAAAACAAGCCAGAACCACTGCTTGTTCTGAGGTTCAATCGCTACTGCACAGCTGGTGTTCTAGTTAATGTGACTGACTGAAACAAGTCAGAACCACTGCTTGTACTGAGGTTCAATCGCTACTGCACAGCTCGTGTTCTAGTTAATGTGACTGACTAAAACAAGTCAGAACCACTGCTTGTTCTGAGGTTCAATCGCTACTGCACAGCCCCTCTTCTAGTTAATGTGACTGACTAAAACAAGTCAGAACCACTTCTTGTACTGAGGTTCAATCGCTATTGCACAGCTCGTGTTCTAGTTAATGTGACTGACTAAAACAAGTCAGAGCCACTGCTTGTTCTGAGGTTCAATCGCTACTGCACAGCTCGTGTTCTAGTTAATGTGACTGACTGAAACAAGTCAGAACCACTGCTTGTACTGAGGTTCAATCGCTACTGCACAGCTCGTGTTCTAGTTAATGTGACTGACTGAAACAAGTCAGAACCACTGCTTGTTCTGAGGTTCAATCGCTACTGCACAGCCCCTGTTCTAGTTAATGTGACTGACTGAAACTAGTCAGAACCACTGCTTGTTCTGAGGTTCAATCGCTACTGCACAGCTCGTGTTCTAGTTAATGTGACTGACTAAAACAAGTCAGAACCACTGCTTGTTCTGAGGTTCAAGCGCTACTGGACAGCCCCTGTTCTAGTTAATGTGACTGACTGAAACAAGTCAGAACCACTGCTTGTACTGAGGTTCAATTGCTACTGGACAGCTCGTGTTCTGGTTAATGTGACTGACTAAAACAAGTCAGAACCACTGCTTGTTCTGAGGTTCAATTGCTACTGGACAGCTCGTGTTCAAGTTAATGTGACTGACTGAAACAAGTCAGAACCACTGCTTGTTCTGAGGTTCAATCGCTACTGGACAGCCCCTGTTCTAGTTAATGTGACTGACTGAAACAAGTCAGAACCACTGCTTGTACGGAGGTTCAATCGCTACTGCACCGCCCCTGTTCTAGTTAATGTGACTGACTGAAACAAGTCAGAACCACTGCTTGTACTGAGGTTCAATCGCTACTGCACAGCCCCTGTTCTAGTTAATGTGACTGACTGAAACAAGTCAGAACCACTGCTTGTTCTGAGGTTCAATCGCTACTGGACAGCCCCTGTTCTAGTTAATGTGACTGACTGAAACAAGTCAGAACCACTGCTTGTTCTGAGGTTCAATCGCTACTGGACAGCCCCTGTTCTAGTTAATGTGACTGACTTAAGCAAGTCAGAGCCACTGCTTGTACTGAGGTTCTATCGCTACTGCACCGCCCCTGTTCTAGTTAATGTGACTGACTAAAACAAGTCAGAACCACTGCTTGTTCTGAGGTTCAATCGCTACTGCACAGCTCGTGTTCTAGTTAATGTGACTGACTAGAACATGCCAGAACCACTGCTTGTTCTGAGGTCCAATCGCTACTGCACAGCTCGTGTTCTAGTTAATGTGACTGACTGAAACAAGTCAGAACCACTGCTTGTACTGAGGTTCAATCGCTACTGCACAGCTCGTGTTCTAGTTAATGTGACTGAGTGAAACAAGTCAGAACCACTGCTTGTTCTGAGGTTCAATCGCTACTGCACAGCCCCTGTTCTGGTTAATGTGACTGACTGAAACAAGTCAGAACCACTGCTTGTTCTGAGGTTCAATCGCTACTGCACAGCTCGTGTTCTAGTTAATGTGACTGACTAAAACAAGTCAGAACCACTGCTTGTTCTGAGGTTCAATCGCTACTGCACAGCCCCTGTTCTAGTTAATGTGACTGACTAAAAAAAGTCAGAACCACTTCTTGTACTGAGGTTCAATCGCTATTGCACAGATCGTGTTCTAGTTAATGTGACTGACTAAAACAAGTCAGAACCACTGCTTTTTCTGAGATTCAATCGCTACTGCACAGCTCGTGTTCTAGTTAATGTGACTGACTGAAACAAGTCAGAACCACTGCTTGTACTGAGGTTCAATCGCTACTGCACAGCTCGTGTTCTAGTTAATGTGACTGACTGAAACAAGTCCCAACCACTGCTTGTTCTGAGGTTCAATTGCTACTGGACAGCTCGTGTTCTAGTTAATGTGACTGACTAAAACAAGTCAGAACCACTGCTTGTACTGAAGTTCAATCGCTACTGCACAGCTCGTGTTCTAGTTAATGTGACTGACTGAAACAAGTCAGAACCACTGCTTGTTCTGAGGTTCAATCGCTACTGCACAGCCCCTGTTCTAGTTAATGTGACTGACTGAAACAAGTCAGAACCACTGCTTGTTCTGAGGTTCAATCGCTACTGCACAGCTCGTGCTCTAGTTAATGTGACTGACTAAAACAAGTCAGAACCACTGCTTGTTCTGAGGTTCAATCGCTACTGCACAGCCCCTGTTCTAGTTAATGTGACTGACTAAAACAAGTCAGAACCACTTCTTGTACTGAGGTTCAATCGCTATTGCACAGCTCGTGTTCTAGTTAATGTGACTGACTGAAACAAGTCAGAACCACTGCTTGTACTGAGGTTCAATTGCTACTGCACAGCTCGTGTTCTAGTTAATGTGACTGAGTGAAACAAGTCTGAACCACTGCTTGTTCTGAGGTTCAATCGCTACTGCACAGCCCCTGTTCTGGTTAATGTGACTGACTGAAACAAGTCAGAACCACTGCTTGTTCTGAGGTTCAATCGCTACTGGACAGCCCCTGTTCTAGTTAATGTGACTGACTGAAACAAGTCAGAACCACTGCTTGTTCTGAGGTTCAATCGCTACTGGACAGCCCCTGTTCTAGTTAATGTGACTGACTGAAACAAGTCAGAACCAGTGCTTGTTCTGAGGTTCAATCGGTACTGGACAGCACCTGTTCTAGTTAATGTGACTGACTAAAGCAAGTCAGAGCCACTGCTTGTACTGAGGTTCAATCGCTACTGCACCGCCCCTGTTCTAGTTAATGTGACTGACTAAAACAAGTCAGAACCACTGCTTGTTCTGAGGTTCAATCGCTACTGCACAGCTCGTGTTCTAGTTAATGTGACTGACTAAAACAAGCCAGAACCACTGCTTGTTCTGAGGTTCAATCGCTACTGCACAGCTGGTGTTCTAGTTAATGTGACTGACTGAAACAAGTCAGAACCACTGCTTGTACTGAGGTTCAATCGCTACTGCACAGCTCGTGTTCTAGTTAATGTGACTGACTAAAACAAGTCAGAACCACTGCTTGTTCTGAGGTTCAATCGCTACTGCACAGCCCCTCTTCTAGTTAATGTGACTGACTAAAACAAGTCAGAACCACTTCTTGTACTGAGGTTCAATCGCTATTGCACAGCTCGTGTTCTAGTTAATGTGACTGACTAAAACAAGTCAGAGCCACTGCTTGTTCTGAGGTTCAATCGCTACTGCACAGCTCGTGTTCTAGTTAATGTGACTGACTGAAACAAGTCAGAACCACTGCTTGTACTGAGGTTCAATCGCTACTGCACAGCTCGTGTTCTAGTTAATGTGACTGACTGAAACAAGTCAGAACCACTGCTTGTTCTGAGGTTCAATCGCTACTGCACAGCCCCTGTTCTAGTTAATGTGACTGACTGAAACTAGTCAGAACCACTGCTTGTTCTGAGGTTCAATCGCTACTGCACAGCTCGTGTTCTAGTTAATGTGACTGACTAAAACAAGTCAGAACCACTGCTTGTTCTGAGGTTCAAGCGCTACTGGACAGCCCCTGTTCTAGTTAATGTGACTGACTGAAACAAGTCAGAACCACTGCTTGTACTGAGGTTCAATTGCTACTGGACAGCTCGTGTTCTGGTTAATGTGACTGACTAAAACAAGTCAGAACCACTGCTTGTTCTGAGGTTCAATTGCTACTGGACAGCTCGTGTTCAAGTTAATGTGACTGACTGAAACAAGTCAGAACCACTGCTTGTTCTGAGGTTCAATCGCTACTGGACAGCCCCTGTTCTAGTTAATGTGACTGACTGAAACAAGTCAGAACCACTGCTTGTACGGAGGTTCAATCGCTACTGCACCGCCCCTGTTCTAGTTAATGTGACTGACTGAAACAAGTCAGAACCACTGCTTGTACTGAGGTTCAATCGCTACTGCACAGCCCCTGTTCTAGTTAATGTGACTGACTGAAACAAGTCAGAACCACTGCTTGTTCTGAGGTTCAATCGCTACTGGACAGCCCCTGTTCTAGTTAATGTGACTGACTGAAACAAGTCAGAACCACTGCTTGTTCTGAGGTTCAATCGCTACTGGACAGCCCCTGTTCTAGTTAATGTGACTGACTTAAGCAAGTCAGAGCCACTGCTTGTACTGAGGTTCTATCGCTACTGCACCGCCCCTGTTCTAGTTAATGTGACTGACTAAAACAAGTCAGAACCACTGCTTGTTCTGAGGTTCAATCGCTACTGCACAGCTCGTGTTCTAGTTAATGTGACTGACTAGAACATGCCAGAACCACTGCTTGTTCTGAGGTCCAATCGCTACTGCACAGCTCGTGTTCTAGTTAATGTGACTGACTGAAACAAGTCAGAACCACTGCTTGTACTGAGGTTCAATCGCTACTGCACAGCTCGTGTTCTAGTTAATGTGACTGAGTGAAACAAGTCAGAACCACTGCTTGTTCTGAGGTTCAATCGCTACTGCACAGCCCCTGTTCTGGTTAATGTGACTGACTGAAACAAGTCAGAACCACTGCTTGTTCTGAGGTTCAATCGCTACTGCACAGCTCGTGTTCTAGTTAATGTGACTGACTAAAACAAGTCAGAACCACTGCTTGTTCTGAGGTTCAATCGCTACTGCACAGCCCCTGTTCTAGTTAATGTGACTGACTAAAAAAAGTCAGAACCACTTCTTGTACTGAGGTTCAATCGCTATTGCACAGATCGTGTTCTAGTTAATGTGACTGACTAAAACAAGTCAGAACCACTGCTTTTTCTGAGATTCAATCGCTACTGCACAGCTCGTGTTCTAGTTAATGTGACTGACTGAAACAAGTCAGAACCACTGCTTGTACTGAGGTTCAATCGCTACTGCACAGCTCGTGTTCTAGTTAATGTGACTGACTGAAACAAGTCCCAACCACTGCTTGTTCTGAGGTTCAATTGCTACTGGACAGCTCGTGTTCTAGTTAATGTGACTGACTAAAACAAGTCAGAACCACTGCTTGTACTGAAGTTCAATCGCTACTGCACAGCTCGTGTTCTAGTTAATGTGACTGACTGAAACAAGTCAGAACCACTGCTTGTTCTGAGGTTCAATCGCTACTGCACAGCCCCTGTTCTAGTTAATGTGACTGACTGAAACAAGTCAGAACCACTGCTTGTTCTGAGGTTCAATCGCTACTGCACAGCTCGTGCTCTAGTTAATGTGACTGACTAAAACAAGTCAGAACCACTGCTTGTTCTGAGGTTCAATCGCTACTGCACAGCCCCTGTTCTAGTTAATGTGACTGACTAAAACAAGTCAGAACCACTTCTTGTACTGAGGTTCAATCGCTATTGCACAGCTCGTGTTCTAGTTAATGTGACTGACTGAAACAAGTCAGAACCACTGCTTGTACTGAGGTTCAATTGCTACTGCACAGCTCGTGTTCTAGTTAATGTGACTGAGTGAAACAAGTCTGAACCACTGCTTGTTCTGAGGTTCAATCGCTACTGCACAGCCCCTGTTCTGGTTAATGTGACTGACTGAAACAAGTCAGAACCACTGCTTGTTCTGAGGTTCCATCGCTACTGCACAGCTCGTGTTCTAGTTAATGTGACTGACTAAAACAAGTCACAACCACTGCTTGTTCTGAGGTTCAATCGCTACTGCACAGCCCCTGTTCTAGTTAATGTGACTGACTAAAAAAAGTCAGAACCACTTCTTGTACTGAGGTTCAATCGCTATTGCACAGATCGTGTTCTAGTTAATGTGACTGACTAAAACAAGTCAGAACCACTGCTTTTTCTGAGGTTCAATCGCTACTGCACAGCTCGTGTTCTAGTTAATGTGACTGACTGAAACAAGTCAGAACCACTGCTTGTACTGAGGTTCAATCGCTACTGCACAGCTCGTGTTCTAGTTAATGTGACTGACTGAAACAAGTCAGAACCACTGCTTGTTCTGAGGTTCAATTGCTACTGGACAGCTCGTGTTCTAGTTAATGTGACTGACTAAAACAAGTCAGAACCACTGCTTGTACTGAAGTTCAATCGCTACTGCACAGCTCGTGTTCTAGTTAATGTGACTGACTGAAACAAGTCAGAACCACTGCTTGTTCTGAGGTTCAATCGCTACTGCACAGCCCCTGTTCTAGTTAATGTGACTGACTGAAACAAGTCAGAACCACTGCTTGTTCTGAGGTTCAATCGCTACTGCACAGCCCCTGTTCTAGTTAATGTGACTGACTAAAACAAGTCAGAACCACTTCTTGTACTGAGGTTCAATCGCTATTGCACAGCTCGTGTTCTAGTTAATGTGACTGACTGAAACAAGTCAGAACCACTGCTTGTTCTGAGGTTCAATCGCTACTGCACAGCCCCTCGACTAGTTAATGTGACTGACTAAAACAAGTCAGAGCCACTTCTTGTACTGAGGTTCAATCGCTATTGCACAGCTCGTGTTCTAGTTAATGTGACTGACTAAAACAAGTCAGAGCCACTGCTTGTTCTGAGGTTCAATCGCTACTGCACAGCTCGTGTTCTAGTTAATGTGACTGACTGAAACAAGTCAGAACCACTGCTTGTACTGAGGTTCAATCGCTACTGCACAGCTCGTGTTCTAGTTAATGTGACTGACTAAAACAAGTCAGAACCACTGCTTGTTCTGAGGTTCAATCGCTACTGCACAGCCCCTCTTCTAGTTAATGTGACTGACTAAAACAAGTCAGAACCACTTCTTGTACTGAGGTTCAATCGCTATTGCACAGCTCGTGTTCTAGTTAATGTGACTGACTAAAACAAGTCAGAGCCACTGCTTGTTCTGAGGTTCAATCGCTACTGCACAGCTCGTGTTCTAGTTAATGTGACTGACTGAAACAAGTCACAACCACTGCTTGTACTGAGGTTCAATCGCTACTGCACAGCTCGTGTTCTAGTTAATGTGACTGACTGAAACAAGTCAGAACCACTGCTTGTTCTGAGGTTCAATCGCTACTGCACAGCCCCTGTTCTAGTTAATGTGACTGACTGAAACAAGTCAGAACCACTGCTTGTTCTGAGGTTCAATCGCTACTGCACAGCTCGTGTTCTAGTTAATGTGACTGACTAAAACAAGTCAGAACCACTGCTTGTTCTGAGGTTCAAGCGCTACTGGACAGCCCCTGTTCTAGTTAATGTGACTGACTGAAACAAGTCAGAACCACTGCTTGTACTGAGGTTCAATCGCTATTGCACAGCTCGTGTTCTAGTTAATGTGACTGACTAAAACAAGTCAGAACCACTGCTTGTACGGAGGTTCAATCGCTACTGCACCGCCCCTGTTCTAGTTAATGTGACTGACTGAAACAAGTCAGAACCACTGCTTGTACTGAGGTTCAATCGCTACTGCACAGCCCCTGTTCTAGTTAATGTGACTGACTGAAACAAGTCAGAACCACTGCTTGTTCTGAGGTTCAATCGCTACTGGACAGCCCCTGTTCTAGTTAATGTGACTGACTGAAACAAGTCAGAACCACTGCTTGTTCTGAGGTTCAATCGCTACTGGACAACCCCTGTTCTAGTTAATGTGACTGACTGAAACAAGTCAGAACCAGTGCTTGTTCTGAGGTTCAATCGGTACTGGACAGCCCCTGTTCTAGTTAATGTGACTGACTAAAACAAGTCAGAGCCACTGCTTGTACTGAGGTTCAATCCCTACTGCACCGCCCCTGTTCTAGTTAATGTGACTGACTAAAACAAGTCAGAACCACTGCTTGTTCTGAGGTTCAATCGCTACTGCACAGCTCGTGTTCTAGTTAATGTGACTGACTAAAACAAGCCAGAACCACTGCTTGTTCTGAGGTTCAATCGCTACTGCACAGCTCGTGTTCTAGTTAATGTGACTGACTGAAACAAGTCAGAACCACTGCTTGTACTGAGGTTCAATCGCTACTGCACAGCTCGTGTTCTAGTTAATGTGACTGAGTGAAACAAGTCAGAACCACTGCTTGTTCTGAGGTTCAATCGCTACTGCACAGCCCCTGTTCTGGTTAATGTGACTGACTGAAACAAGTCAGAACCACTGCTTGTTCTGAGGTTCAATCGCTACTGCACAGCTCGGGTTCTAGTTAATGTGACTGACTAAAACAAGTCAGAACCACTGCTTGTTCTGAGGTTCAATCGCTACTGCACAGCCCCTGTTCTAGTTAATGTGACTGACTAAAAAAAGTCAGAACCACTTCTGGTACTGAGGTTCAATCGCTATTGCACAGATCGTGTTCTAGTTAATGTGACTGACTAAAACAAGTCATAACCACTGCTTTTTCTCAGGTTCAATCGCTACTGCACAGCTCGTGTTCTAGTTAATGTGACTGACTGAAACAAGTCAGAACCACTGCTTGTACTGAGGTTCAATCGCTACTGCACAGCTCGTGTTCTAGTTAATGTGACTGACTGAAACAAGTCAGAACCACTGCTTGTTCTGAGGTTCAATTGCTACTGGACAGCTCGTGTTCTAGTTAATGTGACTGACTAAAACAAGTCAGAACCACTGCTTGTACTGAAGTTCAATCGCTACTGCACAGCTCGTGTTCTAGTTAATGTGACTGACTGAAACAAGTCAGAACCACTGCTTGTTCTGAGGTTCAATCGCTACTGCACAGCCCCTGTTCTAGTTAATGTGACTGACTGAAACAAGTCAGAACCACTGCTTGTTCTGAGGTTCAATTGCTACTGGACAGCTCGTGTTCTAGTTAATGTGACTGACTAAAACAAGTCAGAACCACTGCTTGTACTGAAGTTCAATCGCTACTGCAAAGCTCGTGTTCTAGTTAATGTGACTGACTGAAACAAGTCAGAACCACTGCTTGTTCTGAGGTTCAATCGCTACTGCACAGCCCCTGTTCTAGTTAATGTGACTGACTGAAACAAGTCAGATCCACTGCTTGTTCTGAGGTTCAATCGCTACTGCACAGCCCCTGTTCTAGTTAATGTGACTGACTAAAACAAGTCAGAACCACTTCTTGTACTGAGGTTCAATCGCTATTGCACAGCTCGTGTTCTAGTTAATGTGACTGACTAAAACAAGTCAGAACCACTGCTTGTTCTGAGGTTCAATCGCTACTGCACAGCCCCTCTTCTAGTTAATGTGACTGACTAAAACAAGTCAGAGCCACTTCTTGTACTGAGGTTCAATCGCTATTGCACAGCTCGTGTTCTAGTTAATGTGACTGACTAAAACAAGTCAGAACCACTGCTTGTACTGAGGTTCAATTGCTACTGCACAGCTCGTGTTCTAGTTAATGTGACTGAGTGAAACAAGTCTGAACCACTGCTTGTTCTGAGGTTCAATCGCTACTGCACAGCCCCTGTTCTGGTTAATGTGACTGACTGAAACAAGTCAGAACCACTGCTTGTTCTGAGGTTCCATCGCTACTGCACAGCTCGTGTTCTAGTTAATGTGACTGACTAAAACAAGTCACAACCACTGCTTGTTCTGAGGTTCAATCGCTACTGCACAGCCCCTGTTCTAGTTAATGTGACTGACTAAAAAAAGTCAGAACCACTTCTTGTACTGAGGTTCAATCGCTATTGCACAGATCGTGTTCTAGTTAATGTGACTGACTAAAACAAGTCAGAACCACTGCTTTTTCTGAGGTTCAATCGCTACTGCACAGCTCGTGTTCTAGTTAATGTGACTGACTGAAACAAGTCAGAACCACTGCTTGTACTGAGGTTCAATCGCTACTGCACAGCTCGTGTTCTAGTTAATGTGACTGACTGAAACAAGTCAGAACCACTGCTTGTTCTGAGGTTCAATTGCTACTGGACAGCTCGTGTTCTAGTTAATGTGACTGACTAAAACAAGTCAGAACCACTGCTTGTACTGAAGTTCAATCGCTACTGCACAGCTCGTGTTCTAGTTAATGTGACTGACTGAAACAAGTCAGAACCACTGCTTGTTCTGAGGTTCAATCGCTACTGCACAGCCCCTGTTCTAGTTAATGTGACTGACTGAAACAAGTCAGAACCACTGCTTGTTCTGAGGTTCAATCGCTACTGCACAGCCCCTGTTCTAGTTAATGTGACTGACTAAAACAAGTCAGAACCACTTCTTGTACTGAGGTTCAATCGCTATTGCACAGCTCGTGTTCTAGTTAATGTGACTGACTGAAACAAGTCAGAACCACTGCTTGTTCTGAGGTTCAATCGCTACTGCACAGCCCCTCGACTAGTTAATGTGACTGACTAAAACAAGTCAGAGCCACTTCTTGTACTGAGGTTCAATCGCTATTGCACAGCTCGTGTTCTAGTTAATGTGACTGACTAAAACAAGTCAGAGCCACTGCTTGTTCTGAGGTTCAATCGCTACTGCACAGCTCGTGTTCTAGTTAATGTGACTGACTGAAACAAGTCAGAACCACTGCTTGTACTGAGGTTCAATCGCTACTGCACAGCTCGTGTTCTAGTTAATGTGACTGACTAAAACAAGTCAGAACCACTGCTTGTTCTGAGGTTCAATCGCTACTGCACAGCCCCTCTTCTAGTTAATGTGACTGACTAAAACAAGTCAGAACCACTTCTTGTACTGAGGTTCAATCGCTATTGCACAGCTCGTGTTCTAGTTAATGTGACTGACTAAAACAAGTCAGAGCCACTGCTTGTTCTGAGGTTCAATCGCTACTGCACAGCTCGTGTTCTAGTTAATGTGACTGACTGAAACAAGTCACAACCACTGCTTGTACTGAGGTTCAATCGCTACTGCACAGCTCGTGTTCTAGTTAATGTGACTGACTGAAACAAGTCAGAACCACTGCTTGTTCTGAGGTTCAATCGCTACTGCACAGCCCCTGTTCTAGTTAGTGTGACTGACTGAAACAAGTCAGAACCACTGCTTGTTCTGAGGTTCAATCGCTACTGCACAGCTCGTGTTCTAGTTAATGTGACTGACTAAAACAAGTCAGAACCACTGCTTGTTCTGAGGTTCAAGCGCTACTGGACAGCCCCTGTTCTAGTTAATGTGACTGACTGAAACAAGTCAGAATCACTGCTTGTACTGAGGTTCAATCGCTATTGCACAGCTCGTGTTCTAGTTAATGTGACTGACTAAAACAAGTCAGAACCACTGCTTGTACGGAGGTTCAATCGCTACTGCACCGCCCCTGTTCTAGTTAATGTGACTGACTGAAACAAGTCAGAACCACTGCTTGTACTGAGGTTCAATCGCTACTGCACAGCCCCTGTTCTAGTTAATGTGACTGACTGAAACAAGTCAGAACCACTGCTTGTTCTGAGGTTCAATCGCTACTGGACAGCCCCTGTTCTAGTTAATGTGACTGACTGAAACAAGTCAGAACCACTGCTTGTTCTGAGGTTCAATCGCTACTGGACAACCCCTGTTCTAGTTAATGTGACTGACTGAAACAAGTCAGAACCAGTGCTTGTTCTGAGGTTCAATCGGTACTGGACAGCCCCTGTTCTAGTTAATGTGACTGACTAAAACAAGTCAGAGCCACTGCTTGTACTGAGGTTCAATCGCTACTGCACCGCCCCTGTTCTAGTTAATGTGACTGACTAAAACAAGTCAGAACCACTGCTTGTTCTGAGGTTCAATCGCTACTGCACAGCTCGTGTTCTAGTTAATGTGACTGACTAAAACAAGCCAGAACCACTGCTTGTTCTGAGGTTCAATCGCTACTGCACAGCTCGTGTTCTAGTTAATGTGACTGACTGAAACAAGTCAGAACCACTGCTTGTACTGAGGTTCAATCGCTACTGCACAGCTCGTGTTCTAGTTAATGTGACTGAGTGAAACAAGTCAGAACCACTGCTTGTTCTGAGGTTCAATCGCTACTGCACAGCCCCTGTTCTGGTTAATGTGACTGACTGAAACAAGTCAGAACCACTGCTTGTTCTGAGGTTCAATCGCTACTGCACAGCTCGGGTTCTAGTTAATGTGACTGACTAAAACAAGTCAGAACCACTGCTTGTTCTGAGGTTCAATCGCTACTGCACAGCCCCTGTTCTAGTTAATGTGACTGACTAAAAAAAGTCAGAACCACTTCTTGTACTGAGGTTCAATCGCTATTGCACAGATCGTGTTCTAGTTAATGTGACTGACTAAAACAAGTCATAACCACTGCTTTTTCTCAGGTTCAATCGCTACTGCACAGCTCGTGTTCTAGTTAATGTGACTGACTGAAACAAGTCAGAACCACTGCTTGTACTGAGGTTCAATCGCTACTGCACAGCTCGTGTTCTAGTTAATGTGACTGACTGAAACAAGTCAGAACCACTGCTTGTTCTGAGGTTCAATTGCTACTGGACAGCTCGTGTTCTAGTTAATGTGACTGACTAAAACAAGTCAGAACCACTGCTTGTACTGAAGTTCAATCGCTACTGCACAGCTCGTGTTCTAGTTAATGTGACTGACTGAAACAAGTCAGAACCACTGCTTGTTCTGAGGTTCAATCGCTACTGCACAGCCCCTGTTCTAGTTAATGTGACTGACTGAAACAAGTCAGAACCACTGCTTGTTCTGAGGTTCAATTGCTACTGGACAGCTCGTGTTCTAGTTAATGTGACTGACTAAAACAAGTCAGAACCACTGCTTGTACTGAAGTTCAATCGCTACTGCAAAGCTCGTGTTCTAGTTAATGTGACTGACTGAAACAAGTCAGAACCACTGCTTGTTCTGAGGTTCAATCGCTACTGCACAGCCCCTGTTCTAGTTAATGTGACTGACTGAAACAAGTCAGATCCACTGCTTGTTCTGAGGTTCAATCGCTACTGCACAGCCCCTGTTCTAGTTAATGTGACTGACTAAAACAAGTCAGAACCACTTCTTGTACTGAGGTTCAATCGCTATTGCACAGCTCGTGTTCTAGTTAATGTGACTGACTAAAACAAGTCAGAACCAAAGCTTGTTCTGAGGTTCAATCGCTACTGCACAGCCCCTCTTCTAGTTAATGTGACTGACTAAAACAAGTCAGAGCCACTTCTTGTACTGAGGTTCAATCGCTATTGCACAGCTCGTGTTCTAGTTAATGTGACTGACTAAAACAAGTCAGAGCCACTGCTTGTTCTGAGGTTCAATCGCTACTGCACAGCTCGTGTTCTAGTTAATGTGACTGACTGAAACAAGTCAGAACCACTGCTTGTACTGAGGTTCAATCGCTACTGCACAGCTCGTGTTCTAGTTAATGTGACTGACTAAAACAAGTCAGAACCACTGCTTGTTCTGAGGTTCAATCGCTACTGCACAGCCCCTCTTCTAGTTAATGTGACTGACTAAAACAAGTCAGAACCACTTCTTGTACTGAGGTTCAATCGCTATTGCACAGCTCGTGTTCTAGTTAATGTGACTGACTAAAACAAGTCAGAGCCACTGCTTGTTCTGAGGTTCAATCGCTACTCCACAGCTCGTGTTCTAGTTAATGTGACTGACTGAAACAAGTCACAACCACTGCTTGTACTGAGATTCAATCGCTACTGCACAGCTCGTGTTCTAGTTAATGTGACTGACTGAAACAAGTCAGAACCACTGCTTGTTCTGAGGTTCAATCGCTACTGCACAGCCCCTGTTCTAGTTAATGTGACTGACTGAAACAAGTCAGAACCACTGCTTGTTCTGAGGTTCAATCGCTACTGCACAGCTCGTGTTCTAGTTAATGTGACTGACTAAAACAAGTCAGAACCACTGCTTGTACGGAGGTTCAATCGCTACTGCACCGCCCCTGTTCTAGTTAATGTGACTGACTGAAACAAGTCAGAACCACTGCTTGTACTGAGGTTCAATCGCTACTGCACAGCCCCTGTTCTAGTTAATGTGACTGACTGAAACAAGTCAGAACCACTGCTTGTTCTGAGGTTCAATCGCTACTGGACAGCCCCTGTTCTAGTTAATGTGACTGACTGAAACAAGTCAGAACCACTGCTTGTTCTCAGGTTCAATCGCTACTGGACAACCCCTGTTCTAGTTAATGTGACTGACTGAAACAAGTCAGAACCAGTGCTTGTTCTGAGGTTCAATCGGTACTGGACAGCCCCTGTTCTAGTTAATGTGACTGACTAAAGCAAGTCAGAGCCACTGCTTGTACTGAGGTTCAATCGCTACTGCACCGCCCCTGTTCTAGTTAATGTGACTGACTAAAACAAGTCAGAACCACTGCTTGTTCTGAGGTTCAATCGCTACTGCACAGCTCGTGTTCTAGTTAATGTGACTGACTAAAACAAGCCAGAACCACTGCTTGTTCTGAGGTTCAATCGCTACTGCACAGCTCGTGTTCTAGTTAATGTGACTGACTGAAACAATCCAGAACCACTGCTTGTACTGAGGTTCAATCGCTACTGCACAGCTCGTGTTCTAGTTAATGTGACTGACTAAAACAAGTCAGAACCACTGCTTGTTCTGAGGTTCAAGCGCTACTGCACAGCCCCTGTTCTGGTTAATGTGACTGACTGAAACAAGTCAGAACCACTGCTTGTTCTGAGGTTCAATCGCTACTGCACAGCTCGTGTTCTAGTTAATGTGACTGACTAAAACAAGTCAGAACCACTGCTTGTTCTGAGGTTCAATCGCTACTGCACAGCCCCTGTTCTAGTTAATGTGACTGACTAAAAAAAGTCAGAACCACTTCTTGTACTGAGGTTCAATCGCTATTGCACAGATCGTGTTCTAGTTAATGTGACTGACTAAAACAAGTCATAACCACTGCTTTTTCTCAGGTTCAATCGCTACTGCACAGCTCGTGTTCTAGTTAATGTGACTGACTGAAACAAGTCAGAACCACTGCTTGTACTGAGGTTCAATCGCTACTGCACAGCTCGTGTTCTAGTTAATGTGACTGACTGAAACAAGTCAGAACCACTGCTTGTTCTGAGGTTCAATTGCTACTGGACAGCTCGTGTTCTAGTTAATGTGACTGACTAAAACAAGTCAGAACCACTGCTTGTACTGAAGTTCAATCGCTACTGCACAGCTCGTGTTCTAGTTAATGTGACTGACTGAAACAAGTCAGAACCACTGCTTGTTCTGAGGTTCAATCGCTATTGCACAGATCGTGTTCTAGTTAATGTGACTGACTAAAACAAGTCAGAACCACTGCTTGTTCTGAGGTTCAATCGCTACTTCACAGCTCGTGTTCTAGTTAATGTGACTGACTGAAACAAGTCACAACCACTGCTTGTACTGAGGTTCAATCGCTACTGCAACAGCTCGTGTTCTAGTTAATGTGACTGACTGAAACAAGTCAGAACCACTGCTTGTTCTGAGGTTCAATCGCTACTGCACAGCCCCTGTTCTAGTTAATGTGACTGACTGAAACAAGTCAGAACCACTGCTTGTTCTGAGGTTCAATCGCTACTGCACAGCTCGTGTTCTAGTTAATGTGACTGACTAAAACAAGTCAGAACCACTGCTTGTTCTGAGGTTCAAGCGCTACTGGACAGCCCCTGTTCTAGTTAATGTGACTGACTGAAACAAGTCAGAACCACTGCTGGTACTGAGGTTCAATCGCTATTGCACAGCTCGTGTTCTAGTTAATGTGACTGACTAAAACAAGTCAGAACCACTGCTTGTACGGAGGTTCAATCGCTACTGCACCGCCCCTGTTCTAGTTAATGTGACTGACTGAAACAAGTCAGAACCACTGCTTGTACTGAGGTTCAATCGCTACTGCACAGCCCCTGTTCTAGTTAATGTGACTGACTGAAACAAGTCAGAACCACTGCTTGTTCTGAGGTTCAATCGCTACTGGACAGCCCCTGTTCTAGTTAATGTGACTGACTGAAACAAGTCAGAACCACTGCTTGTTCTGAGGTTCAATCGCTACTGGACAGCCCCTGTTCTAGTTAATGTGACTGACTGAAACAAGTCAGAACCAGTGCTTGTTCTGAGGTTCAATCGGTACTGGACAGCACCTGTTCTAGTTAATGTGACTGACTAAAGCAAGTCAGAGCCACTGCTTGTACTGAGGTTCAATCGCTACTGCACCGCCCCTGTTCTAGTTAATGTGACTGACTAAAACAAGTCAGAACCACTGCTTGTTCTGAGGTTCAATCGCTACTGCACAGCTCGTGTTCTAGTTAATGTGACTGACTAAAACAAGCCAGAACCACTGCTTGTTCTGAGGTTCAATCGCTACTGCACAGCTGGTGTTCTAGTTAATGTGACTGACTGAAACAAGTCAGAACCACTGCTTGTACTGAGGTTCAATCGCTACTGCACAGCTCGTGTTCTAGTTAATGTGACTGACTAAAACAAGTCAGAACCACTGCTTGTTCTGAGGTTCAATCGCTACTGCACAGCCCCTCTTCTAGTTAATGTGACTGACTAAAACAAGTCAGAACCACTTCTTGTACTGAGGTTCAATCGCTATTGCACAGCTCGTGTTCTAGTTAATGTGACTGACTAAAACAAGTCAGAGCCACTGCTTGTTCTGAGGTTCAATCGCTACTGCACAGCTCGTGTTCTAGTTAATGTGACTGACTGAAACAAGTCAGAACCACTGCTTGTACTGAGGTTCAATCGCTACTGCACAGCTCGTGTTCTAGTTAATGTGACTGACTGAAACAAGTCAGAACCACTGCTTGTTCTGAGGTTCAATCGCTACTGCACAGCCCCTGTTCTAGTTAATGTGACTGACTGAAACTAGTCAGAACCACTGCTTGTTCTGAGGTTCAATCGCTACTGCACAGCTCGTGTTCTAGTTAATGTGACTGACTAAAACAAGTCAGAACCACTGCTTGTTCTGAGGTTCAAGCGCTACTGGACAGCCCCTGTTCTAGTTAATGTGACTGACTGAAACAAGTCAGAACCACTGCTTGTACTGAGGTTCAATTGCTACTGGACAGCTCGTGTTCTGGTTAATGTGACTGACTAAAACAAGTCAGAACCACTGCTTGTTCTGAGGTTCAATTGCTACTGGACAGCTCGTGTTCAAGTTAATGTGACTGACTGAAACAAGTCAGAACCACTGCTTGTTCTGAGGTTCAATCGCTACTGGACAGCCCCTGTTCTAGTTAATGTGACTGACTGAAACAAGTCAGAACCACTGCTTGTACGGAGGTTCAATCGCTACTGCACCGCCCCTGTTCTAGTTAATGTGACTGACTGAAACAAGTCAGAACCACTGCTTGTACTGAGGTTCAATCGCTACTGCACAGCCCCTGTTCTAGTTAATGTGACTGACTGAAACAAGTCAGAACCACTGCTTGTTCTGAGGTTCAATCGCTACTGGACAGCCCCTGTTCTAGTTAATGTGACTGACTGAAACAAGTCAGAACCACTGCTTGTTCTGAGGTTCAATCGGTACTGGACAGCCCCTGTTCTAGTTAATGTGACTGACTTAAGCAAGTCAGAGCCACTGCTTGTACTGAGGTTCTATCGCTACTGCACCGCCCCTGTTCTAGTTAATGTGACTGACTAAAACAAGTCAGAACCACTGCTTGTTCTGAGGTTCAATCGCTACTGCACAGCTCGTGTTCTAGTTAATGTGACTGACTAGAACATGCCAGAACCACTGCTTGTTCTGAGGTCCAATCGCTACTGCACAGCTCGTGTTCTAGTTAATGTGACTGACTGAAACAAGTCAGAACCACTGCTTGTACTGAGGTTCAATCGCTACTGCACAGCTCGTGTTCTAGTTAATGTGACTGAGTGAAACAAGTCAGAACCACTGCTTGTTCTGAGGTTCAATCGCTACTGCACAGCCCCTGTTCTGGTTAATGTGACTGACTGAAACAAGTCAGAACCACTGCTTGTTCTGAGGTTCAATCGCTACTGCACGGCTCGTGTTCTAGTTAATGTGACTGACTAAAACAAGTCAGAACCACTGCTTGTTCTGAGGTTCAATCGCTACTGCACAGCCCCTGTTCTAGTTAATGTGACTGACTAAAAAAAGTCAGAACCACTTCTTGTACTGAGGTTCAATCGCTATTGCACAGATCGTGTTCTAGTTAATGTGACTGACTAAAACAAGTCAGAACCACTGCTTTTTCTGAGATTCAATCGCTACTGCACAGCTCGTGTTCTAGTTAATGTGACTGACTGAAACAAGTCAGAACCACTGCTTGTACTGAGGTTCAATCGCTACTGCACAGCTCGTGTTCTAGTTAATGTGACTGACTGAAACAAGTCCCAACCACTGCTTGTTCTGAGGTTCAATTGCTACTGGACAGCTCGTGTTCTAGTTAATGTGACTGACTAAAACAAGTCAGAACCACTGCTTGTACTGAAGTTCAATCGCTACTGCACAGCTCGTGTTCTAGTTAATGTGACTGACTGAAACAAGTCAGAACCACTGCTTGTTCTGAGGTTCAATCGCTACTGCACAGCCCCTGTTCTAGTTAATGTGACTGACTGAAACAAGTCAGAACCACTGCTTGTTCTGAGGTTCAATCGCTACTGCACAGCTCGTGCTCTAGTTAATGTGACTGACTAAAACAAGTCAGAACCACTGCTTGTTCTGAGGTTCAATCGCTACTGCACAGCCCCTGTTCTAGTTAATGTGACTGACTAAAACAAGTCAGAACCACTTCTTGTACTGAGGTTCAATCGCTATTGCACAGCTCGTGTTCTAGTTAATGTGACTGACTGAAACAAGTCAGAACCACTGCTTGTTCTGAGGTTCAATCGCTACTGCACAGCTCGTGCTCTAGTTAATGTGACTGACTAAAACAAGTCAGAACCACTGCTTGTTCTGAGGTTCAATCGCTACTGCACAGCCCCTGTTCTAGTTAATGTGACTGACTGAAACAAGTCAGAACCACTGCTTGTTCTGAGGTTCAATCGCTACTGCACAGCTCGTGCTCTAGTTAATGTGACTGACTGAAACAAGTCAGAACCACTGCTTGTTCTGAGGTTCAATCGCTACTGGACAGCCCCTGTTCTAGTTAATGTGACTGACTAAAACAAGTCAGAACCACTTCTTGTACTGAGGTTCAATCGCTACTGGACAGCCCCTGTTCTAGTTAATGTGACTGACTGAAACAAGTCAGAACCAGTGCTTGTTCTGAGGTTCAATCGGTACTGGACAGCACCTGTTCTAGTTAATGTGACTGACTAAAGCAAGTCAGAGCCACTGCTTGTACTGAGGTTCAATCGCTACTGCACCGCCCCTGTTCTAGTTAATGTGACTGACTAAAACAAGTCAGAACCACTGCTTGTTCTGAGGTTCAATCGCTACTGCACAGCTCGTGTTCTAGTTAATGTGACTGACTAAAACAAGCCAGAACCACTGCTTGTTCTGAGGTTCAATCGCTACTGCACAGCTGGTGTTCTAGTTAATGTGACTGACTGAAACAAGTCAGAACCACTGCTTGTACTGAGGTTCAATCGCTACTGCACAGCTCGTGTTCTAGTTAATGTGACTGACTAAAACAAGTCAGAACCACTGCTTGTTCTGAGGTTCAATCGCTACTGCACAGCCCCTCTTCTAGTTAATGTGACTGACTAAAACAAGTCAGAACCACTTCTTGTACTGAGGTTCAATCGCTATTGCACAGCTCGTGTTCTAGTTAATGTGACTGACTAAAACAAGTCAGAGCCACTGCTTGTTCTGAGGTTCAATCGCTACTGCACAGCTCGTGTTCTAGTTAATGTGACTGACTGAAACAAGTCAGAACCACTGCTTGTACTGAGGTTCAATCGCTACTGCACAGCTCGTGTTCTAGTTAATGTGACTGACTGAAACAAGTCAGAACCACTGCTTGTTCTGAGGTTCAATCGCTACTGCACAGCCCCTGTTCTAGTTAATGTGACTGACTGAAACTAGTCAGAACCACTGCTTGTTCTGAGGTTCAATCGCTACTGCACAGCTCGTGTTCTAGTTAATGTGACTGACTAAAACAAGTCAGAACCACTGCTTGTTCTGAGGTTCAAGCGCTACTGGACAGCCCCTGTTCTAGTTAATGTGACTGACTGAAACAAGTCAGAACCACTGCTTGTACTGAGGTTCAATTGCTACTGGACAGCTCGTGTTCTGGTTAATGTGACTGACTAAAACAAGTCAGAACCACTGCTTGTTCTGAGGTTCAATTGCTACTGGACAGCTCGTGTTCAAGTTAATGTGACTGACTGAAACAAGTCAGAACCACTGCTTGTTCTGAGGTTCAATCGCTACTGGACAGCCCCTGTTCTAGTTAATGTGACTGACTGAAACAAGTCAGAACCACTGCTTGTACGGAGGTTCAATCGCTACTGCACCGCCCCTGTTCTAGTTAATGTGACTGACTGAAACAAGTCAGAACCACTGCTTGTACTGAGGTTCAATCGCTACTGCACAGCCCCTGTTCTAGTTAATGTGACTGACTGAAACAAGTCAGAACCACTGCTTGTTCTGAGGTTCAATCGCTACTGGACAGCCCCTGTTCTAGTTAATGTGACTGACTGAAACAAGTCAGAACCACTGCTTGTTCTGAGGTTCAATCGGTACTGGACAGCCCCTGTTCTAGTTAATGTGACTGACTTAAGCAAGTCAGAGCCACTGCTTGTACTGAGGTTCTATCGCTACTGCACCGCCCCTGTTCTAGTTAATGTGACTGACTAAAACAAGTCAGAACCACTGCTTGTTCTGAGGTTCAATCGCTACTGCACAGCTCGTGTTCTAGTTAATGTGACTGACTAGAACATGCCAGAACCACTGCTTGTTCTGAGGTCCAATCGCTACTGCACAGCTCGTGTTCTAGTTAATGTGACTGACTGAAACAAGTCAGAACCACTGCTTGTACTGAGGTTCAATCGCTACTGCACAGCTCGTGTTCTAGTTAATGTGACTGAGTGAAACAAGTCAGAACCACTGCTTGTTCTGAGGTTCAATCGCTACTGCACAGCCCCTGTTCTGGTTAATGTGACTGACTGAAACAAGTCAGAACCACTGCTTGTTCTGAGGTTCAATCGCTACTGCACGGCTCGTGTTCTAGTTAATGTGACTGACTAAAACAAGTCAGAACCACTGCTTGTTCTGAGGTTCAATCGCTACTGCACAGCCCCTGTTCTAGTTAATGTGACTGACTAAAAAAAGTCAGAACCACTTCTTGTACTGAGGTTCAATCGCTATTGCACAGATCGTGTTCTAGTTAATGTGACTGACTAAAACAAGTCAGAACCACTGCTTTTTCTGAGATTCAATCGCTACTGCACAGCTCGTGTTCTAGTTAATGTGACTGACTGAAACAAGTCAGAACCACTGCTTGTACTGAGGTTCAATCGCTACTGCACAGCTCGTGTTCTAGTTAATGTGACTGACTGAAACAAGTCCCAACCACTGCTTGTTCTGAGGTTCAATTGCTACTGGACAGCTCGTGTTCTAGTTAATGTGACTGACTAAAACAAGTCAGAACCACTGCTTGTACTGAAGTTCAATCGCTACTGCACAGCTCGTGTTCTAGTTAATGTGACTGACTGAAACAAGTCAGAACCACTGCTTGTTCTGAGGTTCAATCGCTACTGCACAGCCCCTGTTCTAGTTAATGTGACTGACTGAAACAAGTCAGAACCACTGCTTGTTCTGAGGTTCAATCGCTACTGCACAGCTCGTGCTCTAGTTAATGTGACTGACTAAAACAAGTCAGAACCACTGCTTGTTCTGAGGTTCAATCGCTACTGCACAGCCCCTGTTCTAGTTAATGTGACTGACTAAAACAAGTCAGAACCACTTCTTGTACTGAGGTTCAATCGCTATTGCACAGCTCGTGTTCTAGTTAATGTGACTGACTGAAACAAGTCAGAACCACTGCTTGTACTGAGGTTCAATTGCTACTGCACAGCTCGTGTTCTAGTTAATGTGACTGAGTGAAACAAGTCTGAACCACTGCTTGTTCTGAGGTTCAATCGCTACTGCACAGCCCCTGTTCTGGTTAATGTGACTGACTGAAACAAGTCAGAACCACTGCTTGTTCTGAGGTTCCATCGCTACTGCACAGCTCGTGTTCTAGTTAATGTGACTGACTAAAACAAGTCACAACCACTGCTTGTTCTGAGGTTCAATCGCTACTGCACAGCCCCTGTTCTAGTTAATGTGACTGACTAAAAAAAGTCAGAACCACTTCTTGTACTGAGGTTCAATCGCTATTGCACAGATCGTGTTCTAGTTAATGTGACTGACTAAAACAAGTCAGAACCACTGCTTTTTCTGAGGTTCAATCGCTACTGCACAGCTCGTGTTCTAGTTAATGTGACTGACTGAAACAAGTCAGAACCACTGCTTGTACTGAGGTTCAATCGCTACTGCACAGCTCGTGTTCTAGTTAATGTGACTGACTGAAACAAGTCAGAACCACTGCTTGTTCTGAGGTTCAATTGCTACTGGACAGCTCGTGTTCTAGTTAATGTGACTGACTAAAACAAGTCAGAACCACTGCTTGTACTGAAGTTCAATCGCTACTGCACAGCTCGTGTTCTAGTTAATGTGACTGACTGAAACAAGTCAGAACCACTGCTTGTTCTGAGGTTCAATCGCTACTGCACAGCCCCTGTTCTAGTTAATGTGACTGACTGAAACAAGTCAGAACCACTGCTTGTTCTGAGGTTCAATCGCTACTGCACAGCCCCTGTTCTAGTTAATGTGACTGACTAAAACAAGTCAGAACCACTTCTTGTACTGAGGTTCAATCGCTATTGCACAGCTCGTGTTCTAGTTAATGTGACTGACTGAAACAAGTCAGAACCACTGCTTGTTCTGAGGTTCAATCGCTACTGCACAGCCCCTCGACTAGTTAATGTGACTGACTAAAACAAGTCAGAGCCACTTCTTGTACTGAGGTTCAATCGCTATTGCACAGCTCGTGTTCTAGTTAATGTGACTGACTAAAACAAGTCAGAGCCACTGCTTGTTCTGAGGTTCAATCGCTATTGCACAGCTCGTGTTCTAGTTAATGTGACTGACTAAAACAAGTCAGAGCCACTGCTTGTACTGAGGTTCAATCGCTACTGCACAGCTCGTGTTCTAGTTAATGTGACTGACTGAAACAAGTCAGAGCCACTGCTTGTTCTGAGGTTCAATCGCTACTGCACAGCTCGTGTTCTAGTTAATGTGACTGACTGAAACAAGTCACAACCACTGCTTGTACTGAGGTTCAATCGCTACTGCACAGCTCGTGTTCTAGTTAATGTGACTGACTGAAACAAGTCAGAACCACTGCTTGTTCTGAGGTTCAATCGCTACTGCACAGCCCCTGTTCTAGTTAATGTGACTGACTGAAACAAGTCAGAACCACTGCTTGTTCTGAGGTTCAATCGCTACTGCACAGCTCGTGTTCTAGTTAATGTGACTGACTAAAACAAGTCAGAACCACTGCTTGTTCTGAGGTTCAAGCGCTACTGGACAGCCCCTGTTCTAGTTAATGTGACTGACTGAAACAAGTCAGAACCACTGCTTGTACTGAGGTTCAATCGCTATTGCACAGCTCGTGTTCTAGTTAATGTGACTGACTAAAACAAGTCAGAACCACTGCTTGTACGGAGGTTCAATCGCTACTGCACCGCCCCTGTTCTAGTTAATGTGACTGACTGAAACAAGTCAGAACCACTGCTTGTACTGAGGTTCAATCGCTACTGCACAGCCCCTGTTCTAGTTAATGTGACTGACTGAAACAAGTCAGAACCACTGCTTGTTCTGAGGTTCAATCGCTACTGGACAGCCCCTGTTCTAGTTAATGTGACTGACTGAAACAAGTCAGAACCACTGCTTGTTCTGAGGTTCAATCGCTACTGGACAACCCCTGTTCTAGTTAATGTGACTGACTGAAACAAGTCAGAACCAGTGCTTGTTCTGAGGTTCAATCGGTACTGGACAGCCCCTGTTCTAGTTAATGTGACTGACTAAAACAAGTCAGAGCCACTGCTTGTACTGAGGTTCAATCGCTACTGCACCGCCCCTGTTCTAGTTAATGTGACTGACTAAAACAAGTCAGAACCACTGCTTGTTCTGAGGTTCAAGCGCTACTGGACAGCCCCTGTTCTAGTTAATGTGACTGACTGAAACAAGTCAGAACCACTGCTTGTACTGAGGTTCAATTGCTACTGGACAGCTCGTGTTCTGGTTAATGTGACTGACTAAAACAAGTCAGAACCACTGCTTGTTCTGAGGTTCAATTGCTACTGGACAGCTCGTGTTCTAGTTAATGTGACTGACTGAAACAAGTCAGAACCACTGCTTGTTCTGAGGTTCAATCGCTACTGGACAGCCCCTGTTCTAGTTAATGTGACTGACTGAAACAAGTCAGAACCACTGCTTGTACGGAGGTTCAATCGCTACTGCACCGCCCCTGTTCTATTTAATGTGACTGACTGAAACAAGTCAGAACCACTGCTTGTACTGAGGTTCAATCGCTACTGCACAGCCCCTGTTCTAGTTAATGTGACTGACTGAAACAAGTCAGAACCACTGCTTGTTCTGAGGATCAATCGCTACTGGACAGCCCCTGTTCTAGTTAATGTGACTGACTGAAACAAGTCAGAACCACTGCTTGTTCTGAGGTTCAATCGCTACTGGACAGCCCCTGTTCTAGTTAATGTGACTGACTGAAACAAGTCAGAACCAGTGCTTGTTCTGAGGTTCAATCGGTACTGGACAGTCCCTGTTCTAGTTAATGTGACTGACTAAAGCAAGTCAGAGCCACTGCTTGTACTGAGGTTCAATCGCTACTGCACCGCCCCTGTTCTAGTTAATGTGACTGACTAAAACAAGTCAGAACCACTGCTTGTTCTGAGGTTCAATCGCTACTGCACAGCTCGCGTTCTAGTTAATGTGACCGACTAAAACAAGCCAGAACCACTGCTTGTTCTGAGGTTCAATCGCTACTGCACAGCTCGTGTTCTAGTTAATGTGACTGACTGAAACAAGTCAGAACCACTGCTTGTACTGAGGTTCAATCGCTACTGCACAGCTCGTGTTCTAGTTAATGTGACTGACTGAAACAAGTCAGAACCACTGCTTGTACTGAGGTTCAATCGCTACTGCACAGCTCGTGTTCTAGTTAATGTGACTGAGTGAAACAAGTCAGAACCACTGCTTGTTCTGAGGTTCAATCGCTACTGCACAGCCCCTGTTCTGGTTAATGTGACTGACTGAAACAAGTGAGAACCACTGCTTGTTCTGAGGTTCAATCGCTACTGCACAGCTCGTGTTCTAGTTAATGTGACTGACTAAAACAAGTCAGAACCACTGCTTGTTCTGAGGTTCAATCGCTACTGCACAGCCCCTGTTCTAGTTAATGTGACTGACTAAAAAAAGTCAGAACCACTTCTTGTACTGAGGTTCAATCGCTATTGCACAGATCGTGTTCTAGTTAATGTGACTGACTAAAACAAGTCAGAACCACTGCTTTTTCTGAGGTTCAATCGCTACTGCACAGCTCGTGTTCTAGTTAATGTGACTGACTGAAACAAGTCAGAACAACTGCTTGTTCTGAGGTTCAATCGCTACTGCACAGCCCGTGTTCTAGTTAATGTGACTGACTGAAACAAGTCAGAACCAGTGGTTGTTCTGAGGTTCAATTGCTACTGGACAGCTCGTGTTCTAGTTAATGTGACTGACTAAAACAAGTCAGAACCACTGCTTGTACTGAAGTTCAATCGCTACTGCACAGCTCGTGTTCTAGTTAATGTGACTGACTGAAACAAGTCAGAACCACTGCTTGTTCTGAGGTTCAATCGCTACTGCACAGCCCCTGTTCTAGTTAATGTGACTGACTGAAAAAAGTCAGAACCACTGCTTGTTCTGAGGTTCAATCGCTACTGCACAGCTCGTGTTCTAGTTAATGTGACTGACTAAAACAAGTCAGAACCACTGCTTGTTCTGAGGTTCAATCGCTACTGCACAGCCCCTGTTCTAGTTAATGTGACTGACTAAAAAAAGTCAGAACCACTTCTTGTACTGAGGTTCAATCGCTATTGCACAGATCGTGTTCTAGTTAATGTGACTGACTAAAACAAGTCAGAACCACTGCTTTTTCTGAGGTTCAATCGCTACTGCACAGCTCGTGTTCTAGTTAATGTGACTGACTGAAACAAGTCAGAACAACTGCTTGTTCTGAGGTTCAATCGCTACTGCACAGCCCGTGTTCTAGTTAATGTGACTGACTGAAACAAGTCAGAACCAGTGGTTGTTCTGAGGTTCAATTGCTACTGGACAGCTCGTGTTCTAGTTAATGTGACTGACTAAAACAAGTCAGAACCACTGCTTGTACTGAAGTTCAATCGCTACTGCACAGCTCGTGTTCTAGTTAATGTGACTGACTGAAACAAGTCAGAACCACTGCTTGTTCTGAGGTTCAATCGCTACTGCACAGCCCCTGTTCTAGTTAATGTGACTGACTGAAAAAAGTCAGAACCACTGCTTGTTCTGAGGTTCAATCGCTACTGCACAGCTCGTGCTCTAGTTAATGTGACTGACTAAAACAATTCAGAACCACTGCTTGTTCTGAGGTTCAATCGCTACTGCACAGCCCCTGTTCTAGTTAATGTGACTGACTAAAACAAGTCAGAACCACTTCATGTACTGAGGTTCAATCGCTATTGCACAGCTCGTGTTCTAGTTAATGTGACTGACTGAAACAAGTCAGAACCACTGCTTGTACTGAGGTTCAATCGCTACTGCACAGATCGTGTTCTAGTTAATGTGACTGAGTGAAACAAGTCAGAACCACTGCTTGTTCTGAGGTTCAATCGCTACTGCACAGCCCCTGTTCTGGTTAATGTGACTGACTGAAACAAGTCAGAACCACTGCTTGTTCTGAGGTTCAATCGCTACTGCACAGCTCGTGTTCTAGTTAATGTGACTGACTAAAACAAGTCAGAACCACTGCTTGTTCTGAGGTTCAATCGCTACTGCACAGCCCCTGTTCTAGTTAATGTGACTGACTAAAAAAAGTCAGAACCACTTCTTGTACTGAGGTTCAATCGCTATTGCACAGATCGTGTTCTAGTTAATGTGACTGACTAAAACAAGTCAGAACCACTTTTTTTTCTGAGGTTCAATCGCTACTGCACAGCTCGTGTTCTAGTTAATGTGACTGACTGAAACAAGTCAGAACCACTGCTTGTACTGAGGTTCAATCGCTACTGCACAGCTCGTGTTCTAGTTAATGTGACTGACTGAAACAAGTCAGAACCACTGCTTGTTCTGAGGTTCAATTGCTACTGGACAGCTCGTGTTCTAGTTAATGTGACTGACTAAAACAAGTCAGAACCACTGCTTGTACTGAAGTTCAATCGCTACTGCACAGCTCGTGTTCTAGTTAATGTGACTGACTGAAACAAGTCAGAACCACTGCTTGTTCTGAGGTTCAATCGCTACTGCACAGCTCGTGCTCTAGTTAATGTGACTGACTAAAACAAGTCAGAACCACTGCTTGTTCTGAGGTTCAATCGCTACTGCACAGCCCCTGTTCTAGTTAATGTTACTGACTAAAACAAGTCAGAACCACTTCTTGTACTGAGGTTCAATCGCTATTGCACAGCTCGTGTTCTAGTTAATGTGACTGACTAAAACAAGTCAGAACCACTGCTTGTTCTGAGGTTCAATCGCTACTGCACAGCCCCTCTTCTAGTTAATGTGACTGAGTAAAACAAGTCAGAACCACTTATTGTACTGAGGTTCAATCGCTATTGCTTAGCTCGTGTTCTAGTTAATGTGACTGACTAAAACAAGTCAGAGCCACTGCTTGTTCTGAGGTTCAATCGCTACTGCACAGCTCGTGTTCTAGTTAATGTGACTGACTGAAACAAGTCAGAACCACTGCTTTTTCTGAGGTTCAATCGCTACTGCACAGCTCGTGTTCTAGTTAATGTGACTGACTAAAACAAGTCAGAACCACTGCTTGTTCTGAGGTTCAATCGCTACTGCACAGCCCCTCTTCTAGTTAATGTGACTGACTAAAACATGTCAGAACCACTTCTTGTACTGAGGTTCAATCGCTATTGCACAGCTCGTGTTCTAGTTAATGTGACTGACTAAAACAAGTCAGAGCCACTGCTTGTTCTGAGGTTCAATCGCTACTGCACAGCTCGTGTTCTAGTTAATGTGACTGACTGAAACAAGTCAGAACCACTGCTTGTACTGAGGTTCAATCGCTACTGCACAGCTCGTGTTCTAGTTAATGTGACTGACTGAAACAAGTCAGAACCACTGCTTGTTCTGAGGTTCAATCGCTACTGCACAGCCCCTGTTCTAGTTAATGTGACTGACTGAAACAAGTCAGAACCACTGCTTGTTCTGAGGTTCAATCGCTACTGCACAGCTCGTGTTCTAGTTAATGTGACTGACTAAAACAAGTCAGAACCACTGCTTGTTCTGAGGTTCAATCGCTACTGGACAGCTCGTGTTCTAGTTAATGTGACTGACTGAAACAAGTCAGAACCACTGCTTGTACTGAGGTTCAAGCGCTACTGGACAGCTCGTGTTCTAGTTAATGTGACTGACTGAAACAAGTCAGAACCACTGCTTGTACTGAGGTTCAATCGCTACTGGGCAGCTCGTGTTCTAGTTAATGTGACTGACTGAAACAAGTCAGAAACACTGCTTGTACTGAGGTTCAAGCGCTACTGGACAGCTCGTGTTCTAGTTAATGTGACTGACTGAAACAAGTCAGAACCACTGCTTGTACTGAGGTTCAAGCGCTACTGGACAGCTCGTGTTCTAGTTAATGTGACTGACTAAAAAAAGTCAGAACCACTGCTTGTACTGAGGTTCAAGCGCTACTGGACAGCTCGTGTTCTAGTTAATGTGACTGACTAAAGCAAGTCAGAATCACTGCTTGTACTGAGGTTCAATCTTTACTGCGCAGCACCTGTTCTAGTTAATGTGACTGACTAAAACAAGTCAGAATCACTTCTTGTACTGAGGTTCAATCGCTACTGCACAGCCCCTGTTCTAGTTAATGTGACTGACTAAAACAAGTCAGAACCACTTCTTGTACTGAGGTTCAATCGCTATTGCACAGCTCGTGTTCTAGTTAATGTGACTGACTAAAACAAGTCAGAACCACTGCTTGTTCTGAGGTTCAATCGCTACTGCACAGCCCCTCTTCTAGTTAATGTGACTGACTAAAACAAGTCAGAACCACTTCTTGTACTGAGGTTCAATCGCTATTGCACAGCTCGTGTTCTAGTTAATGTGACTGACTAAAACAAGTCAGAGCCACTGCTTGTTCTGAGGTTCAATCGCTACTGCACAGCTCGTGTTCTAGTTAATGTGACTGACTGAAACAAGTCAGAACCACTGCTTGTACTGAGGTTCAATCGCTACTGCACAGCTCGTGTTCTAGTTAATGTGACTGACTAAAACAAGTCAGAACTACTGCTTGTTCTGAGGTTCAATCGCTACTGCACAGCCCCTCTTCTAGTTAATGTGACTGACTAAAACAAGTCAGAACCACTTCTTGTACTGAGGTTCAATCGCTATTTCACAGCTCGTGTTCTAGTTAATGTGACTGACTAAAACAAGTCAGAGCCACTGCTTGTTCTGAGGTTCAATCGCTACTGCACAGCTCGTGTTCTAGTTAATGTGACTGACTGAAACAAGTCAGAACCACTGCTTGTACTGAGGTTCAATCGCTACTGCACAGCTCGTGTTCTAGTTAATGTGACTGACTGAAACAAGTCAGAACCACTGCTTGTTCTGAGGTTCAATCGCTACTGCACAGCCCCTGTTCTAGTTAATGTGACTGACTGAAACAAGTCAGAACCACTGCTTGCTCTGAGGTTCAATCGCTACTGGACAGCTCGTGTTCTAGTTAATGTGACTGACTGAAACAAGTCAGAACCACTGCTTGTTCTGAGGTTCAATCGCTACTGGACAGCTCGTGTTCTAGTTAATGTGACTGACTGAAACAAGTCAGAACCACTGCTTGTACTGAGGTTCAAGCGCTACTAGACAGCTCGTGTTCTAGTTAATGTGACTGACTGAAACAAGTCAGAACCACTGCTTGTACTGAGGTTCAAGCGCTACTGGACAGCTCGTGTTCTAGTTAATGTGACTGACTGAAACAAGTCAGAACCACTGCTTGTACTGAGGTTCAATCGCTACTGGGCAGCTCGTGTTCTAGTTAATGTGACTGACTGAAACAGGTCAGAAACACTGCTTGTACTGAGGTTCAAGCGCTACTGGACAGCTCGTGTTCTAGTTAATGTGACTGACTGAAACAAGTCAGAACCACTGCTTGTACTGAGGTTCAAGCGCTACTGGACAGCTCGTGTTCTAGTTAATGTGACTGACTAAAACAAGTCAGAACCACTGGTTGTACTGAGGTTCAAGCGCTACTGGACAGCTCGTGTTCTAGTTAATGTGACTGACTAAAGCAAGTCAGAATCACTGCTTGTACTGAGGTTCAATCTTTACTGCGCAGCACCTGTTCTAGTTAATGTGACTGACTAAAACAAGTCAGAATCACTTCTTGTACTGAGGTTCAATCTTTACTGCGCAGCACCTGTTCTAGTTAATGTGACTGACTAAAACAAGTCATAGTCAGTGCTTGTACCGAGGTTCAATCGCTACTGCGCAGCCCCTGTTCTAGTTAATGTGACTGACTAAAGCAAGTAAAAATTACTGTATGTACTGAGGTTCAATCGCTACTGGACAGCTTCTGTTCTAGTTAATGTGACTGAGTAAAACATATCAGAATCACTTCTTGTACTGAGGTTCAATCGCTATTGCACTGCTTCAGTTCTAGTTAATATGACTGACGAAAGCAAGTCAGAATCTCTGCTTTTACTGAGGTTCAGACCAGTACATAAGCCGGTATACATTCAAAATTTGTATAATTAATTTAAAGGAAGGAATGGCAGATGTGATAAGAACCATTAAACTATATATTCAGAGCTTCCAAGAAAGGTGAATTGCGATGAAAACAAATTCGTTCGTGAATTGTATAAGATACGTGGTTTCTCCGTCGTCTTTGGAGAATGTGGAGGAGGAAGAAGAAGATGGTGACGAAGAAGAAGAAGAAGAAGAAGAAGAAGAAGAAGAGGAGGAGGAAGAAGAAGAACAAGAAGAAGAAGAAGATGAAAAACTTACACTAAGATTGAGTAAATACCAATGTACAGGTCTATGTCTATGTAAGTTAGGTTTCATTTTTCTGCTTGTATTTCCTTCTTTCTTTCTTTTGGTGGGGGGGTCATATGTAGTACCAACTGTGTTGATATATATTTTTATAATTAATATAGGAATAAAAGTACTATAGTCCAAGTATATATGATCATGTACTCTAATTATTTATATTAAATGTAGTTATTGCCTCAGAGTGAGAATAAACTGTTCAAGCAATGCCAGTTAAGTGCATAAATAAACAAATAAATGAAGGATAAACATGTAAACAATGCAACATAAGTACGAAAGGGACGCAAATGTTGCAACAACGCATTTTGCTATAGCGGTGTGCCAGCACGCGTAAGTGACCTACGGCACGAGCAAACTGCTGCCTACGTGCCCTTCCCACTGTCTCAAAAGATCCCCGGTACCGGCGTGAGGATTTTTGCCCCGCTGGGAGGTCTGGCACGGGGTGCACTCAGCCTCTTTAGGTCCCGGAGGGGTCAATAGAGGAGCTACTTGATGAAGTAGTGACCCCAAGTCGTGAAGGCCACATAACTGCCCGGGAGGGCTTGGGACGCTGACCAGTCTCACCCTCGAGGACTGCACCTCACTCATGGAGCCTGTAGTGCGCAGAGGTGAGGGAGGCAGTAACCGGGTGGCAAACCGTGGCCCTTCATGGGCTGTTGCGCTAAGGGGTTTATTATTATGGTAACTATCTAACTACTGTATAATATTTTCAAATTTGTTTATACCTAATGCAAGTCGTTTTACAAGTTGTTTCATCCAATAAAAAAAGATAAAGGTAATGTACTGCGGAATGGAAACTCATAATAACGCCAAAATTTATGTGAATTAGCTCATGTACATGCTTAATAACCTGCTTATAATATTTGCTTTAATTATTTTTGATTAATTTGTTAGTTTATTTTTTAAATTCAACTTCTAAGTTTCGGATTTTTTACATGTAGTATTTAGCAGAATGTGTAATGTTTTAGGTTCAGTTTCAAAATCGCATATCTAATAATAACCACAAAAAATTCATCTAATTCTATCGAATAGTTCCTGAGAAAAGGTACATTTTAAACAGAAAAATGTAATTAGCGGGAAACTGAGTGTAAAGAATTTGGTGTATCTGGGGCAGTTTCCTCCGCTGCAGCTGAAAAACTTCCCATTCTTTTTTGAACATGGCCTATACACTCTAGTTTTTCAATTGCCACATTGTCATCTCGAAACATTGAACTTTGTAGTATTTTAGGAGGCAAATTTGAAACTAGTTTCATGTAGAAAAATGATAATATTGAAGAGCACAGTAAAGTGGCATTTAAATCACCATATCCACTTTAGAAATGTCAAATTTAATAGGCTATAACTAAAACTATAGTGAAGATATCACACTAAAATGACTTTTCCTGATTTACCAATTTATTGCTTACCTGATTCACAAACAAACAAAAAATCAAAATTGCATGTGTAATGCAAGTTAACGCCACCTTAATGCTATTGCATTGTAACTTCCCCTCACTCTGATCGTTTGCCAAACTTAACATCACTGACTCTCCACTGACGTTTAAAGTCCACAAGTTCCATTCTTGGCAGAGGAATGAGGTCTAAACGTCTTCATGGCACCAAGATAAAGTACAGATTGCGATGTGAACCCTGCAAAAAGTGCTATTACGCCAGAATGAAAGTGAATTCGATTAGCGAAAGCTGTAACTGTATTAGTGAGGGATTATAGTGTTCGAAAACCGAGTGAGGTAGCTCCGCGGTAACGTATGAGGCTCGCATTCGGGAGATCGTGGGTACGATTCCAATGGCCGACCTTCCAAACCCGCGGGTTTTTATTTATTTATTTAGTTGTTTTTTTTTTGTTTTTTTTTTGGGGGGGGTGTGTTTCCCCAGGTCGCCAGGCGAAGGGGCGATGTATCCCGCGCCGAGGTCCCCCTGAGTTTGCCCCGGAAGACCTAAAGACTGCGAGGCGGCGTCAAGCTTGGTAAACCTTAGGGACCTTTACCAATGCCCGTGCCGTTAGTCTGGACTTGGTCGCCCGGCTGTCTCTCTCACCTCGGCGGTATAGGTACAACAAGCCTCCAGAATTATTGTGCTATATTCGTGAATTTCTTAGCTTGCAACTTGTTCACCGATGAGGCTGGGTTTACCCGCGACGGTACATTTATCTTTTTGTAATACTCACAACTGGGCCTATGAAAACCCTCGTAAGATAGACAAGTTCTGCCTAATCGTTTGAGATGGAATTTTGAATGATATATTTCCGCTTATATGGACTGGTCGAGCGGAATCCATTGCATAACCTGCGTGATCTCCTGATTTGAATACAATGGATTTCTTTATCTGGTATATTTACAGACCCTGGTCTATTCGACTCCTGTACCGGATGTTGACGCTCTGAGAGAGCGTACCCATAATGGATATGCCAAATACGAAACAGAGTACGCGATATCATGGAGCGCAGGCTTAGGGTATGCATCGAAGCAGGAAAAAGCCACTTCGGATAATTTTTGTGATCTTCAATTTTGTCTTGTAACTGACTAATAAACGATTTTCAGGCCCATGTTCATATGAACTTCCTTTACTATTTTGACATCCCCGTAATATGTGACATCGATAAAAACACACCCATATAACGGTTGTCCCATAAGGAACATAATTTTTAAATGGAGCGCCTATTTCAGTTTCTTAGTTTGCCACAACTGAAAGTTAACCTTTTAGTGGTCGCGCGGGGTGTTCACAACACCCCAGCCATTCTTATCTTTGTAATATTGCATAATGGATAGGAGTGTACCTTCATGATCTTTGGTACCTTTCTAGGAAGTAATGTCCGAGCCTTGAGTAAAAATAAAATCAATAATGGAAGTCCGAGTTCCAAGAAACTACGCAACAATTTGCCTTGGAGTGTTGTCAACATTCCGCGTAACTCTTCACATTATTGTGCGCTGGGAAAGCTTACAATTGTATTCGGTAGCAATTGCTTGTCTGTTTTCACTATGTGTGGTTAATTCAGCAATGGATCCTTAGGAACTAGAGCAAGAAAGAATGCGGGAACTTCTACAAGAGGTATCAAATGAGTAAAGACAAAAATTTAATCGCACCTTGCTCGATGTTTGAAAACCATGTGCCTAAAACACATGAAAATTGTCTGTGAAAAGCGTTATGATAACTCACCCATTACAGTCAGTGAGAGACTAAGTTCATAAAACTTGTGTATGAGTTGACAGAATAAATGTTTAGTGATATGCGTAATGGCAAATCAGTAGTACAGAACAAACAATACCAGAAACAGATAATTTTTCATAGGTTGTAAGCAAATAGAAAATATTGTATGTGCTTCAAAAAAAGTAACTTGATACTTTCTTAATATAAAAAAGACACTCATATAAGGTGAGGTATCATTCTGAAGACTCATTTATTCAGTAACCATATTTATATTAATGGTATACCGCACAAATATAAAATTAGAGCTGCTTTGTTTGGGGTTTCAGGAACACCCTGCGCGACTGGTGATGTTATGAAAACACGCACGACTACATATAGGCTAAGAGACTGTCATCTGTTTATATTGTGATTGCTGATTGTCATTGTCATTTGTCATTTGTGCGATTGTTATTAGCTAAAATGGAGCGACACACCAAGCGTCAACACATCCAGGTTTTAAAAGTGCGTTTCAAGTACGGTGTATGCTATACAGAGACCATTCGAATATGTCTGCAGTGCAGAGACTGCTAAGGAAATTTGAAGATACAGGATCGACAGTGAACATCAAATCGTGGACGTCCTAGTTCTCGTCGATCATTAGAGAATGTCGCTCTCGTCCGTGCGTGTTGCTATGGGTCTAATGAAGTCGATTGGTCACCGTTCACAACAGTTAGCCATTTCGAGAAGCAGTTTGCAACGAATTTTAACAGAAGATCTGGATTTTCATCCTCTTAAGATCCAACTAGCACAAGAGCTGAAGCCGATGCACCATTTGAAGTATCGAACATTTGCCGACTGGGTACTCACAAAATCAATAGTAATTTTCATAAGAAAATAATCTTTAGTGACGAGACATGCTTCCAGGCTTATCTAATAGTTATGCGAACAAACAAAACTGCCGAATTTGGGGCACAGAGAATCCTCGCATGGTCCGAGAGAAGTATCTGTATCCAGAATGACTTACTGTTTGCTGCAGATTATGAGCTGGCGGATTAAGTAGGTTATACATTTTGAAGACGAGACAGGAAAAGCAGTGACAGTGATTAGTGTTTGTTATTGCCACATGATAACACAGTTTTTATGGCCGCAGCTGCAAGAATTGAATGCGGAAGACTTATGGTTTCAACAGGATGGGGCAACTTGCCACACTGCCGTTGAAACAATAAGGTTGCTGAGAGAGATTCCCTGCTCATCTCATCTCACAACGCCGATCAGAGATGGTCAACGAGATCGTCTTATTTGACACCATGTGACTTTTCTAGAAGTATGACAAATCTTGTGTTTATTTGAACAATCCACAGACCATACCCTAACTCAAGGCAGAAATTAGGCGTGTCGTGGGTCAAATTCAAGCGGATCTTTGCTCTAAAGTCGTCGAAAATGTTGTTCGAAGAGTGGATATGTGCAGACGAAGCCGCGAAGGACATTTACCTGATATTCCGTTTCATGTTTAATCACTGTCCTTGTGTTTCATGTTGACATAATAATATTAGGAAATGTCAAATAGTTTTATTATTAAATTAAAAATTGCATTCTTTATAGGACACCCGTTATCATCATCATTATCATCATCGTCATCATCATCATCATCATCGTTGTCGTCGCCGTCATCGTCATCGTTATCGCAATCGTCATCGTCATCCTTATCGTTATCGTTATCATTATCATTGTCATTGTCATTGTCATTATCATTATCATTATTAGAGCTAGGAAGTTCATGCATTTGCATGTTTTTTCATAGGGATTAAAAACATACGCTTTTACATTATGTGCACGAATTATGGAATTTCCAGTTATTTGGACATGATTTTATGGTGCATATAACGGCATATTTTCTTGATTTTGATAAATGCATATTATTTCAATATTATAGCCCCTATATTGCATATTTTAATGATTTTTATGGTTTTTTATTATTTTTTTCCATCTGGATAATATGTTTCATATTGGTAGTATTGCGCATGATGATGCAAATCACGAAGATTTCAATATTATAGCCCCTATATTGCATATGTTAATGAGTTTTATGGTTATTTATTATTTTTTCCATCTCTATAATATTTTTCACATTAGTAGTATTGCACACGATGCAAAACGCGAGGTGGCGAGAACTAATGCCGAATCATGGTGTGATGCAGTGAATCCCGTTTCCACCCTTTCATTATATGTATGTGCGTAGAGAATAATCAGTGCGTTATCTGAGAGGTTTATATTAACAAATATAAAGTGCAGGTCAACGTTTTGAGCAGCACGATTATAGCATCATTTGCCTGCCCACCAGTAGTTGTGTCGTGGTCTTTGACGTAAACGTTCCTCTCCGTCGAAGACATCTCCTTTGAGACTATAAGATCTCGTCTTTGGTGTCCGGACTAGCTCTAGCAAGAGGTCCTAATCTCCCGGGTGTGCGTGAGTTATGGTAGGAATGGAACCAAACGAAGAATTAACCAACATATCACTTTATTTGTAAATTTTCGGATTTGTAGAGAACTGCCCATGATATTTAAATAGAATATAACTTTGTAACTTCAACTACAGCGTTATAACACTTTAACTTTGTCACCCTTTAGCAACCGCCGAATTATGTATACGCGCTAACTTACGTACAACTCAGAAACTGCACGTGTACTCTCGGCTCGATTCAAGACGAGTGTGTGTTACGTTGCGTTTGTTTTTGCGTGAGCAACACGAAGGAAGCGATTTCCATTGGCTGACTTTAGAGCACGTCATGGTAAGATAGGAATCAGCCCGCGGAATCACTATGGCTTCGTACAAACAACAATTTACACCTTATCACTCATTTAAATCTGCCTAGGCTTCCATTCTTGAGACTTTAACATATTCAGCTTTATTACGTCTTCCCCTTAACTAATGACTAGAATCTCCGTTTGTTTCTTTCTATTATCATATATATTGACATAATTTCGGTTTCGTTTTCAAACATAACAGTGCTTTGAACTGGGTACCACCAAATTAAAGTATGCTTATAAAACGTTAAGAAGCTCTTCAAATGCCAAAAATGAAACCAACTTCGAATGCTAGATTAATTAACTTACAGAAAGGGTTTTTGGGTGACTTAATATCTACAGATAATAGGGTACGGTTTTGTGGAGTGTGTGAGAAAAATGTAGGGAGTGAGAAAAGATTTCAAATAGTTCAGCACACAAACACAACAAAACATAAGGACAATTTAATCAGAAAACTTGCAAACAAAGAACCTGCTCAAAAACAGCTAGTAGAGTGTTTAGGAAGTAGGGTTACTGGATTTTCCTATGACTTATGCCAAGCACTTTTAGCTGCTGATATTCCTTGTTCAAAATTAATAATCCGACATTTAAGAACTTTCTTGCCAAGTACATTCGACAACATGTGCCTGAAAAAAGTACACTGCGTAAGACTTAGGTAGGACATTGTTACAATAACACATTGCCAAATAATACAAAATGAATTAGCGGATCAGTTTGTGTAGTTGTCTGCTGATGAAACCCCTGATTCTGAGCGCCGTTCAATTGCTAATATAATCGTGGGTGCTTTAAATTATGAACAAAAGACTACACTTTATCTTCTTAATGTATGCGAATTGTCGGCCACTGACAATGTAACTGTGACCCAGTTTGTGATGGACTCTTTGAAATTACTATGGCCTTGTGTGCACCATAGGGGCGTAGGTACAATCGTGGTGAGAGGGGGGGGGAGGAATTGAAGAGAAGAGACCATTAAAGATTCCAATAACTATAACATTTATGGATCAATAAATTTGTTAACAGGAATGATTAATCGGCATAGCAAACCTTTAAACAGAAATGGAAGCCCAAACACACAATAGAAACACAGGTGAAAACAAGACCAATTTACATAACCCCATTCAACTTCCCCTCAAAGCGAGGAGTTGGGCAGTCTTCGTCTTCGGGCCTATGTGAAAGCGCCTAAATGATTCGCGTGGATATCCTACGGGTTACAAGAATTACTTGTTACAAGGTTACATTTAATTCATCCGCGTTAGAAGCACCTCCCAGGCAAGTAACGGTCAGAAAGCCAAACTGTAATTCACGGCCTGAGCCTTAGTTAAAACAAAACAACGGGACCGCTTACCCTTCACGCCAAGAAAGGAGAACACCGACTGACTGTCCCTACAACGGTGAGACCGAGAGGAACCCCCCCCCCCCACAAAAAAAAACCACTAGCGCATCTCAGCTGGAAAAACAAGAGTCGCGAGACTGATATTGTATAAGAAGCATCATATTAGGAAGGACACACCTTACACCGCCAGGTCATTGTACAGGTCACTGTGAAAGCAATGACACCAAACACTGTCACCACAAACCACTGGCCACTGTCACATCAGAGAGCACAATTCTGTTTTTCCGGGACGGGAGAGACGATGTGCAGCTTCTTGGGCGTACTGATCCCTCGTTGTTCCAGAGAAGTTAACCAATCCTGGGTTTGAGCATAGGGATGCCCTCTCGTTGCAATCGGGCGTTGAGAAAGTCCAAAACCCAAAACGTGGGTCACACACAAGCCCCTTCATATTCCATCCTTACTTCTCTGGCCTCCAGAAATCTCCATAGCGAACCTTACCGCTGCCGTAACACTCCATATAGATGGTAACAGCCAGGCTTAACATTACACAATGTCAAATTGCGGTGGTTAGGTGCTTTCCGGACAGGTAATGAACAGGAGCTGGCGAGGCTGTAACACGGAACAAACCCAACAGAAAGGGGACAAAACGCAGGCTTCAAATAGGCTGCTACCCCAAAATAACATCTCGGGGTAAATTAAACTGAATCAGTAATGAACAGGAGCTGGCGAGGCTGTAACACGGAACAAACCCAACAGAAAGGGGACAAAACGCAGGCTTCAAATAGGCTGCTACCCCAAAATAACATCTCGGGGTAAATTAAACTGAATCAAGGCTTTTAGCTTTTTACAAACTTGTGCATGACATCAGACAAATACATAAATAGCAGTAAATTTAAAAATTTAAATCAATTTATAATCAACAAGCGTGATAACATACCATAAACTGTTAAATGAATATAACAATATAAGAACAATTTAAACGAACTTGAATAACATTACATATAATTTCTTCCAAATGACAATTTAAAACAAGCTAAACAATATATATACAAGTTAAAATAAATAAACAAGACTTTGTATAAGTAAATGCGCATAAAACAAAATACCTACTGGCCAGACAACACAAGAGCACAAACACGAAATACACATCATTACTAAACAAGACACACACCGCAAGCACGCAGCAAACATTCCACAAATACTCCCCAAACATACCACACCAAACACCTCACACCGCTTCCATACAAAAGACACATGAAAATAAAATCTACACATTCGCGGACAATATAGACTCCGCACGCCAGGCAGGAACTAGCTACAGGAGCGCCGTAGATGTATACAGCTTGGTGCACACATGGCACGCTCCAACATAAACAAACAACCACATTCAAAACAAAACACTTTATTCACAGCATAAACATACAGGAGTAAACAAAGGAAACCCATACACACACGGAAAACATACCAAACTACTGGAAGGATTTCAATTGTGAGACGTGAGCTCTCCTTTCTTGACCCGTGCGGAGGTCCCTTAAGCGCACAGAAACATTTTTGAAGATACTTATAATCTCGTACGGCCCTACGTATCTAGGAGCCAACTTCGCTGCATAAGCATTTTGCTTAGAAGATTGAGTATACAGCTTACACGGTACTTTCTGGCCTACGGCTTAAGGTGAAGGCCGTTTATTTTCATCATACCGCTTCTTTACCTGGGCAAGTGACTTCTTCAAATTCCGAAAAGCGGCCTTCCATACTCTACATATTTCCTCACGAGTAATATTCTGGGGAAGCAAATCGTCCAAACGCCAAAGGTTAGACAGCGGAGAGTTAGGTATATATGCTAACGTAAGCTGATGTGATTCGTGTCGAGCCGAAATAAACGCCAATCGCAACCGAGACAAATTAGTGTCCCACTTAGTATGATTATCATGATGAAAGGATATTAATGCTGATTTGAGGTTCCTGATAAATCTTTCGGCATGGGAAGGACGGGGGTAATAAGGGGTGGTACCTATGGTTTTAATGCCCCAACTAAAACACAAATTTCTAAAGGCGAAAGAAGTAAATTGAGTGACGTTGTCTGTTACCAGATAACGAGGGGCTCCAAAAGCCACAAATACTGAAGAGAGAACCTTGACTACCCCTCATGTATTCGCTTTCGGTAAGGGCGACATCCATACAAACTTACTAAACGAATCTACTACGACTAACGCATACGTATTCCCCTGGGCTGAACGAGGAAAGGGGCCGAAAAAATCCACAAATAATTTTCCAGGGGTCTACTTGCCACCTCCGATGCTAAACCCTTCCATGCTGTACATTGCGCCGGTTTCGCCATTGCACAAAGTTGACACTGTCTAACTCGGGAAGCAATTTCTTTATTCATGCCCGGCCACACAAATTATTCCCGAATCTTGTCTTTGGTCTTGGCTATTCCCAAATGCCCGCCTACAGGAGATGAATGGAAATATTCAAACACCATGGAAATTAAGGCCCGCGGAAAAACAACCTTGTTCTTGCCGTCGAAGGTAGCCTGGGTCATTAAAACACCCTCCTTCAAACAATAAGGGGTAACAACCTCACCAGCCTCAAGCCGACCAATAAGGGCCTGCAGATCCGGATCTTTCCTCTGATGTGTGTGCAAGCCCTTGAACAATTCCGGAAATTCACAGACGGCTAAAGCATTTTCCTTTCCGGATTTACATTCTCTCGGCTCTTCGAATACTCTTGTTAAGGCATCAGCCACACAATTTTCTGAACTACGTATATTTATCGGGACAAACTTAAAAGCTGAAATACGTACCCCCCAACGCGCTAACCTGCCTGTAGATCGCGGTGAGACCAACGACCACGTTAGCGCCTGGTTATCGCACTGAACAGTAAACTCAACATGCTCCAGATATTCGCGGTATTTTTCTAAACAAAGTACCACAGCCAAAGTTTCAAGTTCGTAAACTGAATACTTCCGCTCGGCTGGAGTAAGGGTACGTGAACTATACCCAATAACCCTACGCCCCATAGGAAAATCCTGGAGTAAAACAGCAGCCACCGATCCCCTGCTAGCATCGGTCTGAAGGATAAATCTACGTGAAAAATCAGGGAAAGCCAACACCGGGGGATTCATTATGGCCTGTTTAATGTTTTCAAAGGCCTACTGCTGTTCCTCACCCCACTTAAACGGAGTTCCCTTCCGCCGAAGACGGTTCAACGGTTCCGCCCGCACTGCAAAATGCTGAATAAACTTGCTGAAAAAGTTCACCATGCACACGTACCTGGCCAATGCCTTTACGGTTTTAGAGGGAGGAAAGTTACGCAGAACTTTGGTCCGCTCCGGATCATTCGTTATCCCAGCCGGAGATACAATATGACCTAAGAAAGAAATCTGTCCCGCAGCAAAGTTACACTTCTCTTTGCGCAAGGTAAGGCCTGCGCGCTCGAGCCGGTCAAAGACCTCCGCTAAATGTTGGCAATGGGTTTCAAAGTCGGGCGAGTAGACAACCACGTCATCTAGATAGTGATACACATATTTAAACTTGATGTCCGAAAATATTTGGTATAATAACCGCGACAACACCTGAGCTCCAGTAGCAATTCCGAAGGGTACTCGTTGGAATTCATAAAGTCTCCATGGGACAGCAAAGGCCGTTAATGGCTTAGACGACTCCGATAAGGGCACCTGGTAGTAGGCGCTATTCAAATCCAAAATAGTAAATAGTTTGGCATCCGCAAAATAATGCGCCGCCGAATTTAAATGTGGCATTGGTTGGGCCTCGATATTTATCTTTTTGTTCAAGTGCCGGTAGTCCACCACTACCCTGAAATCGTCCTCGCCCTTAGGGACCAGAAATACTGGACTACTATAACTAGACGTGGACGGCCTGATCACTCCCTTTCGTAACATTTCGTCGATCTTTTTACGAAGAATAGCCATTTTAGGTGGGGTGACACGATAGGGTGGTAACTTCACAGGGGTGTCGTCTGTTTGTTGGGTGTCATACTCCACCAAATTTGTTACTCCTAAGCGGTCAGCAAACAACGATCCATGGTTCGCACAGAGTTGTTCCAGCGAACGGGCCTGCTCTTCTGTCAAATGGGGGAAAGCATTGCTGACGTAGCATATATGGTGACGTAGCCCGCCACTCTCCTCCAAAGGTACTTCGTTGATGATTTGACCGCACTGAAATGCTACTCGTTTGGAAGGGGCAAATGCAAAGGCGATTTCCCCATCCCGAAAATCAAGCCTTAGGCCGACTCTAGTCATAAAGTCCGAGCCCAAAATCAGTCGAAATGGCAGGTCCGGCAGAACATAGAAATAGTGTTTCCACGTAAAACGCGAAATACGTATGGTCAACAGAAACTTGGCATTCACCTGACATTTATGACCATTTACAGGCACGCACCCAACGCTGCACTGCCGCGGTTTGCCGAGAATTTAGTAAGATAGCTATAATAAAACCCCTCGTGTACCAAAGAGCAGGAACTTCCCGAGTCCAAGAGAGCGATTAACTGTCGTTTCCCAACAGTCACCTGTACTGTCGCCTTCAAATCAAAGGGCTGGGCTATTATCCGATGGAATATCCGACAACAGGCAGAAATTCCGCAAGGGGCTCGTTGTCAATCTTGGCGCCTTTGACTGTCTACACCCGCGGGTAGTAAAACGCCACCACGCCTCCTGGCTACCGTGCATTGTTTAACCAAATGCTCAGCGAAAAGTATCTCGAGCTAAATCTCCTCGGTTAGTCTGCCGCAGCTCAAATCGAACACCATGCGGAGGCACTTACAATGATTCGCGGTTTCGTGCCGCATTTGACGCCTCATACTCTGCCAAGATCGGCAATAGCCCCTCTAAATCTTTAAACGTAGCAGGACAAGAGCTAAATACCAAAAGAGAACGGACCTCCGGCTTCAACCCCGTAATAATGATGTCACAGATCTGCCGTTCACCATCCAGCAACCGTAGTATACGGGCAAACAACTTAACCCTGCTCATGTACTCGGAGAAAGACTCTCCTAACCTCTGGGGTTTCAAATAATCATCTTTAATTAATGTATGTAGCTCCCGACGAGGAATGAAACACTTCAATACGCTGTCAGGTAATTCAGAGACTGGATCAACACATCCCTTAATACGCCCCATTATACTGCGCACCGCGTCACCCCCTTTTGACATCACTACTTCAAGCAGCTGCAAACCGGGAACTTCGCATAACTCAGCGCAATCCTTAGCTCTTACCAGGAACTTCAGAAATTCAAGAGCTGTAAGAACATCAACATCCTTAAAGACTTGATAAGGTTCAACCAACTATTGTAAGGGATGAAGTAACTTTAGCGGTTTAAAGGCCGACATTTGAGTCGTCACAGTTGGTGTGACAGTAGACGACTCGGCCCGATCCCCTTTCTGAGCAAGCACTTCTAAATATCTCCTAAACTGCCCCTTCAGCTCGGCTAAGTCAACCCCGAACTTAACCTTAGGACAATATTTTTGGAAATATTCAATCCGCTGCACATAATGCAAGATCCTGGCCGTCAAACGCCTCACCTGCGCTTTAGAAAACCCCGAGCCAAGACTCGAATCGGAGAACAATTCTTCAAATTCCGCCGTGCGGCCTCACATCATGGCGGTGATTCAGTTACCAATAAATGTTTGTCCGACAACCCAACATAATCGTTATCCTTCACGCTACGAAGTGCGTCTAATAGGGCCGGAACGTCTGCCGACGACAAATCATCGCGTCCACGAATCCTCAACTGAAATAGTATTTCCTTGTTACGCAACAGCTGAAAGTCACTCGACATGGAAAATCAAAACAATAGCCCAATGCCAAATTTAACTGCCCCACTCGACCATAAGATAACCACGCTCTGCTACCATTTATTGCACCGTAGGGGCGTAGGTACAATCGTGAGGGGGGGGGGAGGAATTGAAGAGAAGAGACCATTAAAGATTCCAATAACTATAACATTTATGGATCAATAAATTTGTTAACAGGAATGATTAATCGGCATAGCATACCTTTAAACAGAAATGGAAGCCCAAACACACAATAGAAACACAGGTGAAAACAAGACCAATTTACATAACCCCATTCAACTTCCCCTCAAAGCGAGGAGTTGGGCAGTCTTCGTCTTCGGGCCTATGTGAAAGCGCCTAAATGATTCGCGTGGATATCCTACGGGTTACAAGAATTACTTGTTACAAGGTTACACTTAATTCATCCGCGTTAGAAGCACCTCCCAGGCAAGTAACGGTCAGAAAGCCAATCTGTAATACACGGCCTGAGCCTTAGTTAAAACAAAACAACGGGACCGCTTACCCTTCACGCCAAGAAAGGAGAACACCGACTGACTGTCCCTACAACGGTGAGACCGAGAGGAAACCCCCCCCCAAAAAAAAAAAAAAAATAGCGCATCCCAGCGGGAAAAACAAGAGTCGCAAAACAAATGGAGGTGCTTCAGTAAAACAAAGGAAGTGCGATCAGCACATGTGAAATCAAATGCAACCGGTTACTTTTATTTGTTACTGATATAGGTCCTTATATGATAAAATCAGGACAAACTCTGAAAGATATTTTTCCTAACTTAATTCATATAACTTGTTTGGCACACGCTCTTCATCACATTTCTGAGACAAACGTAATCCTTTCCCATTGGTAGATAGATTTGTGTCCGGTACAAAGAGAATTTTTCTTAAATCTCCTAAAAAGTTAAGTTGTTTAGATCAAGAGCACCTAATATCCCACTTCCTCCTGCGCCAGTGTTAGCTCGATGGGGAACATGAGTCCATGCAGTTTTATATTATGCTGAGCACATAGAAGTAGTCCAAGAGGTTGTTAATTCATTGGACTCGAAAGATGCTTGATCAATAGAACCTGTGGAAAATATTCTGTCAGGCACTGGGATGAAAGAGGATCTTAGTTTGATACCTGCCCATTTTTCTTTCTTACCAACAGCCATAACGGCATTGGAAGCTGTAGGATCTCCTTTGCATGAATCACTTACTGTCTTTGAAAAAACAATATGTGATCTAAGTTCGGTTCCTGGTAGTATAGGACAAAAAGTGAAAGAGAAATTGAATTATGTCATTTCAAAAAATTCTGGTTTGAAACAGATGTGCGATTTTCGAGATATAATTGAAAGAAAACCACCTGTAACACCAAGAGAATAGACTCTCTCTGTGAAGCAGTTAACACCATTTAAATATGTCCCAGAAGATTTTACTACTATGGACACCGGCCGCCGAAGCCTGCGTAATTTATTGCAATTTAGCAGTTAATACTAGCAGCCGGACCATTTCTGCTTCAACCTCTAAGGAATATAGTAACTTTATTTATTATTTATATTAACTCGTCTTGTCTACTGCAAAGGGACATTAATTGTTTTAGTTAAATAGTGCATATTTCTTGGCATATTTTCAACTTTTTAAAAGCATATCTGCATGCATATTTCAAGTGCTTTTAGGACATGAACTTCCGAGCCCTAATCATTATCGTTATCATTATTATTATTATCATTATCATCATTATCATCATCATCATCATCATTATTATTATTATTATTATTATTATTATTATTATTATTATTATTATTATTATTATTATTATTATTATTATTATTATTATTATTATTATTATTATTATTATTATTATTATTATTATTATTATTATTATTATTATTATTATTATTATTATTATTATTATATGAAAAAAAAGATGATCAAAATAAAACGCAATCGAATTTTGATTGTCATGGTAAGATTTACATTTCAATTTGTGCAAATATTGCAGATGTATGCTCAAGAGTAAGTGCATCTCCGTAGCAGTATCAGCGCGTCTGTCTCTGGCGCGAAGGACTCGGGTTCGATTCCCGGCACCGGTGTGGGGATTTTTCCCCATCTAGGTGGTCTGGCATGGGGTGCACTCAGCCTCGTTATGTCCCTGAGGTGCCAATTGAGAAGTTACTTGATAAATAGCGACCTCAGGTCACGAAGGCCGCATAACCGGCCAAGAGGCTCGGGGGCGCTGACCACGTCCCATTCTCCAATTCTGCACCTCGCTCATGACGCCTGTAGTGGGCAGAGGTGGGGGACGCAGCGGCTGGGTGGTAAGCCTTGGCTCGCGAACGGTTGTTGGGCTAGGGGCTATTATTATTCTTATTTTATAAGAGTAATCCTTATTCTAATTCTACATACTTACACATAGTGTGTAATGAAGTTTCTGGATGCCAAACCTTTTAACAATGCTTATGTAAAATAGTTTTGCTGTATTTCCTCTGCACATCGCAACCAGTTTCATGACCAACGTATACTAAATAATTATATTAAGAGAGAAAATCAGTTCCAGCGTAATATCAGGAATTGTTCGACAGATATTATTAGTAACTCAAGATTGTGTTTCTTGATGCTTAAAAACTTAAAGACTACGTGTCATTTCCAAAATGTAAAGACTAACATCCAAGAGGGACTTAATATTCTCCCGTCACGCCCCCTCATTTCGTTTAATATTATATTAGGGCATGGGGTTTATGTTTTATATGGAAGCTGTGGAATCTTTATGTAATTTAAATAAATAGGAAACTAAAGAGAAGCTATAACATTTTAAATTTTAATCTAGTTGATGATTTAAAAATTACTTGACCATTTCTGATAATTCCTTCACCGCTAAAAATGTTTGCTTACAGGCCATATATGTCCAAGATTTGAAACACCCTCGGAGGAGGTAAAAGAAATCGCATTTATTATATTTTATATACAGTTCTGTGGCTATCACAGTTGTTTTCGTGTCCGTTATTAGGAACATCATAGACTTAAATTACGGTTCCAAAGGGTAAGTGGGAGCACTTAGCATAAAAATCTGATATGTTGCACTCACATGACTTTCCTACTCTTGTACAAACTATTCCTAAAACGCCCATTTATTTCTGTATTTACTTCACGTTAGTTGAGATCAACATTTGCTTTAAGCGATACATGCTTAAAAAGCTAGTCGTAATGTAATGGCATTGAAATTCTGTTCTCTTTGTATGGCCAAGAGATAAAATAAACATAACGTCATTACTGAGTTACTCGTGCACTGCATTTTAATATCACCATATATATCATGATTTTTGCTAAGAGAACCTGCAAACACTTTGACCGTTTTCACTACAAAGGATTTCCTAAGATTAAAGTTAAAGCTAGTTCGTTCTTTACAAGATATTATGAAAAGTTTTTGAACAAAAAAGTACAAGGGAAAGAATAACGATTCCAATTAAAGAAAAGTACAAAAGCTTGAAACTTGAAAGTCACAACAAGCAATATCTCGGAAATGATGAGTTCCACAAAGAAAATGAATATGATATAAATTCTATGTTTTAAGGAGGTCTATGATTTTTATACAGCCCTGAAGAAAATGATTGAGCAGAATGGTTTTAAATTCCACGCCATGTGGCAGTGCGGTTTACACAAGTCGATATTCCAAAATGCATCTGAGTTTATTTATAGCCTCTGCTCCATATGTTATCGTCTATCGGACACTCAAATAGATGTGTCTTGAATCATCACTCGGATTTGTATCTGCGAGTATGTATACAAATGCGAGTGGTGACTCAAGACACGGACTATTTGCATTGGCGTCGGCAGATGGGGACCGCAGATTGGAACTTTGCAATAAAAATATTAATTCATCACTCGTTGTCCAAAGTTGTTGTATTTGTTGTGGCTAGCCGTATTAATTTTGTGCTGAATAAAAATTGTTCTTTACATCAAAATTAAAACAACAGTATAATAGTCAGTAATTGACTCTACATTAAACTCATTAATTTCACATGGGGTGGGGGGCACGGTCCACCCTTGCTCCCCCCTTCGTGACGCCCATGACTATTTGTGTGTCCGACAGACGTTAACATATGGATCAGATGTTATAAATAAACCCAGCTGCGCGTTGGAATATCGACGTGTATAAACCGCACTACCACACGATGTGGTACTTAAAAATATTCGCTCTCCTAATGCGCTCAATCATTTTTCCCATGACTGTACAGTAAGACTTTGGCTATCTCTTGTGGTTTACCAAAAGTGAACAGGACTACATGGGCCATAGCCACAGCAATTAAATTATACGTTTCATTTACCTTAAAAATATGTCAAACATTCTAATCAAAATCGTTAGGGCCATTTCTGAGAAAATCAAAATTATCGCAAAATGTTCCATGTAAAAGGTAGTTTAGGGTGGCAACTTTATTTTCTTCAAAACCTTTGAGTCGCATCCTTGAAAGATATTAAACTTAAATATCGATTTTGGTTTTTAACCGAGTTTTCGTTTCTAAATTATGCTGTTCAAGACACACACACACACACACACACACACACACACACACACACACACACACACACACACACACACACACACACGTGCGGACGTTTTTCTAAACGTATTTTTTTTATCCAGCGGCCTCAAAACAAATTTCCGTTGAAATCTCGACATCGAACTTTTTGTTCAAATATAATGCTTCACATACTTACGATACGTAGCAGAAAGTAAAAAACTGTTTGCATCGTCCCATGACTGGGATATGAACCCTTAATCTCCCGAATGTGAACTTAAGGAGCCATCGCCCGCTCATTTCTTGATTTCTCCTTAACCCATAGCTAAGACTTTGCATAGATTGATTTATTCGTAAGCAGTTGATACGTCAGTTTACAGCATTTTATTTGAAACCATTTTAATGCAGATTTAACAGAACGGTAAAAAAGAAGCACTCTATATGAAGAGGGAGCGTGAAGCAGCAATGGGTGGAGTAAAATGCTATAACTGACGCACTCATGACCAGGCATAGGAATTGCCAAGCTTTAAAGCCAAGACGAAAGGAAACTGTGACGTCGTAGATAACAAACCACCCCATCCCTCATACACTCTGTTGGCTAATGCACACCAATCACAAGACTGCCGTCAGTGACCAATGATCGCTGTTGTGTTCGTTCTATGTAGTGATAATGGTTTGAAGCCAACCGCTTAAGGATTCCTATGTCTCCTCGTGACCATAAGGGCCCGAGTAAAGGATACCTATGTATATATTGCAAAGGAATGTTAAAAGAAACGGCCGACGAATCTCCGTACAAGCAGTACTGCAGTTTAAAAGCAAACCAGACTTAGGAAATGCTCCAAATTGCATGCCTCTTAAGGTTTATAGGAATTTAACGTCATAATTTACACTACGGTAAGCATTCGAAAATATTCAAATGTTAATAGACTTGGCAGTTCAGTTCCAAAAATACTCCAGCAGGTTCGCATTTCAATTTTCAATTTCAGGTTCAATTTATATTTCAGGTTATTTAATTCAATGACGTGGTGCATGTGACATGGTGGAGGTCTTGTTTCCGTGTAATCACTGCAAAAGTAAATGTGAGCGACAAAGCTACGTTACAGGAGCATATCCTAAGCCTTCAATGTTAAACATACATTTCTGAATTCAATAATTCCTATGGTTTCCACAACATTTTTACTTATGTTCATGTCAATATGTCTTAACGTGTTATACGAAAACGTTTATGTGCATATTATGGCAGTTCAATGCGTAAATGCATACATATTTAACGGATTATTAGAGCATAAAATTCGTGTCGCTGTTAATGAAAAACGCTACCGAAGTGGATTAGTGAGAGATGGGATCTGGAGCGCTAAGTAATACACTAAGCTAATAACCAACAGGTGCATTTGGGAGAGGAAATGATACTAAGAATGTGAAACCACAGATTAGGGCACAACTTAGTCATCCCAGAGCCAGCCTCCGAGATACACACCACTCCCTTGGTTCTACTTCAGCAACATGTAAGTTTATTTCAATATTGATACTAAATTAAATAATTTGTTGGGCAATAGTTACTCTACCGCCTAAACCGAGCAAGGTGGCTCCACGGTAACGCCTGTGGTTCACATTCGAGTGGCCAGCCTTCCTGACCCATGGTTTTTTTTTTTTTTTTTTTTTCGGTGATTCCCCAGGTTGCCAGGCGAAGCATACTCCCCCGGATTTCCTGTCCTTCCTTTTCGTTTCATTATCATTTCATTCCTCTTTCATCCCATTGGTTCTTTCAGGGTGAAGCGACGTATGTGAGTAATGGCGTTGAGCGTTTATGGCGCTACAGATCCAGCCACACGTTGAGCGCCAACTATGAGGCTCTCTGGTTTGGGTAGCCACACGTTGAAGCGACAATTATTATGAAGCTATCGGGTTTGGGTAGTCAGCGGGAGGTCTTAATCTCAGGTTCGTGGATTCGAGCCCCACATTGGGCACCAATTATGAAGCATTCGAAGTCTGGGTAGCTCCACGCTGAGGTGCAAATATGAAGTACACGCATTTGGGTAGCCCCATGTTTTGAACACAATTATGAAACAGTTTGGGTCTCTCACCGCTTAGCTAGTCAGCTCGCGTTTTTTCTCATGGGTGAATAGGTGCAGAGGAAACGCAAGGATCTGCTTTTAAATAACAGTTTATTTTCTGAATAATGCTTAATATTATTTTTAATTGAATCTAACTAGATACTATGCTATCGATTTTCAATAGATCCTGAATACAGATCCCCAAACTCAATATACTCTTCAAATTGTTCCTTCTCTTCACTACCCCATAACTCGTCGCATTTCCACTAGAATATTTTATAAATGTAATGACTTAGATGTCCATCACTTAGTTTTCAAAACTTTAACATATCACTTAGCATTTCCTACACTGCAAATACTTCTCCACACACCACAACCTGCTTGATCATCACCATCTTTCCTTATAGTTGTTGATTAAACAAGTCTGTGAAAACACAATATGCACTCTGCGTTGTTTCTCGCACGGCTGCTTTTGTGATTTCATATGCTTTAATTCGAACTATATTTTAATCTTATCCTTAATTTCCACAGTACGTAATATTAACGATCGTTGCACTCTAGTCAAAAGTCCATTTTCAATTTTGGTTGCTGATTAAACAACTCCTTAATGCCTCTTTTTGCATGTTACTATTTTCGAGGGCTTAGGAAAGAAGCTGCTCCAAGGCTCGCAAGTGTCAGTGAAGGCGTTAGGTGCAGCTTCGCAGGGATGCTATGCGCACAAAAACTCTTTCTGTTCCTCGTTGTCCATGGGATCCACGAAGGGGGGCGGCACCTATGGGCGTTAGACCTCGCGTGAGATGCCCCGAGGTAGCCCCGGAAGAACTAAAGACTTCGAGGTGTCGTCAAACTTGGGAAACCTTAGGGACCTCTGTCTATGTGCCTCTAGATCTGGCCGCCCGGTGTCTCCTCTCAGTTCACCCTTCCTACCGGGGCACCCCATAGGGGTATAGGCATAATAAGACTGGCTTCAGAGCCAAATCATCCCTGTATCTCTCCTATTCCTACTTACTGCCTAAACTACAGCACATACGGGAGGGCCACTCTATTAGACGTAATTCTAACTTCTATATAATGCTTCAAGCTTACCTCTTAAAATAAACGCGTACACAGTATGTTATTAATTTGAGCATAACCCTGATCGGTATTTTCAGCAGTGCCACCGGTTCCTGTATATGTACTTTAATTTCATTCTTTTTCTTTCTTTCTTCCTTCCTTCCTTCCTCCCTCCCTCCCTCCCTTCCTCCCTTCCTCCCTTCCTCCCTTCCTCCCTTCCTCCCTTCGTCCCTTCCTCCCTTCCTCCCTTCCTCCCTTCCTCCCTTCCTCCCTTCCTCCCTTCCTCCCTCCGTCCCTCCCTCCCTCCCTTCCTCCCTTCCTCCCTTCCTCCCTTCCTCCCTTCCTCCTTTCCTCCCTTCCTCCCTTCCTCCCTTCCTCCCTTCCTCCCTTCCTCCCTTCCTCCCTTCCTCCCTTCCTTCCTTCCTTCCATCCTTCCTTCCTTCCTTCCTTCCTCCCTCCCTCCCTCCCTTCCTCCCACCATCCCTCCCTCCCTCCTTCCTTCCCTCCTTCCCTTCTTCCCTCCTTCCCTCCCTCTCTCCCTCCCTCCCTCCTTCCTTCCTTCCTTCCTGCAAATGTCGGAAAATGTCCACCTAATTGTTCAGTATAGCTCTCCTGTATAGGAGTTTTCACGTCATGAAGGCACAATGGCTCTTATGGAGAATGCGCGTGGCGTTGCCACGTATGTTGCGCCAATGTGATTACCGCGTTTGCTCACAACCAGGTTTATTATTAGTTGTTGCTTTTATTATTATTATTATTATTATTATTATTATTATTATTATTATTATTATTATTATTATTATTATTATTATTATTATTATTATTATTATTATTATTATTATTAATTATTATATTAATAATATCTTATAATAAACCCTTACCCTTTTTACATTCTTTTCTTAATATAAAAAATGTAGGCCTACGTACATCAGTCGCCTTATGAAGTTCACTAACAATAAAGGAATCAGTGTGTCCGGGGTTCTTTTTCTTTAAATAATCATACACCCTAAGAATTGTTTTTCGCTCGCTACTTTTAATAATTTTGCCTTTTCTTCTGCGATCCGTTGCGCACTGATCACTTAACTGCAAAGCACACGATTACCAGAGAACTTGTAAAACTCTCTCACACCTCAAATTCCCGAAACCTATTGAAAACCTCCACTGAAGTACAATCCTTTATTGGAGCTTCAACTGCCACACATCTGGTTTCCATCATCTGCAAGACAGGAGAAGCGGGTGTTGTTGGCCGTGTGCTTGGCGCGCTAAAAACATTTGCCTTTAAATGGTGATTTACGAATGGCTTGTTACTGGAAATGTTCTATATTTATATAAAAAATAATTTCGTTATTTCCTTGACAACTTTGTCGCTGGAAGTTTTTACGTGGACTTACAGAACGAGAATTAGCCAGCGACGGCATTTTCCACTGTATAAACAAAGAATCTTAACATTTTGCTTTAAACTTTATTTTCTTTAAAAAAGTATGTTTAGACATATTGATATAATCTAAATACTAACGTGGCCTATAAAAGCAAGCGAATAATCTAGATTTTTTTCATTGCAATTATTTCGGTTTAAAGCCATGTTTAAACGTGCGGAGCGAGAGAGATGTTAAAAAATCTGCTTTCAATAACATTTTACATTTTATTATTTTAAAAAATGTACAATTGCATAAAAGGTTTTTCGTGCATACCATAGTATTCTTCGACACATTTTACACCGAAATGCATATTCATACTTTATCTTAGTCACATTTGAAAACACGCAAATTTGGCAACGGCGCACCTGATTCTTCCATAAGAATAACATGGTCCATAAGAGCCCTTTGTGCCTTCATGACGTGAAAATGGCTATAGCTCAGGCAAAATAGTTATAATTTCTGTTCTATTTGCGTTATAACATGACTGTTCACACACACACACACACACACACACACACACACACACACACACACACACAGATATATATGACATAAAGCCGAAATGTAATTATTTACGAGTATAATCTGTGACTATTCCGTAACTGAAACAGTCAGCATTAAAATTACGATGTCGCGCACGCCTTTTCCCTCTTCCCCGCTGTGACGTCGCACGTTCAAATGGTCTTCGATGGGAGCATGTGAGCTGAGTGAGCTGACGTCACAGCAGCGATACCTGTCTTCCACTGCGATATAAGTACAGTCCGTTGGTTTTTGCACTCCAAGCCATAGAATTACAATGCGTTTACTTCGACTGACCAGTCAATGGTGTGGGCTTACTCTGAACTAAAGTGACGCTACAAAAAAGGGGTTACAACCCTATTCACCTTTCTAAATTTGCGAGGTTACCCCCTTTTTACGTTCATTTTCTCTATTTATTTTTTATAGAAAACTATTATTCCGATTATTTTTTTAAAATGATTTTTAAATGGTTAAATTTTGGTATCAACATACTTCGATGCAGATGTTTTCTTACTTTGTATACACTGCCAGCTAATACGAGACTACTGATTACCCTAATGTGCTAAAATAATGTTAAAAATATACTTTCTTGTGCTGGTCCAGTCCCTTCTATTTATTTTACATCGTTTTAACTATGTGGCATATCGCGAGGAACCTGTCAGGAGATACCTGGTCAAGGTAAGTAGAGTATAGAGACTACCTAGTGACTCGGTGCGTCTCGGGCAGTTAGCCTTCAAATCTCCTGGATATAGCAGTGGCCAATAGGATCGCTCTACAACACAGCCATATCATGTGCTTGTGCGTGAAAGAGAGAAACATAGTAGCATGCGCGCAGCGTAAGGATAGCGTTTCTCGGTGCGTTTTACAGAGAGCTATCAAGTGAAACTGTAGACCAAAACTTGAGTAAAATTTGGCTAATCAGTTAAACTAAATGAATTACAATAGAAATTAATTGATTTATTTCACACGCTGCAGCAGTTAACTCTGGGCACTTTTTTTCAAGTGTGCATCTTTCTTCGTCACTCAAGTTCCTTTTGAAAAACTCATACACCCTATAAACAACATGTCGTGCTGGACTATGTAAAACACTATTTTTTCTCTCGTATCACTAACACAACCGTTTGGTTTACTTAGCGACATGTTACAAGCTTCTACAGATTTATAGAATTGCACATTAACTGCCTGCTCTGTCTCTTGGTCAAAGTAATTAGGGGTGTACCAGGAGAGAGACGGAAGTATAACTATAGACTTGTTGACAAAGGTTATTCAACCTCTGTTAATAGCTCAAGGTCTGCTTCAGTACTGACAAAATACACAAATATAATTGCGTATAAATACCGAACGGCTGAAGTTAAAATCACGATCCTGTTTCGTACATGCTTACACGACCATTCTATTTATATCTTATATAAGTTTTAAAGTTTTAATAAACTACTAATATTCTGACTAGGCAACGCTGCAGGCTTGTGATTCGCTACAGCCGTGGAGCCTCTGAAGGTCATATGCATAAGGTTTGACGCGAACCTTAAGTCTCATCTTTGTACCATACCTGTCACATGTCCTCAGATGCATGTGTACAGCAACTGTTCCTCTGCTTCTATGACGAACAGACAGCAACATAAGTGTATTTTTGCCACTACACGTGCCGAACAAATTGCATTAGGGCGACGTCCAGCCTAGAGTTCCTTCAAGTCAGGGTTGGGCAGACGGGGCCCTACGCGAATGGTGTGCGTCTACCGTACACGGAAATCGGTTTATTCAAGTTGCGGTACTCTATGTTTCATAAGAAAATGTTACACCAAACTAAGTACGAACACAACGTAATGAAACACATCCTTAAGCACAAAACGAGCCATGTCTATTGCACATTAATTCATATTACTCAAGATTTGGAGAAATGTTATTAGCATAAGCTATGCGAAACACTCGCCTACAAGCCGATTTCTTGTTGGAGATTTATTTCCACAGTAGAAAATAGCTGTTCACGTCTATAAGTGGAACCAAATAAACAAAACACTTCGGCATACAGCTTATGCATATTGGGAAAACGTCCTCTTGACAACCCTTTATAAAACTCTATAAGACTCGACTTTGTATTATGTTTCCATCGCATTTCTCAAGCACATCTGACATTCACACTGTAATGAAACAGGAACGTCATAAATAATCAATTTGGAAGCAAAAACAGACGCAACGCCAATTTCAGGCAATTTAAATCGTGGAACCTTGATCTATATAATTACTCTAATAAACCAAACACAATGCATACGAACATTTTTAATTTTTATGTTCAGCAATACTTTACGCTTAGATAAGGACGAGAAATTGTAAACATATTTCGCTCTTTTTCATTTGACGTATCCATAACAACAATTTCTCCTTAAAAGCTGCAATTGTATCTGAAAATTGTGTAGTAAGTATGCATTTTCCCTGAAATCTTAAATTTAGCTCATTTAATGCTAGGTAATAGCTGTTAAGCGGCCGCCTCCGTAGCGCAGCTGGCAGCGCGCTTGCCTGTGGCGCGGAGGACCCGGGTTCGATCCCCGGTACCAGCATGGGGATTTTATCCCCTCTGGGAGGTCTGGCACGGGGTGCACTCAGCCTCGTTAGGTCCCGGGGGGACCAATTGAGGAGCTACTTGATGGAGAAGTAGCGGCCCCAGGTCGAGAAGACCGCATAACTGGCCGGGAGGGCTCGGGGCGCTGACCACGTCCCACCCTCCAGTACTGCACCTCACCAATGACGCCTGTAGTGGGCAGAGGTGGGGGACGCAGCGGTTGGGCGGTAGGCCTTGACCCTTCGTGGGCTGACGCGCGGGGTTTACATTACAATAGCTGTTAAGCACACCAAATTGGAAACCGAATCCGAATCACTGAAGTTGATGTTTCATTTCCATGTCCCCTTTTATTACTTCAGTTACCGCAAAGTATTAAACCGATATTGAGTGCCGCTTACCATCATTTGGCAGCCATCCTATTACTCACTTGACTATAGCATGCTATAGGGGACGAGATCTAACTTGGCACCCACTTTTTAGAAAGACAAAGAAATAGGTATTCTCCATCTCTTCCTAAGCCGCCCCTATTTTATGGTGGGCCATTCAGGGTAGACACGCCAGTGGTGAGTGATCGTTCTTCATTGCCACATTGACAACCGATACTTCACTTGCAAGACTTGTAACACAACTTACCCTCGTACCCACAGGTATTGGGTAGACCATTTCAAGGACAGACACCCACAATCCGTGCTAGACAAGGACAGTGCAGAAAGTGCCAAGTTAAATCTCGTGCATTATACAGAGGTATTTTATAGACGTGGCGAATGGCTGTAGGTTGCACAGTGGTTTATGGTCGAGTTCACTTTTATAAGATCATAGGGGTGCTAGGTTAGTATCTCTCCGACTTCCGTGCAGTCAACATTGCGGGAATGCGATCATCATTTTTCAAAGAATAGTTTATAGAAGCGTGGGTAGAAAAAGTCATTCGGGAGGTCCCGCTTTCAATTGTCGTTTGACCGGTCACACTTACCTCTGAATTTTGGAGGTTTTCCAGTTCGGTATGCGAATGTTGGAGTCGATTATATACACCACGAATTTTCCTGTCTCTCATTTTCACTCATCTGTAGGGGTTGCACGATGTGGTAGGATGGTCGGTGGTATGTGGCACTTTAAAGGGAGAATTGCTTCTTCCCGAAACTGTTAGATCTTTACCCGGATAGGGTGAACGTCGATATGAACCTCCAGTGATGCTCGGTCTGTGATCGATAAGAACTCCCTTACACTGCACCTGTCACCATCAGATCTAGTCACCTTAGT